>CM062293.1:629194-1229194 GCA_031216915.1 Pictodentalium vernedei | reverse complement strand
TGTTGAATCAACGTTATCTGATTCTCACGAGCAGGAATTGGGGGTTCCTCAGGGTAGTATTTTATCCATTACCCTGTTTTCTGTTAAAATTAATAGTATCATTGATGCAATTGAGAATATGGTAGATTCTTCATTGTATGTCGATGATTTTTTAATCTGTCATAGCAGTAAAAATATGAATGCTATCGAGCGCAAACTTCAGCTGTGTTTGAATAGGATTCAAAAATGGGCCACAGAAAATGGTTTTAAATTTTCCAAGTCAAAAACGAATTGTGTTCATTTTTGTAAACTTCGGAGACATCACCTCGATCCGGAGTTAAAAATTGATGGGAGTCCTATTAAAGTTGTTAAGGAAGTGAAATTCTTAGGTTTGTTGTTTGACAACAAACTGAATTTCACTTCCCACATAAAACAACTAAAAGTTAAATGTAAGAAAGCTCTGAACCTGCTGAAAGTTGTTGGTAGCGCCGATTGGGGTGCTGACCAAAAACCTTTGCTCCATCTGTATAGATCACTTGTTCGGTCAAAATTAGATTACGGTTGTGTAGTTTACGGTTCTGCAAGGAAATCATATCTCAAACCACTTGATGCAATTCATAATAGTGGTATTAGAATTAGTCTAGGGGCTTTTCGAACATCCCATATAGACTCGATGCTTGTTGAAGTAGAGGAACCTTCTCTTGAGAAGCGCAGAATTAAATTGTCTCTCCAATATGTGTCTAAACTTTTGGCCAATCCTTCAAATCCTGCTTATAATTGTGTTACAGACCCTCAAAATGTTGATTTCTTTAACCGCCACCAGAAACATATTCCTCCATTGGGAATTAGAATTAAATCCCACATGGAGTCCACCAAAATTGAACCACATACAATAAAAGAAAATCGTAAAACACATATTCCTCATTGGCATCTTAAAAAACCTACAGTTATTTTGGACCTTGCTTCTACCAAAAAATCTGATACCAATTCCTTGCAGTTCAAACAAAAATATGCCGAAATAAAGTCCAAGTATAGTACATATACAAGGATCTATACAGATGGATCTAAAGATGGTGACAAAGTATCATCAGCTGCTGTTACTGGTGATCATATTACCTCAATCAGAATACCGAATCAAAATTCTATTTTCACAGCTGAAGTTAAAGCTATTCAACTCGCACTTGAGCACATCGAGAATTCACAGGAAAGAAAGTCGATCATCTTCTCAGACTCTCTTTCCTCTTTACTTGCTTTACTCAACCCCGAGTTGAAGAACCCTCTCATTATGGAACTTCGTGAGAAGTTAACAATTCTCATGTCTGACCAATATGATATCGTGTTTTGCTGGTTACCCGGACATGTAGGTATCGCTGGTAACACCAGAGCAGACAGTGCAGCAAAACAGGCTTTATCCAAACCTCTCACTGATTTTAACATCCCTTTCAGTGATTTCAAGCCTCATATTAGTAGTTGCATCAAATCTATATGGCAAGCAGAATGGGATGAAGCGACAAATAACAAGCTTCATCGCTTCCGACCAACTATTTCAGATCACTACCCATCTAGTAACCTTTGTAGAAAGGATCTTGCAGTTTTGACGCGATGTCATATTGGTCATACACGACTTACGCATTCCTTTTTGTTACAGGGTAATTTGCGACCAGAGTGTGTTCCCTGTCAGCAGGTGTTGTCAGTGGAACACATTCTTTTACATTGTACTGATTTTAATCTTAGTAGACGACAGTATTTTGATGTTGTCTCTCAAAGAGACCTTTTTTACAGTACAAATCCTCATAAAGTTCTGTCGTTCTTGAAGGAAATCAACCTTTTTAATAAATTTTAAAATTGTTTTACTCATTTAATCTGAACTCATTAAGTTTCAGTTCCTCAGGTTGATTTATAAGTTATTCACTTCCCTTCTTAACCCATTGTTGTTTAAATGACTCCGGTCTTTGACAGATTTATTGTAGTTATTTTCTATTTTTATTCTCTCTTTTTACTTCTCAAATGATAATGACTTTTTAGCTTATCTTGACAAAGTCAAGCTGAGCTAATCTCATCGCTCTCCGTCCGTCGTCCGGCGTCCATTGTCCGTCGTCCATCGTCCGTCAACACCTTGTTTTGGTCTTCTCCTCCAAAGCCACAGGGCCAATTCAAGTGAAAGTTTGTGTGAGTGATGGCCCAAAGGGGGCATTTCATTTTTGTTCAACTCAACATGCCCAGCCCCATAGGGAGGGAGTGGGGGAAAATGCTCCAAAATATTTTTCAAATCTTCTTCTCAAGAACCAGTGTGTACAGTGACTTGATATTTGCTATGGAGCTTCCATATGAGGTGTAGAATCAAGTTTGTTCAAACGAAGTTCGTGAAGTAATAGGAGGGGTAAGATTTTTGGCCCCACCCAAAATTTCTTTTTTCTGAACCGATGGTCCGGTATGAACCAAATTTGGTTTGTGGTAGTATTGGGTCATAAGTACTTGACCCATGCAAAAAAAAAAAAATTCCCGCATCCCCATGGGAACCCTGGGAGCTAAAAATAGAAATATTTTCAAACGCCCATATTTTCCAAACCCCACGGAACAGAGAGCTTTTATGTGGTATGAAGTTTCCTTATGACCAGTAGAATTGAATGGTGAAAAAAAATTGCCATCGGTTATGTTAGGGTGTTCTGTGATGGGCATTGAAAAAATGCTGAGTCAGCATATTTGCAAAAATTTTAAAAAATCTTTTCGCCAGAACCAATCATCAGAATCTTTTGATATTTGGTATACAGTATTCATAGGGGGGGGGGTCAGATAAAAGTTTGTTGAAATAAAGCTCATTGGTTCATATTTGGGCTCTCTACAGGAGCCCGAAGTTTTAACATAGGGTAATAATTGGAATATTCTTTAAAAATCTTCTTCTTCAGAACCACCAGTCAGAATGTTTTAATAT
Organism: Pictodentalium vernedei; assembly: GCA_031216915.1. Classification (NCBI taxonomy): domain Eukaryota; kingdom Metazoa; phylum Mollusca; class Scaphopoda; order Dentaliida; family Dentaliidae; genus Pictodentalium; species Pictodentalium vernedei. The sequence continues at coordinate 1,226,283 of CM062293.1, read as the reverse complement.
TTGGTATACATCATTGTTATGAGTGTCAAATTCTAGATTGTTCAAACCAAGTCCCTAGGTTAATATTTGGGCTTCCTATGGAAGCCCAAATTTTATCTTTGTTCAATATGGAGGGTAATTTAAAAAAATCTTCTTCAATCAGATCCACCAGTCAGAATGCTTCGATATTTGGAATGCAACATCTCTATGGGGCTCAGATTCAAGTTTGTTCAAATCAGATCCCTAGGTATATATTTGGGCTCACTATGGTAGCCCAAATTTTTACTTAGTGCAATATGAGGAAATTTCTTTAAAAATCTTCTTCTTCAGATCCACCAATCGGAATGCTTTTATATTTGGTATACAACATCTCTAGGGGAGTCAGATTCCAGGTTGTTCAATTCGAGTGCCTAGGTTAATATTTGGGCTCCATATGGGAACATGAAATTTAACTTAGTACAATATGAGGGAATTTCTTCAAAAATCTTCTTCTTAAGATTCACTTGTCAGAATGCTTTCACATTTGGTATACAACATCTCTAGGGGGGTCAGATTTAAATTTGTTCAAATCGGATCCATAGGTTAATATTTGGGCTCGCTATGGTAGCCCAAATTTGAACTTAGTGAAATTCGAAGAAATTTCTTTACAATTTCTCTTCTTCAGATCCAACAGTCAGAATGTTTTCATATTCGATACACAACATCTCTAGGGAAGTCAGATTTAACTGTGTTCAAATCAAGAGCCTGGGTTAATATTTGGGCTCTCTGGGGGAGCCGGAATTGGCCATTTTGCTGAAGAATTAAAAATTTTGTATTCAGTACCCTCTAGAGGTATTAAGATTAATCCACATAGGTTGTATCAAGGGGCTTCATAGGGGAGCTCTACATTTTACTTTATGATCAACTGAAGAAAAGGCATGATGCCCAGATTATTTTTGTCACTCCTGAGGGACTCAAAGATTGACAGTGTATCCTATGGAGATGGCTTGCTTAATGTAGACTCATTTTTGGACTCTGTTTAAATTGTATTCTGTACAAGATGAGCGCTTCAGGCCCCATGGGGCCTCTTGTTACTTTCCACTGTTTTCTCGCCTCGATATAGCCTTAGATGCTGATGTGGCATTAAGCACCAATAAATAATAATAATAATCTACTGAACATTTCTACAGTGATTTTCATTAATATCGACATGATTTTAACTCCTTTTAAACATGTTTTCAGACTTACTTCCTTTGTATTTGAAATTAGACTTTGCCACATACTTTCTTACTCTAATTCTTGCATGGGCAATACAAGTTAATGATTCCATTTACATCAATGATTTCTTTTATCAGTTTTAGGAAATATTTAATCCTTTTTTGCCAATCAATTTTACTTAGTATTCCCAGCTTAAAGTTTCACATTAAAGTGCTGCTTTTCAAGGTTCTACCTTTCATTCTCCAAACACTCTGTTACAACGTCATTTCTTTTTACCTGCGTCGCCAGCAGCAGAGCAGGTCTAGTAACTGCTCGACTCCATCCATCAGTCCGTCCGTCAGTCCATCCGAAACACTTCTTCCATCAAAGTTTTCTTGGCTTCTATGAAAGGGAATGATTTTATATTTGGTCTGCTGCTGCTTCATAATGATGAGTTGTATCGTATATCTAACTTTCAGATCTGCCATGCAGCCACTTCCTGTTTGCCGATAATTTGAAGTCTGTTCATCTCTGTAATCAATTGCATGCAACGATGCAGGTCCAGACCCGGTATTGGTCTTTTCTTGTTTTCATTTTGGGCAAGGTCTATTGAAGCTGTACACAGTGGTTTCAAATAATATTGGCATTAATTTAACCCTTTTCACAACGCTTTTCGAACTTAGTTTCTCCAAATTTCAAATTGGGCTTCTACCACATACTTTATTACTTTTTATTCCCTCCCACAAGGGAGGGATATAGCACAGAGCTCACTCCATCCATCTCTCTGTCAGTCCATCCATCCATCAGTCCATCCGTCTGTCCAAACTTTCTTTAGACCATAATTTAAACAAAAGTTAATGGATTTCAATTCTTTTCAGTACATGTCTCTAGGTCAAGTTTGATGACCACAATTATCCAATGAAAATTGTTGAAGTTATTTCCCTGCCCAGCCCCCCCCCCCCCCCCTCCCCCCAAATTAGGCATTTTTTTTTCTTTCCTCCAATATGCATTTTGAACTATTTACAGTCACTACATGCGGAACCTTATAAACTCACGTACCCCCCCCACCCCCCCCCCCCCCACCCCCCCTCTCCAGGCCAACAATTACGCACTTTTTTAGGCAATTATTCCCAAAATGCATTTTGAAGGATTGGGAGTAATTACATGCAAAAAAGGAAGTTGACTCCTATAGCCCAACATTGCTTTATGTACTGCATCCTTTACCTAACACAAGTTGAAGCCAACAGTACAAAATATTTTTCTGAAACATCAGATTTTTTCATTTTTTACTTCTAACCATGGCTTATTAGTCCTTATTAAGCTCATCAAGCTTGTTCCATTAATAGGTATGTTTTGGAGTAGAGAAATGAAAAAAATAAAATTTGAATAGCAAATTTTGTATATCACGAGTGCAGATATGGCAGATTAGTTAGGTAAAGGGTTAACAAAAAATGGCTCCGACTATTTTGTGTCTAAGCATTGCAATTTGCTGGGACAGTCGGGCCGCATGCGTGACATCACTCTAGTTTTATTTTTTAATCCTTTACCCAATGCAGACAATACCAAAATTTATTATTTTAAATATCATTTTTTAAAATTTTTCAAAAAGTTTCAACAAGACCATGTCATATGACCCCTCATTGGAACGAGCTCGTCGAGGTCGTTCCAACGAGGAGTCACATGATATGGTTTTGTTGAAATGTTTTGAAAAATAATATTTTTTCAACTGCTGAAGTTGCATATTACGTGGGAGGGGAGGGGGTGGGGGAATGCATCCGATTCGTTGGGTAAAGAGTTGAACAAACATACGTATCCCTATGTTCATGCACCATTTATGTCCTATCCATGAACAATGATACCGTCCCTTGAAAGTACATGTATAAAGGTGCCATTTAAATATATACAGAAAATCATTTGAAAAACTATCAATGAGATCATTAGAACATCTTTTAAAATAATAACGCTTTAGTCTAACAACCTACACTTTTTGTAAAATTCCTGATGAACATTCGGCGCTAACAATTCTGTTTCTCAGATTATTCCGCGCCAAAGAGTTAAATGTGCCCAAATTACAGAAAGATCCATTTTCAAGGGATTTTACGGATTTTTAAAGCTGAAAGTAACTTTACGCTCGATAAAAAAAGAAGGAAAAATACTCTCCCAGCTCTTGTTCAACCATGTTTTTCTTTATTGGATTTTCTTCTTAGGGGCACACTGAGAGACACACTGAGTGGCAAAGAACTTTTTGCTTTCAAAATTTTAACCATTTCAGAGATTTTTAGTCAAAACAAATTATTTAGTGCAATTGGCTAAATTGATTTCCACGACGTGAACAAGTATTTATTATTAATTGGGGTTTAATGGCACTTTTGACAGCCAGGATCACCCCGTGTCGGAGTGTGATTGGCTTTAATAAATTGGCTTCGATGGTGTGAACAATTATTATTTAATTATTGGGGTTTAATGACACTTCCGACAGCCAATGTCACCTCGTGTCGGAGTGTGTTGGCTTCATAAATTGACTTTGATGGTGTGAACAATTATTATTATTTATTGGGGTTTAATGACACGACAGCCAGGGTCACCTCATGTCGGAGTGTGATTGGCTTTAATAAATTAGCTTCGATGGTGTTAACAATTGTTTATTATTTATTGGGGTTTAATGACAAGACAGCCAGGGTCACCTCATGTCAGAGTGTGTTGGCTTCATAAATTAGCTTCGATGGTGTGAACAATTATTATTATTTATTGGGGTTTAATGACACGACAGCCAGGGTCACCTCATGTCGGAGTGTGATTGGCTTTAATAAATTAGCTTCGATGATGTGAACAATTGTTTATTGTTTATTGGGGTTTAATGACACGACAGCCAGGGTCACCTCATGTCGGAGTGTGTTGGCTTCATAAATTAGCTTCGATGGTGTGAACAATTGTTTATTATTTATTGGGGTTTAATGACACGACAGCCAGGGTCACCTCATGTCGGAGTGTGATTGGCTTTAATAAATTAGCTTCGATGATGTGAACAATTGTTTATTGTTTATTGGGGTTTAATGACACGACAGCCAGGGTCACCTCATGTCGGAGTGTGATTGGCTTTAATAAATTAGCTTCGATGGTGTGAACAATTGTTTATTGTTTATTGGGGTTTAATGACACGACAGCCAGGGTCACCTCATGTCGGAGTGTGTTGGCTTCATAAATTAGCTTCGATGGTGTGAACAATTGTTTATTGTTTATTGGGGTTTAATGACACGACAGCCAGGGTCACCTCATGTCGGAGTGTGATTGGCTTTAATAAATTAGCTTCGATGGTGTGAACAATTGTTTATTGTTTATTGGGGTTTAATGACACGACAGCCAGGGTCACCTCATGTCGGAGTGTGTTGGCTTCATAAATTAGCTTCGATGGTGTGAACAATTGTTTATTATTTATTGGGGTTTAATGACACGACAGCCAGGGTCACCTCATGTCGGAGTGTGTTGGCTTCATAAATTAGCTTCGATGGTGTGAACAATTGTTTATTATTTATTGGGGTTTAATGACATGACAGCCAGGGTCACCTCATGTCGGAGTGTGATTGGCTTTAATAAATTAGCTTCGATGATGTGAACAATTGTTTATTGTTTATTGGGGTTTAATGACACGACAGCCAGGGTCACCTCATGTCGGAGTGTGTTGGCTTCATAAATTAGCTTCGATGGTGTGAACAATTGTTTATTATTTATTGGGGTTTAATGACACGACAGCCAGGGTCACCTCATGTCGGAGTGTGATTGGCTTTAATAAATTAGCTTCGATGGTGTGAACAATTATTATTATTTATTGGGGTTTAATGACACGACAGCCAGGGTCACCTCATGTCGGAGTGTGATTGGCTTTAATAAATTAGCTTCGATGATGTGAACAATTGTTTATTGTTTATTGGGGTTTAATGACACGACAGCCAGGGTCACCTCATGTCGGAGTGTGTTGGCTTCATAAATTAGCTTTGATGGTGTGAACAATTGTTTATTGTTTATTGGGGTTTAATGACACGACAGCCAGGGTCACCTCATGTCGGAGTGTGTTTGGCTTTAATAAATTAGCTTCGATGGTGTGAACAATTGTTTATTATTTATTGGGGTTTAACAACACTTTTGACAGCCAGGGTCACCTCGTGTCGGAGTGTGATTGGCTTTAATAAATTAGCTTCGATGGTGTGAACAATTGTTTATTTATTGGGGTTTAATGACACGACAGCCAGGGTCACCTCATGTCGGAGTGTGATTGGCTTTAATAAATTAGCTTTGATGGTGTGAACAATTGTTTATTAATTATTGGGATTTAATGACACTTCCGACAGCCAATGTCACTTCGTGTCGGAGTGTGTTGGCTTCATAAATTGGCTTCGATGGTGTGAACAATTGTTTATTATTTATTGGGGTTTAATGACACGACAGCCAGGGTCACCTCATGTCGGAGTATGATTGGCTTTAATAAATTAGCTTTGATGGTGTGAACAATTGTTTATTAATTATTGGGATTTAATGACACTTCCGACAGCCAATGTCACCTCGTGTCGGAGTGTGTTGGCTTCATAAATTGACTTCGATGGTGTGAACAATTGTTTATTGTTTATTGGGGTTTAATGACACGACAGCCAGGGTCACCTCATGTCGGAGTTTAATGACATGACAGCCAGGGTCACCTCATGTAGGAGTGTGATTGGCTTTAATAAATTAGCTTTGATGGTGTGAACAATTGTTTATTTGGGTTTAATGACACGACAGCCAGGGTCACCTCATGTCGGAGTGTGATTGGCTTTAATAAATTAGCTTCGATGGTGTGAACAATTGTTTATTGGGGTTTAATGACACGACAGCCAGGGTCACCTCATGTCGGAGTTTGATTGGCTTTAATAAATTAGCTTCGATGGTGTGAACGATTGTTTATTATTTATTGGGGTTTAATGACACGACAGCCAGGGTCACCTCGTGTCGGAGTGTGATTGGCTTTAATAAATTAGCTTCGATGGTGTGAACAATTGTTTATTATTTATTGGGGTTTAATGACATGACAGCCAGGGTCACCTCGTGTCGGAGTGTGATTGGCTTTAATAAATTAGCTTCGATGGTGTGAACAATTATTATTATTTATTGGGGTTTAATGACACTTTTGACAGCCAGGGTCACCTCATGCCGGAGTATGAACAATTGTAATGAATTTCATTCTGATAAATAACTATATTTTCAGTGCCATGAACAGTGATGAGTGTCTTAAAGTGGTTAATGAACACTGTCAGAGCAACATTGAAGATGGTGAAAAATGTGCCTCAGTTTATATAGAACCTCTTCTAGATACCATGTTACAACTTAATACCACTAAATGTGACACAGAAAAATCTCAAATGGATGAAGAACAAAACATCTTGACAATTGAAGACCTTCCTACCGAAATCATTTTTTACATTTGTGACTTTTTGGATGCCCGCTTTGTGATTGAGATCCTCAAAAAAGTATGCTTGAAGTTCCATAATTTATTCACTCGAGAGAATTATTGGAGGACACGAATCTGTAAAAGATGGCCAAAACGTTATCCTGTTGTGAGATGTAAGTGGTAAGATGAAAATCTATTGTTTCAACAGACTTTATGGGATTAATTTTCAACCAGTTTGTTGGGAATGAGTTTGAAAAAGGATCTGAGATACCAGGCTTTCCGCTAGGAAAAAAATGTTTAGGCCGGTAATGGGGAATTCAAGGATCCGACAGGGCGACCATGGTCGCCCCGTCGAATCCTTAGGTTCACCATTACCGGCCTCATCTCATCTGTCTGAAATGCACATCTGAGATGCCCAAGTTGAGGAGCTATGCCATGTGCATGTTAAAATGGCTGACCTCAGAGTGTACACAAAATTTACTAATGTGGGCTAATGGAACCCAACCCAAATCGTGCACATATGCCATCTAACCTATCACCAGATCCTGTCGTTCCATAGTCAAGGTTATTGCAAGTTGTTAAAAAAAATTGAATCTGGTTGATTTTTTTGCTGTTCCTTTTTCCCTATAATTCACTACCTTTGATGCGAGCCTTAAGAGTGTCTGTGATGAGAGCCCTACGAGGACCTTTTGGGTAGGGGAAAGTCAACGAAGGGATTAGGGCCGTTGATGGGATCCCATGTCTGTATAGCGGAAACCCTGGAGATACATTTCTTGGAAACGGGCCTTTAGATTTCAAAAATGTAAAACACATCTAGAGAATTAATTTGGATTGTACACATATTATTGCAAACACCAATTGTGAAATATGTTTCAATTCAACTGAGCTAGAAAGAAATTAAAAAATGTGAGAAATATTACTTAGTACCTCTGTCATAAAAGTGGAGAGATAATTTTGATTGCAATCATGTTGAAGTTACCTGTTGGCTTTTACAACACTGTAATGCTTGTAGTTTGTTGAGACAAGAATGAAAGATTATTTTTTATGTTGAATAATTTAGGCCCATCTCACAAAAACTATCACATAATTTAGGCCCGACTCACAATAATGTAAATAAGAGTTAGAAATATCACATAATTTAGGCCCGTCTCACAATAATGTAATTAAGAGTTAGAAATATCACATAATTTAAGCCCGTATCACAATAATGTAAATAAGAGAAATATCACATTATTTAGGCCCATCTCACAATAATGTAAATAAGAGTTAGAAATATCACATAATTTAGGCCCGTCTCACAATAATGTAAATAAGAGTTAGAAATATCACTTAATTTAGGCCCATCTCACAATAATGTAAATAAGAGTTAGAAATATCACTTAATTTAGGCCCATCTCACAATAATGTAAATAAGAGTTAGAAATATCACATTATTTAGGCCCGTCTCACAATAATGTAATTAAGAGTTAGAAATATCACATAATTTAAGCCCGTATCACAATAATGTAAATAAGAGAAATATCACATTATTTAGGCCCATCTCACAATAATGTAAATAAGAGTTAGAAATATCACATAATTTAGGCCCGTCTCACAATAATGTAAATAAGAGTTAGAAATATCACATTATTTAGGTCCATCTCACAATAATGTAAGTAAGAGTTAGAAATATCACATTATTTAGGTCCATCTCACAATAATGTAAATAAGAGTTAGAAATATCACTTAATTTAGGCCCATCTCACAATAATGTAAATAAGAGTTAGAAATATCACATAATTTAGGCCCGTCTCACAATAATGTAAATAAGAGTTAGAAATATCACATTATTTAGGTCCATCTCACAGTAATGTAAAATAAGAGTTACAAATATCACATAATTTAGGCCCATCTCACAATAATGTAAATAAGAGTTAGAAATATCACATTATTTAGGTTCATCTCACAATAATGTAAATAAGAGTTAGAAATATCACATTATTTAGGTCCATCTCACAGTAATGTAAAAGAAGAGTTACAAATATCACATAATTTAGGCCCATCTCACAATAATGTAAATAAGAGTTAGAAATATCACATTATTTAGGTCCATCTCACAATAATGTAAGTAAGAGTTAGAAATATCACATTATTTAGGTCCATCTCACAATAATGTAAATAAGAGTTAGAAATATCACTTAATTTAGGCCCATCTCACAATAATGTAAATAAGAGTTAGAAATATCACATAATTTAGGCCCGTCTCACAATAATGTAAATAAGAGTTAGAAATATCACATTATTTAGGTCCATCTCACAGTAATGTAAAATAAGAGTTACAAATATCACATAATTTAGGCCCATCTCACAATAATGTAAATAAGAGTTAGAAATATCACATTATTTAGGTCCATCTCACAATAATGTAAAATAAGAGTTAGAAATATCACATTATTTAGGTCCATCTCACAATAATGTAAGTAAGAGTTAGAAATATCACATTATTTAGGCCCATCTCACAATAATGTAAATAAGAGTTAGAAATAACACATTATTTAGGTCCATCTCACAATAATGTAAGTAAGAGTTAGAAATATCACATTATTTAGGCCCATCTCACAATAATGTAAATAAGAGTTAGAAATATCACATTATTTAGGCCCGTCTCACAATAATGTAAATAAGAGTTAGAAATATCACATAATTTAGGCCCGTCTCACAATAATGTAAATAAGAGTTAGAAATATCACATTATTTAGGCCCATCTCACAATAATGTAAATAAGAGTTAGAAATATCAAATAATTTAGGCTCGTCTCACAATAATGTAATTAAGAGTTAGAAATATCACTTAATTTAGGCCCGTCTCACAATAATGTAAATAAGAGTTAGAAATATCACTTAATTTAGGCCCATCTCACAATAATGTAAATAAGAGTTAGAAATATCACTTAATTTAGGCCCGTCTCACAATAATGTAAGTAAGAGTTAGAAATATCACATAATTTAGGCCCGTCTCACAATAATGTAAATAAGAGTTAGAAATATCACTTAATTTAGGCCCGTCTCACAATAATGTAATTAAGAGTTAGAAATATCACTTAATTTAGGCCCGTCTCACAATAATGTAAATAAGAGTTAGAAATATCACTTAATTTAGGCCCATCTCACAAGAATGTAAATAAGAGTTAGAAATATCACTTAATTTAGGCCCGTCTCACAATAATGTAAATAAGAGTTAGAAATATCACTTAATTTAGGACCATCTCACAATAATGTAAATAAGAGTTAGAAATATCACTTAATTTAGGCCCGTCTCACAATAATGTAAGTAAGAGTTAGAAATATCACATAATTTAGGCCCGTCTCACAATAATGTAAATAAGAGTTAGAAATATCACTTAATTTAGGCCCGTCTCACAATAATGTAATTAAGAGTTAGAAATATCACTTAATTTAGGCCCGTCTCACAATAATGTAAATAAGAGTTAGAAATATCACTTAATTTAGGCCCATCTCACAATAATGTAAATAAGAGTTAGAAATATCACTTAATTTAGGCCCATCTCACAATAATGTAAATAAGAGTTAGAAATATCACTTAATTTAGGCCCATCTCACAATAATGTAAATAAGAGTTAGAAATATCACTTAATTTAGGCCCGTCTCACAATAATGTAAATAAGAGTTAGAAATATCACTTAATTTAGGCCCGTCTCACAATAATGTAAATAAGAGTTAGAAATATCACTTAATTTAGGCCCATCTCACAATAATGTAAATAAGAGTTAGAAATATCACTTAATTTAGGCCCGTCTCACAATAATGTAAATAAGAGTTAGAAATATCACTTAATTTAGGCCCGTCTCACAATAATGTAAATAAGAGTTAGAAATATCACTTAATTTAGGCCCGTCTCACAATAATGTAAGTAAGAGTTAGAAATATCACATAATTTAGGCCCGTCTCACAATAATGTAAATAAGAGTTAGAAATATCACTTAATTTAGGCCCGTCTCACAATAATGTAAATAAGAGTTAGAAATATCACTTAATTTAGGCCCGTCTCACAATAATGTAAATAAGAGTTAGAAATATCACTTAATTTAGGCCCGTCTCACAATAATGTAAATAAGAGTTAGAAATATCACATAATTTAGGCCCGTCTCACAATAATGTAAATAAGAGTTAGAAATATCACTTAATTTAGGCCCGTCTCACAATAATGTAAATAAGAGTTAGAAATATCACTTAATTTAGGCCCGTCTCACAATAATGTAAATAAGAGTTAGAAATATCACATTATCTAAATTTTTAAAACATATTGTGAAAATGAAATATGTGATAATTTATATGCATTTAATTTTAATTTTTGATTGTCAGATAAACAGACGATGACAGCCAGTGTCATTTTGTTGGGAGTGTTGACAATCGCACGATGATGGGCAGTGTAATTTTGTTGGGTGTGGTGACAATCGGACGATGACATGCAGTGTCATTTTGATGGGTTTGGTGACAATTGCACGATGGAAGCCAGTATCATTTTGTTGGGAGTGTTGACAATCGCACGATGACAGGCAGTGTGATTTTGTTGGGTGTGGTGACAATTGGACGATGACATGCAGTGTCATTTTGTTGGGTGTGGTGACAATTGCAAGATGGCAGCCAGTGTAATTTTGTTGTGTGTGGTGTGGTCATTTTGTTGGGTTTGATGATCATCATAAGATGGCAGCCAGTGTCATTTTGTTGGGTGTGGTGACAATTGCACGATGGCAGCCAGTGTAATTTTGTTGGGTGTGGTGACAATCAGACGATGACAGGCAGTGTAATTTTGTTGGGTGTGGTGACAGTTGGATGATGACAGGCAGTGTTATTTTGTAGGGTGTGGTGACAATCGCACAATGGCAGCCAGTGTAATTTTGTTGGGTGTTGTAACAATCGGACAATGACAGGCAGTGTAATTTTGTTGGGTGTGGTGACAATTGGACATTGACAGGCAGTGTAATTTTGCTGGGTGTGGTGACAATCGGACGATGACGGTGTGTCATTTTGTTGGGTATGATGATCATCATAAGATGGAAGCCAGTGTCATTTTGTTGTGTGTGGTGACAATCGTACGATGACAGCCAGTGTAATTTTATTGGGATGGTGACAATCGGACGATGACAGGCAGTGTCATTTTATTGGGTGTGGTGACAATCAGACGATGATAGACAGTGTCATTTTGTTGGGTGTGGTGACAATCGGATGATGACAGTGTCAGTTTGTTGGATGTGGTGAAAATCGGATGATGATAGACAGTGTCATTTTGTTGAGTGTGGTGACAATCGTGACAAACCTGACTTAAGAAACAAATTTTTGGGGCTTTTTCAGATGAGGGGTCTTCAATCCTCCCTCCCAAGACCCAATTTTTACTTTCAATTACACTTCTGCATACAACCATGCAGCTTTGCACGATACTAGCTCTATGTTCAGACATTTAGAAAATACTCCTTGAGAAATGCAAATTCATGGCATTTTCAGATGAGAAGGGGTCTTTTGTGGCTCCCACACCCCACCACAAGCCCAAGTTTCACTTTTAATTATACTTGTGCATATGACCATGTAACTCGACACTGTTTTCATTCATTTAAAAAATACATCTTAAGATGCAAATATTCCTGACATTTTCATATAAGATGTTTTTAGGTGACCTGTTACAATGGGCAGAGTCCAAAATGAATGACAAAATGGGTAGAGGGTGTTGTTGTGCTGGATTTTTCACATTTTGACACAGTGGGATGGTCAATTTGAGGGGGTGCGGTGGCATTGTGGTCACCGGTTCTCGTCAGATCACCAAAGTTAAGCAACGTTGAGCTCGGTTAGTCCTTGGATGGGTGATTGTCTGAGTGATCGATTCGGACTCCAGTGTTGTGTCCTTGGGCAAGGCACTTAACCCCGCGTGTCCACAAGGGGGGCACGATGATGCCATGTACTAAGGCATACTGCACGTCGATGGTGCGCATTTCTTCAACCAATCTAACCCTGCCCCTGCTGCAGTGCCGAGTTACGATGTTGGGGAGCTGGCAGCTGCTCATCATTACTTGGTGGTTCTCTCTAGGTACTCCGGCTCCCCCCACCCATAAAACTTTCACCGACATGATATTACCTTGGCTGTTAAAGTGTCATTAAACCTTAATAAATAAATAAATATGGTCAATTCGAGTTTTTATTGGAAAGGATGAACATTGTTTGAATTCAGGCTTTCAGGCAGATATTGAGAGAGTGGGGTGGGGAAAAATTTATGTTTTGTTGGGAAATGTTTCTTCATAAAACTGTGCAGAAAAGGTAGAAAATTCTTATTTTTCTAAAAAAATGCTTTCTTAGTTAAAATTTCTGAGAAATAACCAGTGTTTGGTGCCAAAACAGTAAAAAATTGATTTTACCACTCTAAAATCTGCCGGAACATATTTTTGTTTGTCGGGAAAACATTTAATCCTGATAGTCCACATAGGGACATGTTGGCATTGTACTTAAAGACACTTAATCTAGAGAGTCCACATAGGGACATGGTGGCATTGTAAGACACTTAATCCCGAGAGTCCACATAGGGATTTGGTGGCATTGTATGACACTTAATCCTGATAGTCCACATAGGGACATGGTGGCATTGTAAGGCACTTAATCCTGATAGTCCACATAGGGACACGTTGGCATTGTAAGGCACTTAATCCTGATAGTCCACATAGGGACATGGTGACATTGTATGACACTTAATCCTGATAGTCCACATAGGGACATGGTGGCATTGTAAGACACTTAATCCTGATAGTCCACATAGGGACATGGTGGCATTGTGTGACACTTAATCCTGATAGTCCACATAGGGACATGGTGGCATTGTAAGACATTTAATCCTGATAGTCTACAGTGTACATAGGGACATGGTGGCATTGTAAGACACTTAATCCTGATAGTCCACATAGGGACATGGTGGCATTGTAAGGCACTTAATCCTGATAGTCCACATACGGACACGTTGGCATTGTAAGGCACTTAATCCTGATAGTCCACATAGGGACATGGTGGCATTGTAAGACACTTAATCCTGATAGTCTACAGTGTACATAGGGACATGGTGGCATTGTAAGGCACTTAATCCTGATAGTCTACAGTGTACATAGGGACATGGTGGCATTGTAAGACACTTAATCCTGATAGTCTACAGTGTGCATAGGGACATGGTGGCATTGTAAGACACTTAATCCTGATAGTCTACAGTGTACATAGGGACATGGTGGCATTGTAAGACACTTAATCCTGATAGTCCACATAGGGACATGGTGGCATTGTAAGGCACTTAATCCTGATAGTCCACATAGGGACACGTTGGCATTGTAAGGCACTTAATCCTGATAGTCCACATAGGGACATGGTGGCATTGTAAGACACTTAATCCTGATAGTCTACAGTGTACATAGGGACATGGTGGCATTGTAAGACACTTAATCCTGATAGTCTACAGTGTACATAGGGACATGGTGGCATTGTAAGACACTTAATCCTGATAGTCTACAGTGTACATAGGGACATGGTGGCATTGTAAGACACTTAATCCTGATAGTCCACATAGGGACACGTTGGCATTGTAAGGCACTTAATCCTGATAGTCCACTTGGGGACATGGTGGCATTAAGAGACACTTAATCCTGATAGTCCACATAGGGACACGTTGGCATTGTAAGGCACTTAATCCTGATAGTCCACATAGTGACATGGTGGCATTGTAAGACACTTAATCCTGATAGACCACATAGGGACATGGTGGCATTGTAAGACACTTAATCCCGATAGTCCACATAGGGACATGTTGACATTAAGAGACACTTAATCCTGATAGTCCACATAGGGACACGTTGGCATTGTAAGGCACTTAATCCTGATAGTCCACATAGGGACATGGTGGCATTGTAAGACATTTAACCCTGATAGTCCACATAGGGACATGGTGGCATTGTAAGACACTTAATCCTGATAGGCCACATAGGGACATGGTGGCATTGTAAGACACTTAATCCTGATAGTCCACATAGGGACATGGTGGCATTGTAAGGCACTTAATCCTGATAGTCCACATAGGGACATGGTGGCATTGTAAGACACTTAATCCTGATAGACCACATAGGGACATGGTGGCATTGTAAGACACTTAATCCCGATAGTCCACATAGGGACATGTTGACATTAAGACACACTTAACCCCGAGAGTCCACATAGGGACATGGTGGCATTGATTCCGATAGTCCACATAGGGACATGGTGGCATTGTTAGACACTTTGTCCTGATAGACCACATAGGGACATGTTGGCATTGTAAGGCACTTAATCCTGATAGTCCACATAGGGACATGGTGGCATTGTAAGACACTTAATCCCGATAGTCCACATAGGGACATGTTGACATTAAGAGACACTTAATCCCGAGAGTCCACATAGGGACATGGTGGCATTGATTCCGATAGTCCACATAGGGACATGGTGGCATTGTTAGACACTTTGTCCTGATAGTCCACATAGGGACTTGGTGGCATTGTTAGACACTTTGTCCTGATAGTCCACATAGGGACTTGGTGGCATTGTTAGACACTTTGTCCTGATAGTCCACACAGGGACTTGGTGGCATTGTTAGACACTTTGTCCTGATAGTCCACATAGGGACTTGGTGGCATTGTTAGACACTTTGTCCTGATAGTCCACATAGGGACTTGGTGGCATTGTACTTAAAGACACTTAATCCAGAGAGTCCACATAGGGACATGGCGGCATTGTAAGACACTTAATCCCGAGAGTCCACATAGGGATTTGGTGGCATTGTATGACACTTAATCCTGATAGTCCACATAGGGACATGGTGGCATTGTAAGACACTTAATCCTGATAGTCCACATAGGGACATGGTGGCATTGTAAGACACTTAATCCTGATAGTCCACATAGGGACACGTTGGCATTGTAAGGCACTTAATCCTGATAGTCCACATAGGGACATGGTGGCATTGTAAGACACTTAATCCCGATAGTCCACATAGGGACATGTTGACATTAAGAGACACTTAATCCCGAGAGTCCACATAGGGACACGGTGGCATTGATTCCGATAGTCCACATAGGGACATGGTGGCATTGTTAGACACTTTGTCCTGATAGTCCACATAGGGACTTGGTGGCATTGTTAGACACTTTGTCCTGATAGTCCACATAGGAACTTGGTGGCATTGTTAGACACTTTGTCCTGATAGTCCACACAGGGACTTGGTGGCATTGTTAGACACTTTGTCCTGATAGTCCACATAGGGACTTGGTGGCATTGTTAGACACTTTGTCCTGATAGTCCACATAGGGACATGGTGGCATTGTAAGACACTTAATCCCGATAGTCCACATAGGGACATGTTGACATTAAGAGACACTTAATTCCGAGAGTCCACATAGGGACATGGTGGCATTGATTCCGATAGTCCACATAGGGACTTGGTGGCATTGTTAGACACTTTGTCCTGATAGTCCACATAGGGACTTGGTGGCATTGTTAGACGCTTTTTCCTGATAGTCCACATAGGGACTTGGTGGCATTGTTAGACACTTTGTCCTGATAGTCCACATAGGGACTTGGTGTCATTGTAAGACACTTAGTCCTGATAGTCCACATAGGGACACGGTGGCATTGTAAGACACTTAATCCTGATAGTCCACATAGGGACATGATGTCATTGTGCACCGAGGTGTACTGCATTTTAGTTGTGCATTTGCCTTCAGCTGCTGCTAAATGTGCAGTTAGTAAGTTGGGCAGTCTGACAGTTTCTCACTGCTGCTCAGGGGTTCTTTGTTATTCCTTCGGCTTCCTCCACCCATAAAACTGTCCTATACATTGTCACAATAGCTGTTTAAGGTGTCGTTAAATCCGATGAACAAACAAACCCCTGCTGGATACTAAATTCTGCTCTCCAAGCATAGCATGCCAACAAGGTTACGAAAATCATTGAGTATGCAAATTGTATAGAATAAGATAACTGCAAACCCCAAGCACAAGGAATAAAATGCAAAATAAAATACGGATGATCCAACTATTATTTGTGGAGTTCCATAGTGAGGTGGATGAGTGGAATAATGGGTGGAAGAATGTATGGAGACAAATGGATACATGTAATCCAGTGTACCCCACTCTTTTTGAGAGTTCATTCTTTATAACTCCACCAATATAGTTGCCTGGGTCATCATGAAATCTCACATTCAGTATGACATGCTCTTCCAGGCATATAAAGTGATGGTGCCCCCCACACTCTTCTAATGAGTTATGGCCCTTTTTTAGTTTGTCCGTCAGTCCTACTTTTCTTGGATAATGTCACAATGGGTGGGGTGCAGTGGGGTGGGGTATATTGATTTTTGATTTTTCCAGTAATGGTAGGAATTGTCTTATCAAAACTTCTAAACATCATTACTAATGGTGTTTCAAAGTTTTGATGAGGAAATTCCCAACGATTCCCAACGGCATTCTAGGGCACTGTGATGGAGGCATGGGGAGGGGGACTGCAGGGTAGGAGTCTAGGAGAGCAGTAAGTTTGGATCGTGTGACTGACTGACTGTAACCAGGAAAAGCTTGCTCCTACGCGTGGCGTAACAATGCCGAGCGGTGCTCTGTAGCGAGATTACAACAGTGGATTCCTTTCTTTGCTCCTGTATCTCAGGAGGATTCTGAGCTCAGCTCTACGGGGACACACCATCAATAAAAACAAGACCAGGTTACAGTTCCGCCATCTGGCATATATTATGGTTATATATATACAACTGTTTGTACAACTTTGAAAGGCTACTACCCGGGATTCTGGTGGCCTGTTCCCAGCGCCAAAGTTGCGCCGCTAGCTCGCCACTATGACCTATGAGCACGAGCCGCTGCCACTGCAACCTCAGTCAGACTAGCGCCGCAAGGTATCCTTAGAGACGAATAGCACACCGCCCCTATTCCAGACTTTCCCCAGTTTTGGACTGGTCTATGGTTGTATTCCCTTGGACTTCTTCCCTCCATGTACTTCCTTCCAGTGGTCTAAACCTCCCCACTGTTCACAACCTTAGCGCAGGCCTCTTACATTCAATTCTGAATGGCCACCGAAATGCACACCCACCCTCCCACTCTTGGACGCTGAATTTGAGCCATTTTTGGGGGGCCAAAATGCCGCAAATACACTACCGTAAAACAGGAGCATCTGATTTAGTATATTTCAGTAAGCCAATGCTTTCATCAGTCTTCAAACTGTTGGCTCTTCTAATGCACAAGTTGTGACAATGAGTCGACAGAACGCCGAAAGTTTGATGATTTATTTAAAACACCTGAAATTACCAGCAGTCAATCCCCATGGGAACCCTGGTGCCAGTGAACCAGTTCCGCTTTACTAGTAAAATAGGATCCAGTCACCAATGCTTGGGGTGAAAGTCCTCAAAAATGGACAACAAAAACTTGACTTCATCTCCATGTTGTGTCACGATTAGCCACGGTGCATAAATATGTTACGTTAACCACCAACAAACAAACAACAAACCAGCAGTCAAACAGCTGTGAAGCTGAGTAAGTGGTGCATATCAAGGGAGCTAAATTCAACTAATAAGTGTGTCAAGGACGTAATGCTGTCAATGCACGTCTCGCATTGAGTGCCACAGAAATACTGTTTATGTTTCATAGTCGAGAGCTAAAAGAGAGTGCAAGCACTGCACCAATGCACCTCTTTCGTTAAATCAAGTTCAGATCGATTTCGGGGGTAGGGAGGAGGGAGGGGGCTGAGAGTAAAATATTGTGCGTCCTGTTTTACGAATGCATTTTCACAGACAACAAAAGCACTATCAATAATTATAACACGTGGTCGCCGTGTTCACTTGGCAAATGTGTGCCTGACAGTCTTAGACTCTGGTCATTTTGAACTTGAACTTGTAGTTTTATTCATGTCTTTTTTAACATTTAAATCCTAATGACATGGGTTCAAAACTTTTAAGTTATGAGTGTTAAACGCATAGAATTTAGTGTATACAAAACGGTCAAATGTCTGGGTACAAAATCCACTGGACTTATGTATTTGCGGGTTGTTGGTTGTGGGACCTAAGTAAATCTCGTTTTTTGATTTTTGTGAGCACTCGATTCGGTTTTTCGATTTTCTTTTAAAAAATCGAATCGTTTGATAAAATCGAAAAATCGCCCATCTCTAATCTGTAACTGGCTGAGGTCACTTGCTTAAATCTTTGTATCTGAATGTGTACATTCATGTCATCTGTAACTGGCTGAGGTCACTTGCTTAAATCTTTGTATCTGAATGTGTACATTCATGTCATCTGTTACTGGCTGAGATCATTTGCTTAAATCTGTGTACCTTTATGTATACATTTGTGTCATATGTAACTGGCTGAGGTCACTTGCTTAAATCTTTGTATATGCATGTGCACATTTGTGTCATCTGTAACTGGCTGAGGTCACTTGCTTAAATCTTTGTATCTGAATGTGTACATTCATGTCATCTGTAACTGGCTGAGGTGACTTGCTTAAATCTTTGTACCTGTATGTGCACATTTGTGTCATCTCTGACTGCTGAGGTCACTTGGTTAAATCTTTGTATCTGAATGTGTACATTTGTGCCATCTGTAACTGGCTGAGATCACTTGCTTAAATCTGTATCTGTATGTGTACATTTGTGCCATCTGTAATTGGCTGAGATCACTTGCTTAAATCTTCGGTCATCTGTAACTGGCTGAGATCTGTATCTGGCTGAGATAATCAGATAATAGATGAAATCTTTAAGAACAATGTTGATTACTGTATGTGTACATTTGGGCCATCTGTAACTGGCTGAGATCACTTGCTTAAATCTTCAGTCATCTGCAACTGGCTTAGATCTATAACTGGCTTAGATCTGTAACTGGCTTAGATCTGTAACTGGCTGAGATCAGGAACTGGCTGAGATAATCAGATAATAGATTAAATCTTTGAGATGGATGTTGATTACAGCAACTAGATCTCTCTGATTCACAGTTGGGGTTTCGACTCTAACTCTGAAGACTTTTAGAACAAAAAAGATCAGGGCTTATATTTCATCAAAATTTGAGAGAATCGATTTGGATTCTCGTGAAAATGGTTTCAAGAATCCATACCCGCTATGAGTGTCCCATGATCCCATAAGGCCATTATGGTTGAACCCCTGCTGTATACTAATAACACTTGTTAACCCTTTACCTAACACAGATTTTAATTTTTAAAACATCAATTGAATTTTGAAGAAAAAAATAAAAATAAATATCAATAAAACCAAACCTTACAAATATGGATGTTATTGGAACCAACGCATTGAGCTGATTCCAATGACACCATATTTGTACAATTTTATTGACAAAGTGTTAAGATATTTCAGGTCAATTTGCTTAATTTGGTTAATTTGCAGCCGCTGTGTTAGGTGAACGGTTCTATTGATTAAATTCTTTTCACGCAAACCTGCTATCAGAGGTGCAGCAAGAATCAACATGGATTCTCGCTGGCAGGCCTTCATATTCTCCCAAATTTGTCGTGATATAAATGCCGTGCCCCAGTTATGACAAGATAAATGCCATGCCCCAGTTATGACAAGATAAATGCCATGCCCCAGTTATGACAAGATAAACGCCATGCCCCAGTTATGACAAATGCACCCAAATTACAAGTTGGTGATTAATAATTAGGCAAGTATTTCTCAAAGCTGAGGTACTAACTATGGAAAAAAATCATGCTACTCGCGAAATGTCATTCACGGCGATAAATTCAAAACATTTCAACCAAACTCGGACATGCTGACATGTTTCTTTCCATACTACACCAATGAAATCCGATTAAGTTCAAAGTATCCAGACTCATCTGGTATGCTGATAGACCTTCATGTGGGAACAGACATGCACAAGGAACAGGTTCCGTCCAATAATTTTTCCAAGTGTTATGGCCCATTTTTGACTTAGACAATTTTTCTCAACCTCAGTATTGTATTCTCTGCATGTTGGATTTGAGACCCACTTATTTGTTCAAATCAAATTTTTTTTAGATTACTTGTGGATGACAAGACAATGCCTCCTTTCGATTTTGGTCCGGCTTGCCAATTCAGTATGGCTGCCATGGCGTTATGCCACCGTCATGGGCATTTGCTGCACTTTACATTGCTCTTGTTAGTGTATCAGTGATATTATAGCTTTTGGTTAGTCAGTTACGAAAATGAGCCAACCGTTTCAGCCCTACATCTCCAAACGGTTTTCATTCCATTCCTCTTTTTTATCTTTTTTGTTGCAGTAATATGAAATATCATTCAGTTCTCAATCAGAGAGCCTGGGGAGACCTTTGTGTCCTGGTATGAAAACATGGTAAACTACCGAGGACATTTTGGATGACCTGGTTAAACAGAGTCAGTTTCACAAGTGAACCGCAGCAGATTTAAATCACCAGATGTGGCATTAGTTAGTTTATTTAACATTCTGTGAATGTAAGTCTGAGTTCTGCGAGACAAAAAGCAAAAACTTAAGGAATTGTCATCTGCATATAGGCATTTTCAAAAACTTATGCAGCATAGTTTTTCCATTTGCTTCCAACTCTCACCATTACCTCAATACTATAGTTCCAGTGACATTTGCCAACACTATAGTTCCAGTGACATTCACCAACATTGTTCCAGTGACATTCACCAACCCCATAGTTCCAGCGACATTTGACAACACTATAGTTCCAGTGACATTCGACAACACTATAGTTCCAGTGACATTTGTCAACACTATAGTTCCAGTGACATTCGCCAACACTTATTCCAGTGACATTTGTCAACACTATAGTTCCAGTGACATTCACCAACACTATAGTTCCAGTGACATTTGACAACACTATAGTTCCAGTGACATTCGACAACACTATAGTTCCAGTGACATTTGCCAACACTCTTATTCCAGTGACATTTGTCAACACCATAGTTCCAGTGACATTTAGTTTGAACAGTATTTATTCAATAACTGACATGTGTATACATTTCACAATAACATTTGACTAACAAAAAATGAACAACACTAGATACAAAAAGTATCACAAAACAAGAAAGCATATTGTTGTGTATTAGAGGGATTCGACAGAAAGCTAAAGCTTATGTAGGTCGTCTCCTATAACTTACTCCTGTAGGTGGTACAGATGAACGGAAGAGCCCAAACGTCGTTGCATGAAGGCCGATATCCTCCCTTCATTGTAAATTTACAACGTTAGTTGCTACGATTGGAGATCGAGCGGGTTAAGCATCACATCAGAATAGATAGGGAGCAGAGGAAGGCGCCTCGACTGCCAGGCAACGACGTGTGGGATTGTTTAAACTTGTGAAATGAAGGGAAAAACAGAAGAAAGAATAGAAGCACTGATAGATCGAAAGAAGAGGAAAGGAACTAATATGATGCAAGCAGCTTGAATACATGATACATAGAGATTATCACCATTATGCGGATGCAAAGGAGCATGGGACCTCCACTGGCAGCACACGACGCGTCGAGGACCAGTCGCGATCTATCCCCAGAGGCCGGTACAAGACTCTGACGCATACTTTGCACATGCAACAGATGATAATGATGTATTCATCAGGCAATATCTTGGGAATAAGTCTGAGTTAATACAGACCAAGTACATGTTGAATGTATGTTAAGTAAAATTTACACACAAGAGAATCGTAAGTAGGCAACTTATTAACTTCTAGTTCATTTAGTAGCGAATTAGGTGAAGTAAACTTCAAGGCGCTAGAAGTTGGAAGGCGCGAGAGGGCATTCCACAACAGGCGTTAGACTTTCCCACTCGGAATGGGGGTGGGAGCGTAGTGTTGGGTTTCAACTATTGGAATCGCTTGCTTGATAAAATGAAGTCATGTACAACTTCGGAAATAAGGCAGTTTTCATCGTTATTCAAGAATTCGGAGCCAGATAGAAGCGGATGTATCTGCTACATATGGAAGTAGATTAATCGTATAATTACAAGCGTTTGAGAACAAAGGACAATGAAAGAAAAAGTGATCAGTAGTTTCACGTGCACCACACTGGCAGAAGGGACTGGGTTGTAGGTGATTATCGAAAAGGTGGGAATTAAGACTGCTACAGTGCAACCGCAGCCTACATTGGTATATTTGAGCCCTGCAAGATTTCGCATTACTAGAGAACTTTGGTGGTCTTTGGTTACCATTACTGAGAAATGTTTTAAAGTTAATCAATGATGAGTTCTCGCGGACAGGTAACGGCAACTTATTCCACTGGTCCGTAACGCTGGGGATGAAAGAAGACTGATACAATTGCGTTCGGCAAAAATGAACTCTGTGGTTTTCACTGGATCGGAGACTGCGTGATGAATTCGTCAAGGAGATAAGTGGTGGAACTTTGTTGGAAATGTATGGAGGTGACATGTGATGATACATTTTGAAGAACTGAATTAGTTTATGTTTGTGGCGTCTTTCTTGCAAGGATTCCCACTGGGTTTCCGAATATAATAACGATTTACTGGCACTGACTGTTGCTCCGGTGATGATTCTTGCTGCTGCAATTTGTATTTTTTCGAGTTCCGCGACATTTGTCACAGAACAATTATCCCAGACAGTGTCTGCGTATTCAAGAAGTGGCCTAATAAAGGCGAAATATTTTTTTTCCAGGACACTGCGATCGAGGTTAAATTTATCTCTCCTCAACAAGTTTAGGCGAGACCAGGCTTTGGAGCAAATGTGGTCAATATGATTGTTCCATGTACATGTATTATTTAGTATGAGTCCTAGGTGTTTATGGTCAGAAACTTCCGATACTTGTGAGCCACCTAAATACAAGGGTGGGATTGCTTTTACGCGATATACACATACTTTCAGTTTTGTTGGGATTGAACTCGACCAACCATGTTTTGGCCCAATGCTCGATTGTAGCCAAATCGTTATTAATTATGACTGCGGCTTGCTCTGGGTTTTCAATAATTAGATATAACGACGTATCGTCAGCAAAGAGGCGAATACTGCTGAGTAAGGCGCTAGTTATATCGTTTATGTATATCAAGAACAGTAAAGGTCCAAGTATAGACCCCTGGGGTACACCGGCATTGATTGGTCTCCATGATGACGACTCAGAGGCTATCACAACTCGCTGCGACTTATCCGAGAGATACGATTTTAGAAATAGAAGTAGTTCACCTGAAACGCCAATACTCTCCAGTTTGTGAATAAGACCAGCATGCCATACCTTATCAAACGCCTTACTGACATCACAGAAAACCACCCTAACTTCTTTGCCTTCATCAAGCGCACGACAGAATTCGTCATAAATGTCAGTCAGTTGGAGGACAGTTGAATCACTTGGTGTAAAACCTGACTGAAATTGACTGAGGATATTATTTTCACTCAAAAACTGCCACAGGCGTTTGAAGACACATTTTTCAAATAATTTTCCAACACAGCTAATCAACGATATCGGGCGATAATTAGTGACTGAGTTTGAGGGCTGTTTTTTTAGAATTGGGGAGACATTTGCTTTTTTCCATAATGAAGGAAAGTACGAATTATTCAGTAAAATGTTGAATAAAATTGAGAGTGGTTCGCAGAGAGAGGATTTACATTCTTTTAGAAGACGCGGGCTTATTTGATCAGGACCAGATGCCTTGGACACCTTTATCGACTTCATTGCGGCGTGTACTTCACTGCAATGTAGGGTAATACTATCAATACGCTGGGAAACATGGGATGGTGGATCTGGTAAGAAAGCATTCGAGTCGTCAACTGTCGAAATAGAACAGAAGTATTCATTGAACACTTCAGCTTTCTCAACACTTGAAGAATATATTTTGTTTAGATGAATCAGGGTGGGAATTCCTGTTGCATTACCGCTACCAATTAGTGACATTTGACAACACTATAGTTCCAGTGACATTCGCCAACACTTATTCCAGTGACATTTGTCAACACTATAGTTCCAGTGACATTCACCAACACTATAGTTCCAGTGACATTTGACAACACTATAGTTCCAGTGACATTCAACAACACTATAGTTCCAGTGACATTCACCAACACCATAGTTCCAGTGACATTTGACAACACTATAGTTCCAGTGACATTCGACAACACTATAGTTCCAGTGACATTTGCCAACACTATAGTTCCAGTGACATTCACCAACACTTTAGTTCCAATGACATTCAACAACACTAGAGTTCCAGTGACATTCAACAACACTATAGTTCCAGTGACATTTGACAGCACTATAGTTCCAGTGACAGTTGCCCATATTTTACACCAATATAAGGATTAAATATAGTTCCAGTGATATTCGCCCATATTTTACACAATATGAGGATTAACTTTTTGCATGCTGCTGGCGGATATTCCTGCCCAGCACAGGGTTTCTCTTGTCACTGATATAAGTATATTTTGGGCATATTTCAACATATTTTCCCCTGTAAATTGAATGGATTTTTTCACCAATGATATCTTGTAAAATTTAGATTAATTTTTCATCAATTCTAGTCATGGCTGCTTTACAGCAGCCATGACTAGATTTGATGAAAAAATATCTTTAAAATACTCCTCAGGTTAGAGTTAAAACTATTCTGCGTATTATGCAACTTAAACGTAGTCATAAGTGTGAATGTGAAAAAATTATCTGATAAAACAATTTTTTGACATACTGAAAGCACTCACATCCCACCCACCACCCACTTTCTGTCTTCATGTTTTTCCTGTCCCTCCCCTGTATGCTATGCCTTACTGTTTAATGATATCGCATTTTCTTTGTTTAATATATCACAAAACAAGACTTAAGGCAAAATCGTAAAAATTACACACGATTTTCAATTCTTATCAACCTACCTTACAATTGTTTACTACAGGCTTGCACGACAGTAGAAGAACCTAACTCGGAGAAAATACTCTCTATTTTAGTCTTTCCCAAGAGATTTGGGAAAGAAAATTGGTGTAAAAACACCACAAAAAATAAGCCAAAACTGGGTCGAGCACCATCGGCGCACACCCAGTAAGGGACGCTCTTCTCTTAGTACAATTCCACGACTTCCGTTAACCAGTGCGCAAGCAGTCATCAAAACCATTCTTCTTTTGTCCGTGCAACGTGGTTGACGTGTTGCCATCTTTGCTTTATGATACAGTGATAATTCAACTAGTCGATAATGGTTTTCCTGTGACTGGATCTGAAGATCGTATAATAACAGGACAGTGTTTTATATATTCTCATTAATATTTTCAACCACGTTCTCATTGTATATTATTTATATATTCCGTTTTCGCAAATGTTTTATCGACATCGTGTCAACGCGGTTCGATAATGAAATTTTTCGGTTCATAAATTTAAATTGTTATTGGAGTTAGGTGTCAATGAGTGACTGTCTGGACAGGATTTCTTCACTCTGTTGAGGGCTGAATTTCTGTTTTTTCGGTCTCTGTCGGCCGTCTATGTTCTGTCGTGTACGCACCGTTTTTTTTTCTGCCACCTTCTCTCAGAGTTGAGGGTGTTCTACTTTCTGCATCTGTTGAGTTCACCTTTTTCTTCTACTGCTCTCACCTCTGTTATTACCAGTTCGGTTCCTTTAGGGCAATTCCTTTTGCCCTCGCCTTTGGTGCGTTCACGTGGCTGTTCCTCCCGCACCCGGGGCCTCCTGACTCGACCACGTCTGGTGTGAGTTATACCCCTTCTGTGGGGGATGTGAGCTCCTCCCGCACGGGAGGGGGGGGGGCTGTCGTTTTGGGGCCTCCTCACTCGATTATATCTGGTGTGAGTTATACCCCCTCCATGGGGGATGTGCAGCACCTGCAGGGGGGGGGGATGCTGTCCTTTCGGGGCATCCCGACTCGACCACATCTGGTGAGAGTTACTCCCCCGTGTGAGGGATGTGCAGCTCCTCCTGCACCCGCAGTGGGTGTGGAACGCTGTCGTTTCGGGCCCTCCCGACTCAACCACGTCTGGTGAGAGTTATTCCCCTTACGTGGGGGATGTGCATTTTTTTTTTTACCATGATGGATACTGTGGGAGCTGTTGGATTTCTGGTGAAGAGATGCCTGGTTCCAGGACTATGTGCCCTCTCCAGTCGACATCTGAGGCTATCACTAGGGTTGTGATTCCTCCTTTGGAGGCCGAGCTAGATGGCTCTCTCCCCTTTTCTGCCAGTTCCAACAGCTCCCGTCGTATCTGCTGCTACTGCTGTTCCGTCTACAATGTCATCGGGCACCGTTTTTAGCCGGCCTCTGCTGGGATGTCTGTAGTGTGGTTGTGGGGTATCAGCCTCAACCTTCCCCGACTTCAACTCAGCGAAGTCGGAAGTGGCTGCCGACTGAACCTCTTACTGTGTCCTCTCAGCCATTGAGCACAGCAGTTTTATACCTGCAGTGGTGTCTGGTAGTGTAGACGTGGGGTATTGGCCTCAGCCTTCCCTGACTTCAACTTGGCGAAGTTGGAAGTGGCTGCCGGCCGAACCCTATACTGTGGTCTCTGCGCCATCGAGTACCACAGTTTTGTCACTGGCGTTTTCTGTCCACTCATTCTGGTCACATGGCCAGTTTTGCGGGACCAACACCTTCTGTGCAGCCTGGACCTTCTGCTCCGCAGAGGTCCACGGCAACTCTCCTGAGTTCCCACTATGTTGATCCTCGGGGTGTGTCGTACCCCTATACACGTCTGCCCTCAGATGTTTCGGCTGCCTCCCGTCGCCCCGCTTCGGGTGTATTGGAGGATCGTGACCCTTCGCTGGTTAAGAGGGTCAGGTGTGAAGCCACTTTGCTGGTTCGTCCCCATGTTGAACCGGCCGGTACAGGCAGTGAGTTCAGGGAGGCCCTCTCCTTACTCACTCAGGTTCTGTCCATGAGCCTTCCCGTTGCTTCCAGCGAGGCAGCGAGTGGTTTCCAGATGCCTCCTGTGGCACCGCCTCCGGGATTGGAAACAGGCCGCTTTCTGATCCCCCTGGTGTGCCTACACCATGGGAGGCGCTGGCTGGTTTGCCCACAATGGGCTATGTGTCTTCCGACTCCAGGGAGGAGTCAGACATCCTTGATGTCGAGAGCCAGCAGTCTTCTGACTTGGGGGCAGCTCTTGATTTTGTGTTTGGGTTCCTTCCGGATCTCAAACCATCAAACCAGCCGACAGTGTCAGCCAAGCCGCGATCATCGGTCACGTGCCTACAGCCTGTGGAGCAACCTGCTTCTGGGCGTCTTCGACCGTGCCAGTCAGTACAGGTGGTTGAAGCATTTTCAGCCTTGGACTCTAAGCTGAGTTCCAAGGCTATGAAGGCTCCGTTCTTCACCAGGGTTGACACCTTTTTGCCTCTGGTGCGTTATCATTACTACTACAAGCCCAAGTCTGCCGTCATTCCTGTGACGACTCTGGAGTCCATGTTTGGCTTATCGAGAGAAATGCTGGGTATGCTTTCTCTCTCCGATCACGTCGTCTCTGTCTTAGATGCCTATCTGCCTCCAGATAGGTTTGACGATGTACAGGCTCCTTTGCATGTGCTGTCCAAGGCGCTCATGCATCTTACTCACACGCATGCCTGTGACATGGCTATTTTGGAACTAGTTCAAAGGGATTCTGTGCTGATCCCTTCCTGGGGGCAGCGTGCTGCTCTTCCATTTGCTTCTTTGGCAGGTCCACTACTGTTCCATGGGTTCCATGTCGACAGTCCAGGATGACATCCTACGTCATTCCAAAGATCAGCTGCTGTTTTGCCAGCTTGATCAGCCTTCTAGGGGAGGCAGGGACCTTCAAAGCCTAACAAGTACCCTTCTGCTTCCTCTGCGAAGCAAAGGGCTGACCCTTCTGCCACCGCTTCTACTTCTTACTCACGGGGTAAGGGTAAGCATTGGCAGGCTAGAGGGAAGTCTCAGGATTCTTCATTCAGTAGAGGAGGTGGTTTCTCCTCTTGCTGGACTCGTCGGGGCTCGAACTGAAGGTCTTCACCTCGATTTGTCCCAGGTTGGAGGAAGGATAGCAGAGTTCGCAGACCGTTGGGCCACCATCACATCCGATCCTTGGTAGAGATGGGCGATTTTTCGATTTTATCGAACGATTCGATTTTAAAAGAAAATCGAAAAACCGAATCAAGTGCTCACAAAAATCGAAAATCGAGATTTAGTTAGGTCCCCACAACCAACAACCTGCAAATACACAAGTCCAGTGGATTTTGTACCCAGACATTTGACTGTTTTGTATACACTAAATTCAAGGCGTTTAACACTCATAACTTAAAAGTTTTGAACCCATGTTATTAGGATTTAAATGTTAAAAAAGACATGAATAAAACTACAAGTTCAAGTTCAAAATGACCATAGTCTAAGACTGTCGGGCACACATTTGCCAAGTGAGCACGGCGACCACGTGTTATAATTGTTGACAGTGCTTTTATTGTCTGTGAAAATGCATTCGTAAAACAGGACGCACAATATTTTACTCTCAGCCCCCTCCCTCCTCTCTACCCCCTAAATCGATCTGAACTTGATTTAACGAAAGAGGTGCACTGGTGCAGTGCTTGCACTCTCTTTTGGCTCTCGACTATGAAACATAAACAGTATTTCTGTGGCACTCAATGCGAGACGTGCATTGACAGCATTGCGTCCTTGACACATTTATTAGTTGAATTTAGCTCCCTTGATATGCACCACTTACTCAGCTTCACAGCTGTTTGACTGCTGGTTTGTTGTTTGTTTGTTGGTGGTTAACGTCACATTTTTATGCACCGTGGCTAATCGGGACACAACATGGAGATGAAGTCAAGTTTTGTCAATCGTTGATCCATATGTTGTCCATTTTAGAGGACTTTCACCCCAAGCATTGGTGACTGGATCCTATTTTACTAGTAAAGCGGAACTGGTTCACTGGCACAGTAAACAAGTGCTGCTCACTTCCCGGGGTTCCCACAGGGATTGACTGCTGGTAATTTCAGGTGTTTTAAATAAATCACCAAACTTTCGACATTCTGTCGACTCATTGTCACAACTTGTGCATTAGAAGAGCCAACAGTTTGAAGACTGATTAAAGCATTGGCTTACTGAAATATACTAAATCAGATGCTCCTGTATTATGGCAAAATGGCTCAAATTCAGCATCCAAGAGAGGAAGGGTGGGTGTGCATTTCGGTGGCCATTCAGAATTGAATGTAAGAGGTCTGCGCAAAGGCTGTGAACAGTGGGGAGGTGTAGACCACAGGAAGGAAGTACATGGAGGGAAGAAGTCCAAGGGAATACAACCACAGACCAGTCCAAAACTGGGGAAAGTCTGGAATAGGGGCGGTGTGCTGTTCATCTCTAAGGATACCTTGCGGCACTAGTCTGACTGAGGTTGCAGTGGCAGCGGATCATGCTCATAGGTCATAGTGGCGAGCTAGCGGCGCACCTTTCGGCGCTGGGAACAGGCCACCAGAATCCCGGGTAGTAGCTTTTCAAAGTTGTACAAAGAGTTGTATGTATAACCAGAATATATGCCAGATGGCAGAACTGTAACCTGGTCTTGTTTTTATTGACGGAGTGACTGAGCTGAGCTCAGAATCCTCCTGAGATACAGGAGCAAAGAAAGGAATCCACTGTTGTAATCTCGCTACAGAGCACCGCTCGGCATTGTTACGCCACGCGTAGGAGCAAGCTTTTCTTGGTTACAGTCAGTCAGTCACACGATCCAAACTTACTGCTCTCCTAGACTCCTACCCTGCAGTCCACCTCCCCATGCCAGTGCTCTAGAATGCCGTTGGGAATCATTGGGAATTTCCTCATCAAAACTTTGAAACACCATTAGTAATGATGTTTAGAAGTTTTGATAAGACAATTCCTACCATTACTGGAAAAATCGAAAATCGATATCGAATCGAGGTTTTTTGTCTAAAAAATTGAAATCGAAAATCGAACAGGAATTGGAAAATCGCCCATCTCTAATCCTTGGGTGTTAGAGGGTGTTCGGCCCGGGCTGCGAATAACCTTCCGAAGGCACACCACTCTGTCCAGAGTGCTTCCTCCAACCACAGCTACTTCAGACGTTTTACGTCGGGAGCTTTTAGACAGTCTCCTGGCCAAGGGGGCGATCAAGGTCGTCAAGAACATTCAGTAAATGGGGTTTTATTCCCGCCTGTTCTTGGTGCCGAAGAAGGACCTCCGACTATGACCGGTTATCGATCTGAGTATCCTGAACCAGTCTATCATTGCTCCCAAGTTCAGCATGAAGACTTTCAGGTCGGTCCGCCGTTCCATTCACCAGGGAGATTTTGCTTCCAGCATCGTCCTGCGAGACGCTTACTTTCACCTTCCGATTCATCGGGTGTTGTGGAAGTATCTCAGGTTCGCTTTTCTGAGGCGAGTTTACCAGTTGAAGGCCATGCCTTTTGACCTCAACCTGGCTCCTTGGGCCTTCACCCGACTGATGTCGCAAGTGATAGCCTTCCATCGCACACAGTCCAGGGTGGCTACTTCGGCATATCTAGACGATATCCTCCAGAGGCATTCCAATGCTGCCTTACTGGAATTGGATGTCGACACTCTGTTGAGCTTGCTCACGTTGCTAGGATTCAGAGTCAACGAGGAGAAGTCGGATCTGGTCCCTTCTCAGTCGTTTTATCATCTGGGGATGGCCTTCCGCAGTCAGTTCAATACGGTGGCGGTTCCCCAGGCCAGGGCTGTGATTCTCTCAGCTTTTGCTCTGACTCTGTCCCAGTCCACATCCGCATCAGCACGGGGTAGTCTCCGGCTGCTCGGTCTCTGCGGTTCGGTTACGGATCTCATTCCTCTATGTCAGCTGCATGTCAAACCTCTCCAACACTTTCTGCTCAGTCTTTGGAGGCCGAATGTCGATTCTCTGGATCTGGTGCTTCAGTTACCAGAATCTCTTCAACCTCACCTTCTCCACATGACGAATGTTCAGTGGATCACGCAGGGTGTCCTGTTGGACTTACCCATGTCCGATTGCGTTCTGATGGCAGATGCCAGCGATCTCGGATGGGGTGCGACGTTCGATCCTCTAGGTCTTTCCCTTCACGGGATGTGGGACCAGGATCGGGCATCTCTACACATCAACCAGAAGGAGCTTCTTGCTCTTCTTCTGAGTTTCAGGCATTGGATCCCTCACCTGTCGAATCATCAGGTCCTTCTGTTGTCCGACAATTCGACAGTGGTTGCTTACATTCGGAACCTGGGCGGCACACACTCGGTTCCAATGTATGAATTGGCTCGGGATCTTCTACTGCTCCCTCAGGATGTCAACGCCGGGGTGGTAGTTCGTCACATTCCCGGTCGTCTGAACGTCCTAGCCGACTTCTTTTCCACCGCGTGGATGCTCCATATGGCGGTGTTCCATCGATCTCTTTGCGACTCGTTGGAACCATCAGGTGGACACTTTCGTGTCCCTGTGTCCAGATGCCCTCGCTTTCGCCGTGGACGCTCTGGCCCTCCATTGGGACGGTCTTGTCGGCTACGCCTTCCTGCCAGTTCCGATTCCGTCTCAGGTTCTAGCCCAGATATGAACCTGCAGTCGTCAAATCCTTTTGATCACACCCCTGTCGCCTCGGTGGGTGTGGATCAATCTGCTCCACTCTCTGTTAGCGGCGGTTCCGGCATGTCTCCCTCTACGTCGCGACTTTCTTTGCCAAAGTCACCCAAGGAGGTTTCAAGTTGACCCGACTTCATTGTGCCTTCGTGCATGTCTTTTATCGGGTCCTGTCTCCTCCATAGTGGTTTTTAGAGACAAGCAGTGGAGTTGCTTTTCTTCTTCAAGGAGGCACTAACTCCACTGATTTAGCCTCTGTGGCTAAGTAGAAGGTTCTTCTGTCGATGGTGTGCGATCACTCTGTTGCTTCTGTCACTCCTTCGATCACACCGATTGCGGAGTTTCTGGTATATGTTTGTTTCTGGAGCTCTCCAGCATTAGGTACAAGTCCATGCTTCGGAGACCTTTATCATATGTGGTACCGCATTGTTTCGACACTCATCCTTGCCTCTCCAAGCTTGTTCAGCTCTTTTCCTTGAAAAGGCCTAGGACTTTGCAGTTTACTCCAAGATAGACATTTTCTTGGGCGCTGCTCTGCTTGGGGGGGGGGGGGGGCATTCGCGCCTTTATCCTGGATGGATATGCGTTTTCTCACATGCCAGATCTCTCCTGCATCCATTTCTCGATGGATTTGTCTTGCTATTCATGCAGCTTCCGCTCGTCTGGTGATTGTTTTACCAATTGTTTTTTCTGCCACAAGGTGCATCCATTGTCTTCCTCTCAAGGCTTTTCCTAACTCCGTCATGTTGTCGGATGTTATACTGGCAGCCTACTGGGGAAATGCTACCTTCTCCATTTATCTGTGACAGTTGCAGGAGTCGACAGAGGGCCTTTGTCCTACAGGCCCTCTTTCTTCGGCTCAGGCTGTTGTCTATCCCAGCCATTAAGCTTTTTACAGGGTCATTTCCAGCTCCATGCTGTTACTGCAAATTCTGTTTGTGCGTCGCACTTCACCATACACCTCATCTTTCATTGTCTTTTACTAATGTTTGTGATAATATGGTTTGATAGGCCTAGGGATCTCTTCCTCTGTCCACTGTTCCAGTGCAATTGAGTTACGTGTAGGTTGGTTATGTGATTCCCTCCATCCTATTGTCTATTCAGCCTGTAGTAAACAGTTGTAAGGGAGGTTGATAAGAAATATAAATTTTATAGTAAATTTCCTTTCTTATTATACCTACCGCAATTGTTTACATGGAGGCCCTCCCGTCTTCTTATTTGGGTAAGAATCCTCCCTCCCCACTGATCACATACCTCCTATGTTGGTGGACTCAGAAGAATGGTTTTGATGACTGCTTGTGCACTAGTTAACAGAAGTCGTGGAATTGTACTAAGAGCAGAGCGTCCCTTACTGGGTGTAAGTTTTGGCTTATTTTTTCGTGGTGTTTTTACACCACTTTTCTTTCCCAAATCTCTTGGGAAAGATTAAAATAGAGAGTATTTTATCCATGTTAGGTTCTTGCACTGTAGTGCAAGCCTGTAGTAAACAATTGCGGTAGGTATAATAAGAAAGGAAATTTACTATAAAATTTATATTTTTATTTTTTTTTTTACGATAAGTGTGGTATTCTGTATACCTAGACACTAAAGTAAGGGGCCAAACCAGTATCTAGAGGACAGCAAGATAATAGTACATGGTCTATTTAACACTCTTTCTGCTTGTCTCAGGATTCTGTATACATGGACACTAAAGTAAGGGGTTGAACCAATATCTAGAGGACATCAGGATAATAGTACATGGTCTATTTAAAACTAAACTCTTACTGCTTGTCTTAGGATTCTGCATGATACCTAGACACTAAAGTAAGGGGTTGAACCAGTATCAATGGGACAGTTAGAAAACAATACAAACTGCTAGTCTAAATATATTTAAAACTCTTACTGCTTGTTCCATGTACTCCTGGGTTTCAAGGGCATCTGCAGAAACTGACTGCATTGATTTCCTAAAACTCTAAATCATGTGTGTGGGGGGTGGGGGGATGTTCCACCCTATAGGGAGGGGGTCTGTGAGATTTTCCCAGAAAGATTGGAAATATCAGTGCTATAGAGTGAATCTAAACGTCGAGACCTGAATTTAAAATAGTGCCATTACATGTTCGTACACAGAAGGGTGAAAATTAGCTTTGTGGAGAGGTGGGGGGGAGGTGGGGGTGTGTGTCCATGGAAAATTCCTTCTCACTTGCAAAGGTCATAAATTTTCATTTTTAAGAAGTGTTCTCTAAATATCTGAACATAGAGCTAATATCGTTCTGAGGTGTAATTGAAAGTAAAAATTGATCCTTGTGAAGGAGGGGGGCAGGGAAGACTCCCTATCTGAAAATGCCAGTAAACTTTGTTTCTTAACTGGTAGAGTGCTAAATTATTTTTGGTCAGCAAAATTTGTTCACATGTCTTTACCTTGTTTCAATTTATGGGAGAGTGCCAATAGGCACTCTCCCATAAAATGGAACAACGCAAATCCTTATGGACCAAATTATTTCACTTCGAAGATGATATGAAGAACGTCCACAGAATATGATGCCCTTAACTTGTAGTACCCACACTTAAGAGTAAAGCCCAAATTTGGGTTTCCAGCACTCTACCAGTTAAGAAGTATTTTCTAAATATCTGAACATAGAACTAGTATTGTGCCAAGATGCTGCATGGTCATATGCAGCAGTAGGTGTAATTGAGAAAAAAAAAAAAAAAAAAAAAAAAAAAACGGGCCCCGGGTAAGGTTGGAGGGTGGGGGGGGGGGGGGGGGGGGGGGGGGGCACCTTATCTTATCTCTATCAGCTCTCACCTGATCAGTACCAAATTTCATGTGTGGCTTTGGGGCAATGTCTAGATGGGAGTTATTGATTTTTTCCGATTTTTGTTGAAAAACATGGCCACCAGTGGCCATCTTGGATTTGAACATATATTGTCCAACAATTCCTTTAGCACACCCTACAGGTCGCAGCTCTCACCTGATCAGTCTCAGATTTCACATGTAGCTTTGGGGCAATGTCTAGATGGGAGCTATCAAATTTGTCTGAATTTCGTTAAAAACGCCAGCATCCATCTTATATTTGGCATATAAATTGTCAGCAATTCCACTAGCACACCCTACAGGCCGCGTCTCTCACCCAATCTTTTTTAAATTTCATATGTAGCTTTGGTGTGATGTCTTGATGGGAGCTATTGAATTTTTCTGAATTCTGTTGAAAAATATGGCCACCAGCAGCCATCTTGGATTTGGATATAAATTGTCCAACAATTCCTTTAGCACACCCTACAGGCCACAGCTCTCCCCTGATCAGTCCCAAATTTCATGTGGCTTTAGGGTAATGTCTAGGTGGGAGCAATCAAAGTTTTTCAAATTTCATTGAAACACATGGACACCTGTGGCCATCTTAGATTTGGCAAATCAATCGTCAACAATTCTATTAACACACCCTACAAGCTGCATCTCTCACTCGATCTTTTTCAAATTTCACATGTAGCTTTGGTTTGATGTCTAGATGGGACCTATCGAATAGTTCTGAATTTTGTTGAAAAACATGGCCACCAGCAGCCATCTTGGATTCGGATGTAAATTGTCAACAATTCCATTAGCACACCCTACCGGTCGCATTTCTCACCTGATCTTTTTTTAATTTCATATATATCTTTGGTGTGATGTCTAGATGGGAGCTATCAAATTTTTCTGAATTTTTTTTAAAAATATAGCTGTCAGAAGCCATCTTGGATTGGCCTTTGAATTTTCAACTATTCCATTAGCATGCCCTGCTGGCCACATCTCTCATCCAATCTTTTTAGCTCACCTGGCCTAAAAGGCCATGTGAGCTTTTGCTATCACTTGGCATCCGTCATCCATAAAATCACATTTTTATCTTCTCTGGAACCGCTGAACTGGTGTGAACCAAACTTAACAGGAATAGTCTGTGGGAGATCCTCTATAAATGATCCTCATTTTGTTCCTGTCGGATGAAAAACATGGCAGCCAGAGGCATGCTTTGATTTTGGTTGGTGGATTTTCAAATCTTCTCTGAAACTGCAAGGCCAAATGTTTTGAAACTTTGCATGATCAATTACTGTGACCCCCAACGATCCTCTTTTAATATTGATGGGTTTGCAAACATGGCCGCAATTATGTCTTATACTTACTAGAGAAACCCTATGGGCAATCACATTTTCTTCATCTTCTCTGGAACTACTGAGCCGATGTGAACCAAACTTTTTTTGAGAATCTGATAAGGGTTGGTTCCAGTTTTCTGCACTATCAACTGGGAAAAACCCCAAAAACATTGTGTATACAGTACAAGTCAAAATAAATTGTAGTATAACAGCAATACACTTAAGTATGCTGCTGCTCCTGCACTGATAAGATCAGAATTTGACATCATTTTTGGAAAGCTCTCAGTGAGAGCTTTCCAGAAAATGATGTTAGCTTCTTGTCTTATCAGAGCAGGAAGAGAAAGATACATAGTTTATAGTGATTATCATACAACTTACTGTATACAACAAGTTTGCAGCTATACTATGTTAAAAATTACTCTCAAGTTTCTTGTTGTGCTCCAGTTGTGATTGATGACAGGAGTTTGGAAAACTTTGATGTTTTTGTTTATTTTGTATGCTATCATTTAGAGCCAACCAGTCAATTATTGCTTTTGATATCATTTAAGATATGACAAATTATTTGAATAAAAATGTTGTGTTTCCTGTAACCCTTTCCTATCCAAAGATATTTGAAAGAGTACTGTCTGAAAAAAACTTTATTTTTCAAAACATTTAACCTTGTTTTACTGATTTTTTGTATTGAATTCATAAATGTGTGCTGGCACTATTTGCTAAACAGTATTGCAATGATACTGTTGATTTCTAACTTAACCCTGCACACATGGTTTCAGAGAAGTAGATATGGAAAGTATGGCTGGAATAATATGAAATACAGTCAGTCAGTCGGCCTGCCTGCCTGCCTGCCTGCCCTGACTTCCACTTTAACCATACACCATTCATGTCAATGTGAAAGAGTACAGTTGGAAGAGTTGTTAGACACAATTTTCTATTGGTTATGCACTTAGTATACCCTTAAAATCTACCAACCCTATATGCAAGCTGATTTCGTTGGTGCCTAAAAAAGCCGAGCAAAATAGGTGAATCTCTCGATTTCTAGAAATCGAAAAATGGTAGATTTTCAAAAAATCTTATCTGAAACTACAAGACCAAATGTTTTGAAACTTCATGTGACTGATGACTAGGACACCCTCTACCAACTGCCCTCATTTAGTGTTGATCGGGTTTTTAGATTAGATTAGATTCTTTATTTTTGCAGTATACATTATACTGTTTATATATACACTTCATCAAATATTTTATATAACTTCGTCAAATTGCCGTCATGCTCGGAAGTTTACTTCCTTCTAAGCGGCTTTCATTTTTGACTAATTGTTATTCCGTTACGTTAAGTGCCGTACCAATGTGTATCGCGTCATGGGAACGTAAACTTTAGTGTCACACAGATCCTAATTGTTGAATGGGAATTATAAAATTGATTGAGATACGCGTACGTCTTACAGATCGATTTATTATTTGGCAAGTGGCCGCCTAGCTCCTAATCACGAACCCGTCTATAAAATCGCCGATACATATCTTCCTTGGGTGGCAACAAGTAAAGATATGTTCCGCATTACACGTTGTTCACTGTTTTTAATTGTAAATTATGGACAGATCTTCATTAGGTGGTAACAAGTGGAGATATATTCCGCGTTTTTATGCGCAAATTTTGTTTTCAGCCTTAGAATTAGGAGCATTCAATCATTTATCTCAGCCTCGCCCTGGTAACAGAGGCAGAAGCGAGTCCGCATGCAATATTCACACATTCAACCATTCCTTGACCCGAATTGTTCAAACGCGTTGTTCTCCATATTCAAGTGTATTGCTTGTACAATCCCCGTATCATATCTCCCTTGGGTGGCAAAGGTATGTTCCCCGTTTCATGTTATTCCCCGTATCCGAGTCTATTACGCGCAAAATAACCGTATCATATCTTCTGTTTATATATACATATTAGATTACAATCATATGAAAGTAGAATTATACTGCAGGGAGATGACATCGCCAGATTGGCTGTCTTCCTGTCATCTCCCATATAATTATCATTATATATCCAATATAACATTGTCTTCAGACTGTGCCAATTTATCGAACAGTTACTGGAAATGGTTTGATTGAGAAGTTCCCTGATTAGGATGTGAAATGCAATCCACTAGTTGGTGAATAGGTGGACTAGGACTTTTACTCCATCAGCCTCCATATTGTATATCAAAAGGTGGATTGTGTTTCAGAAAACTGGGATATACCGAAGTATAAAGTAAAAACCTTTGTTTCATCGTCAACCGTATAACACCATTTAGTTTAACTATTTGACTGGACTCAAGTATTGGCACTGGATTCGAAATTTGGCAAATTTACAACCAAATTCTTACCAAAGATAGTTCTTGGTATCCTATTCCAAGAAGTGTTGAAAGGTAAATAGTCCTCAGCTGGAGGCAATGGAGAGACGAGAAAGCCAGGCATCTAAATGGTTTGAGCAGAAATATTCTATATTTCAGAATGAATCGTTGGAACTAAAGTATATCATTACATCCCTGTCGGTATCAAACGCTGACATGCTTAGGTGAGAATGTCAATTGGATCACATGTCAATTAAAAACAGAGAGTATGTACAATATTAATACAATATGGTTCAAAAGCACACAAACCAAACAACGCTTTCTGGGCCCTAAGAGGTATTCATGCGCAAGCAGAAATTGCATTTACCTGCTCACATGCAGCAGATGTTACAAACAATATGTGGGGGAGACAAAACGCAATTTCCGCACCAGACTCACAGAACATATGTCGGACATTCGACACAGCAGAGATACCACAATAGCATTACATTGCTCGCAATCTGACCATAACATTAACCCTTTACCCAACGCAGACGATATCAAAATTTATTATTTTCAATATCATTTTTTTAAATTTTAAAAAAAATGTCAACAAGACCATATCATGTGACCCCTCATTGGAACGAGCTTGATGAGCTCGTTCCAAAGAGGGGTCACATGATAAGGTTTTGTTGAAATTTTTTTTTTTCAGCTGCCGAATTTGCATATTATGCGGGCGGATATGGCTGATTCGTTGGGTAAAGGATTCATGATCTGCATTTCCAAATTATTCAGATTTTAAATTCAGATCCCGACTCAGTACCAGCCAGGGACCAGCCGTGAGGGCGACTAGGGCGATTAAGTCGCCCTTCTAAGCCCAAAGTCGCCTAGAAAAATAGTCGGGGCGATTACAAGTCGCCCTCTAAAAATTGGCCAAAATGAGAAAAGGCTGAACTGAGTGATGCGCGGTTTACATGAAAACGAGTATTTTCAAAAATCGAAGGTGCTCGAGTGTGATAAATGGGCATTTTAATTCGTCAAATAAACGTCCATTTATTTGAAATCACACGACAAGTAATTGTCCATTGTCGCTTTTGGCGGATTTTTTTATTTCTATTTTGTTGCGTTCCAGTCGGAGCTTCAAGTGTCGAAACGAAAATAGGTGACTTACGCGACTCAACAAACAACCCAGTTTGAAAGTAGGTTACGTCGCTTAGGATGCCGAAAATGTATACACGTATTTTATAACACATTATTTTCATTTCGATTTGCTGACGACTGTTAACTGTTGGGCTGTCTATTCACAGAAAAACACGAATGGAATTGAAACACATGAAAAAAAGCTTTTTGATGTCAAGAAAAGCTTTGTACAGGACACAAGTGTGCCTGTGGACGATCTTGAAAAAGGGTCCTCCTAAACATCGGAATGACATGAAATGACGCGGAATGACATGAAATGACGCGGAATGACACCGGAATGCCATAAAAATGATGCGGAATGACATTTCTTTTACAAAATACTCGACCCCAGAATGTATTTTGTTTATTAACTAACAAAGTACCTCCCAAGCAACCTTCTTACATCTGGTCCTGTTCACACTTTCAGACTTAGGAAATTATTAGCTTAGTAGACTTTGTTGAAAGGCAACCACAGGAGGGTGATGGGGGATTGGCACGAAGAAGAGGTGAGGGGGTCATGAAGGAGAAGGTAGCAGTGGGGGATTTTCAGTCAATAATTACATTGTGATTTTTTAACCTGGCACAGATGCATCATAGACAACTGGACCTGGATTATTTGTACGTTAATGGAGGGCCATAAATTGAAAATATGAAGGGGCGGCGGGGGTGGTACATGAATATTCTTAATTTTCCCCACTTGCCTATGAAGTCTCCCTACATGACTCTGCAGTCTCCCTATTTTTTCTGGAGGGAGACTTGAAGTCTCCCTAAAATTCCCTCCTAGGCTGGTCCCTGGTACCAGCAACAGGACACAGAAAACAAACTGAAATTAATTGGATATACCGCCTACGAACTTTGCTACCATTTGGGCTGAACAGAAAAGATTTCTAATTTATTATTTATTGTACCAAATTTCTACACTTTTCTGTCTTCTGCCAAAATTCCAGACCTAATAATAACAATAAGAAGACGTCACGTAAACATAACGTCATAATTGCTACTCCGCAACATGTCTTATAGATGAACGTAGTGGAGTATTGAACAAAAAATGGCTGTTGATTGTAAAACCTGCAGGGCAACATTTGCTCATAAATCTGGACTTTATCGCCACATTAGAATTGTACATCGCCAAGGGGGTTTCCACAGATGCGACATATGCAATACGACATACAGACGTCGGGAATATTTAAGCAAACATATGTTAAACCAACATCAAAAGAGATTACCTCCAAAGAAGAGAATATCCAAGCAGACATCGGCAAGCATCCAACAAGATACTAAAGACCAAAGAACACAAACAGACTTTGATGCACAAGCCTTATCGAGTACTGTGTCTTGCTTTGAGTCCGATACGGTCCAATACCCGATAGAATCTGGACCAAGTGAAACGACCCACAGTTCCGATATTGGCACCGCTGTGGACAAACTCATCATGACAGTGATCCAACCTGGCTCATCACATTCTGCTGACGCTTTAGACAATTACATCATCAACCCAGAGTGTGAAACGGTGCACCCCAGACTATGAAGCCATCAAGGCAACACCCCCATAATCGGGACTGCAAACATCTATAATACCCCAAAAGTCCTAGACTTTGCAGCCAAAAGAATCAACCGTTTCCAAAAATAGAGTGGAGTTCGTGCAATTTTCTTCTTTTATGAATTTTAATCATCAACATAGAACCTTTATACTTATCTCCTGTTTGTAACCTTACAAACACCATAAAAACATCACACTTGATGGGTACACAGAATACTCGTCCTTTTCGTAGTGATGTGCCCGCCAGAATGGAACAAAACCATCCGTCGGACACATTAAAAGATTCCTCCGGGTACACTAAAAATACCCGCCGGATACTACTAAAGAGACCCGTCGGGTACACTTATATACCTGCCGAGTGCTAGCAAATATACCCGCCGGGTACTACCACATATACCTGTTGGGTGCACGAAAAATACCTGCCGGGTACCAGCAAAAATACTTGCCGGGTACTACCAAATATGCCCGTTGGGTACATGTAAAATACCCGCCGGGTACCCTGGTATGATGTCATAATCAATAAAGTATATAAGGGAGATGCTTTAAAGGTTTGTTACCTCTGATGAGTCTCAAAAAGACGAAACTGGTCAGGCATAATAAATTCATTCAGTTATTATTCACGTTAGGGGAGCGTGTGTGTCACCTCTTGGATTTAATATATATTAATATCGAATACGTTGTCAGACTCTTGTAAATTATGTATCAAGTCGAGTAGTGGATCAATTCATCTTTTAACATTTTGGCTATTTCGATATTCATTCTGTTGTACGTTAAAGTGAAAGGAATGATGGACCTCCTTTTGCATTCGCCCTCTGATATGTTCATACCAAATGGCCAGAGGGTTTGAAGCATATTGATCCAAAAAGCTTCACGTTTTTTTTCTAAATTCATCCGTTTCTTCTAATGTGTCTTTAATTGGTGGTTGTTCAATAGGATGGATTTCGAAATCGTCCAAAGAATGGCCAGGAAGGTTAAAATGTTGTGCTACTGGGGCATCAGCATTATGTTTTATATCCTGTTTGTGTCTAGTAGCACGTTCTCAAAAAGGATTTTGACTTTGACCAACATACTGTTTCCGACATCGCTTACAAGTGATAAGGTAAATAATGTTTGGTGAATCACAATGGAGGGGTTTACGGATCTGATAATGATTTTTCGTTTGTTCGGAGGAAAATTCCTCTTTCAGATCAGGCATAAAAGTATGCAGTCTACAACGAGGCTTTTTGAAATTAAATACCGTGCCACTACCATTCTGCAATGGTCTGTTGTGTTCAATCTTCAGTGGTTCGAAATCGGTAGTTTCAGCTGGACTTTCGAGCTTTTTCAGGGTTTGGGATTTCAGGCTAGGCAAAAGGCGCAGCGAGTACCCTCTCGATCTAAGGGCGCCAAATAGAGTAGAACAAGCCTCACTGAAATTTACCTTATCACTTGAATTGCGGTGGAAACGAATGAGCTGTGATTTGATGATACCTTTAAATGTATGTTGAGGATGAAATGATTTTGTGTGCAACAATTGATGTGAATCTGTTGGTTTAAAATATACTTTATAATCTAAATGACCGGATGCCTGAAATTGCTTGCCTTTATACACGGTCACATCGAGAAAATCAACAGAATTTTCACTGATAGTAGCTTTCAATTTAATATTTGGATCGTGATTGTTCAAAATTTCTAAAAAATTATCAAAATCTTTTTTTGAATGTTCCCAAATAATAAAAATGTCATCTAAATACCTGAGATATACGGGGGGATGCTTTGCACATTTGCTTAAGGCATTTTCCTCCCATTCCGCTACATAAATGCTTGCAAAATTAGGACTGAATCTTTTGCCCATAGGACAACCCATTATTTGTAGAAAATATTCTCCATTGAATTGAAAGTCATTACCTTTTAAGCTCAGCTCTAAAAGATCCAAAATTTGTTCATCCGGGCGTTTCGCATCCGGATATTTTTGAAATGCACTTTTAACTGATTTAACACCTTTATCAATATCAATGTTCGTATACATACTGTCGATATCCAAAGTAGCCAGAATTGTGATTGAAGTTTGTATATGTGTGTGAGTGGATGAGGACTACTTAGGTAGTAATATAGTGATTGAAGTTTGTATGTGTGTGTGAGTGGATGAGGACTAGTTAGGTAGTGATATAGTGATTGAAGTTTGTATGTGTGTGTGAGTGGGTGAGGACTAGTTCGGTAGTAATATAGTGATTGAAGTTTGTGTGTGTGTGAGTGGATGAGGACTAGTCAGGTGGTAATGTAGTGATTGAAGTTTGTATGTGTGTGTTTGAGTGGGTGAGGACTAGTTAGGTAGTAATATAGTGATTGAAGTTTGTATATGTGTGTGAGTGGATGAGGACTAGTTAGGTAGTAATATAGTGATTGAAGTTTGTATGTGTGTGTGAGTGGATGAGTACAAGTGAGGTAGTAATATAGTGATTGAAGTTTGTATGTGTGTGTGTGAGTGGATGAGGACTAGTTAGGTAGTAATATAGTGTCTGAAGTTTGTATGTGTGTGTGAGTGAATGAATGAGGACTAGTTAGGTAGTAATATAGTGATTGAAGTTTGTATGTGTGTGTGCGTGGATGAGGACTGGTTTGGGAGTAATATAGTGATTGACGTTTGTATGTGTGTGTGAGTGGGTGAGGACTAGTTCAGTAGTAATATAGTGATTGAAGTTTGTATGTGTGAGTGAGTGGGTGAGGACTAGTTATGTAGTAATGTAGTGATTGAAGTTTGTGTGAGTGGGTGAGAACTAGTTCGGTAGTAACATAGTGATTGAAGTTTGTATGTGTGTGTGAGTGGATGAGGACTACTTAGGTAGTAATATAGTGATTGAAGTTTGTATGTGTGTGTGAGTGGGT
Source organism: Pictodentalium vernedei (assembly GCA_031216915.1). Taxonomy (NCBI): domain Eukaryota; kingdom Metazoa; phylum Mollusca; class Scaphopoda; order Dentaliida; family Dentaliidae; genus Pictodentalium; species Pictodentalium vernedei. Next base: position 1,182,217 of record CM062293.1, on the reverse strand, counting down.
GAGGACTAGTTAGGTAGTAATATAGTGATTGAAGTTTGTATGTGTGTGTGAATGGATGAGGACTAGTTAGGTAGTAATGTAGTGATTGAAGTTTGTGTGAGTGGGTGAGAACTAGTTCGGTAGTAATATAGTGATTGAAGTTTGTATGTGTGTGTGAGTGGATGAAGACTAGTTAGGTAGTAATATAGTGATTGAAGTGTGTATGTGTGTGTGAGTGGATGAGGACTAGTTAGGTAGTAATATAGTGATTGAAGTTTGTATGTGTGACTGAGTGGGTGAGGACTAGTTAGGTAGTAATATAGTGATTGAAGTTTGTATGTGTGAGTGAGTGGATGAGGACTAGTTAGGTAGTAATATAGTGATTGAAGTTTGTATGTGTGAGTGAGTGGATGAGGACTAGTTAGGTAGTAATATAGTGATTGAAGTTTGTATGTGTGTGTTTGAGTGGATGAGGACTACTTAGGTAGTAATATAGTGATTGAAGTTTGTATGTGTGTGTGAGTGGACGAGGACTAGTTAGGTAGTAATATAGTGATTGAAGTTTGTATGTGTGTGTGAGTGGATGAGGACTAGTTAGGTAGTAATATAGTGATTGAAGTTTGTATGTGTGTGTTTGAGTGGATGAGGACTACTTAGGTAGTAATATAGTGATTGAAGTTTGTATGTGTGTGTGAGTGGACGAGGACTAGTTAGGTAGTAATATAGTGATTGAAGTTTGTATGTGTGTGTGAGTGGGTGAGGACTAGTTAGGTAGTAATATAGTGATTGAAGTTTGTATGTGTGTGTGAGTGGATGAGGACTAGTTCGGTAGTAATATAGTGATTGAAGTTTGTATGTGTGTGAGTGGATGAGGACTACTTAGGTAGTAATATAGTGATTGAAGTTTGTATGTGTGTATGAGTGGATGAGGACTACTTAGGTAGTAATATAGTGATTGAAGTTTGTATGTGTGTGTGAGTGGATGAGGACTAGTTAGGTAGTAATATAGTGATTGAAGTTTGTATGTGTGTGAGTGGATGAGGACTAGTTAGGTAGTAATATAGTGATTGAAGTTTGTATGTGTGTGTGAGTGGATGAGGACTAGTTAGGTAGTAATATAGTGATTGAAGTTTGTATGTGTGTGAGTGGATGAGGACTACTTAGGTAGTAATATAGTGATTGAAGTTTGTATGTGTGTATGAGTGGATGAGGACTAGTTAGGTAGTAATATAGTGATTGAAGTTTGTATGTGTGTGTGAGTGGATGAGGACTAGTTAGGTAGTAATATAGTGATTGAAGTTTGTATGTGTGTGAGTGGATGAGGACTACTTAGGTAGTAATATAGTGATTGAAGTTTGTATGTGTGTGTGAGTGGATGAGGACTATTTAGGTAGTAATATAGTGATTGAAGTTTGTATGTGTGTGTGAGTGGATGAGGACTAGTTAGGTAGTAATGTACTGATTGAAGTTTGTATGTGTGTGTGAGTGGGTGAGGACTAGTTAGGTGGTGATATTGTGATTGAAGTTTGTATGTGTGTATGAGTGGATGAGGACTACTTAGGTAGTAATATAGTGATTGAAGTTTGTATGTGTGTGTGAGTGGATGAGGACTATTTAGGTAGTAATATAGTGATTGAAGTTTGTATGTGTGTGTGAGTGGACGAGGACTAGTTAGGTAGTAATATAGTGATTGAAGTTTGTATGTGTGTGTGAGTGGATGAGGACTAGTTAGGTAGTAATATAGTGATTGAAGTTTGTATGTGTGTGAGTGGATGAGGACTAGTTAGGTAGTAATATAGTGATTGAAGTCTGTAGGTGTATGTGAGTGGATGAGGACTACTTAGGTAGTAATATAGTGATTGAAGTTTGTATGTGTGTGTGAGTGGATGAGGACTATTTAGGTAGTAATATAGTGATTGAAGTTTGTATGTGTGTGTGAGTGGATGAGGACTAGTTAGGTAGTAATGTACTGATTGAAGTTTGTATGTGTGTGTGAGTGGGTGAGGACTAGTTAGGTGGTGATATTGTGATTGAAGTTTGTATATGTGTGAGTGAGTGGGTGAGGACTAGTTAGGTAGTAATATAGTGATTGAAGTTTGTATGTGTGTGTGATTGGGTGGTGACTACTTAGTGATATAGTGATTGAAGTTTCTATGTGTGTGTGAGTGGATGAGTACTAGTTAGGTAGTAATATAGTGATTGAAGTTTGTATGTGTGTGTGTGAGTGGTTGAGGACTAGTTAGGTAGTAATATAGTGATTGAAGTTTGTATGTGTGTGTGAGTGGGTGAGGACTAGTTTGGTAGTAATATAGTGATTGGAGTTTGTATGTGTGTGTGAGTGGATGAGGACTAGTTAGGTAGTAATATAGTGATTGGAGTTTGTATGTTTGTGTGAGTGGATGAGGACTAGTTCAGTAGTAATATAGTGATTGAAGTTTGTATGTGTGTGTGTGAGTGGATGAGGACTAGTTAGGTAGTAATATAGTGATTGAAGTTTGTATGTGTGTGTGTGAGTGGATGAGGACTAGTTAGGTAGTAATATAGTGATTGAAGTTTGTATGTGTGTGAGTGAGTGGATGAGGACTAGTTAGGTAGTAATATAGTGATTGAAGTTTGTATGTGTGTGTGAGAGTGGATGAGGAGATGAGGACTAGTTAGGTAGTAATATAGTGATTGAAGTTTGTATGTGTGTGTGAGTGGATGAGGAGATGAGGACTAGTTAGGTGGTAATATAGTGGTTGAAGTTTGTATGTGTGTGAGTGAGTGGATGAGGACTAGTTAGGTAGTAATATAGTGATTGAAGTTTGTATGTGTGTGAGTGAGTGGATGAGGACTAGTTAGGTAGTAATATAGTGATTGAAGTTTGTATGTGTGTGTGAGTGGGTGAGGACTAGTTAGGTAGTAATATAGTGATTGAAGTTTGTATGTGTGTGAGTGGATGAGGACTAGTTAGGTAGTAATATAGTGATTGAAGTTTGTATGTGTGTGAGTGAGTGGATGAGGACTAGTTAGGTAGTAATATAGTGATTGAAGTTTGTATGTGTGTGTGAGTGGATGAGGACTAGTTAGGTAGTAATATAGTGATTGAAGTTTGTATATGTGTGAGTGAGTGGATGAGGACTAGTTAGGTAGTAATATAGTGATTGAAGTTTGTATGTGTGTGTGAGTGGGTGAGGACTAGTTAGGTAGTAATATAGTGGTTGAAGTTTGTATGTGTGTGAGTGAGTGGATGAGGACTAGTTAGGTAGTAATATAGTGATTGAAGTTTGTATGTGTGTGAGTGAGTGGATGAGGACTAGTTAGGTAGTAATATAGTGATTGAAGTTTGTATGTGTGTGAGTGAGTGGATGAGGACTAGTTAGGTAGTAATATAGTGATTGAAGTTTGTATGTGTGTGTGAGTGGAGGAGGACTAGTTAGGTAGTAATATAGTGATTGAAGTTTGTATGTGTGTGAGTGAGTGGATGAGGACTAGTTAGGTAGTAATATAGTGATTGAAGTTTGTATGTGTGTGAGTGAGTGGATGAGGACTAGTTAGGTAGTAATATAGTGATTGAAGTTTGTATGTGTGTGTGAGTGGAGGAGGACTAGTTAGGTAGTAATATAGTGATTGAAGTTTGTATGTGTGTGAGTGAGTGGATGAGGACTAGTTAGGTAGTAATATAGTGATTGAAGTTTGTATGTGTGTGTGAGTGGGTGATGACTACTTAGTGATCTAGTGATTGAAGTTTGTATGTGTGTGTGAGTGGATGAGGACTAGTTAGGTAGTAATATAGTGATTGAAGTTTGTATGTGTGTGAGTGGGTGAAGACTAGTTAGGTAGTAATATAGTGATTGAAGTTTGTATGTGTGTGTGAGTGGGTGAGGACTACTTAGGTAGTAATATAGTGATTGAAGTTTATATGTGTGTGTGAGTGGGTGAGGACTAGTTAGGTAGTAATATAGTGATTGAAGTTTGTATGTGTGTGTGAGTGGGTGAGGACTACTTAGGTAGTAACATAGTGATTGAAGTTTGTATGTGTGTGTGAGTGGATGAGGACTAGTTAGGTAGTAATGTAGTGATTGAAGTTTGTGTGAGTGGGTGAGAACTAGTTCGGTAGTAATATAGTGATTGAAGTTTGTATGTGTGTGTGAGTGGATGAAGACTAGTTAGGTAGTAATATAGTGATTGAAGTTTGTATGTGTGTGTGAGTGGATGAGGACTAGTTAGGTAGTAATATAGTGATTGAAGTTTGTATGTGTGACTGAGTGGGTGAGGACTAGTTAGGTAGTAATATAGTGATTGAAGTTTGTATGTGTGTGTGAGTGGATGAGGACTAGTTAGGTAGTAATATAGTGATTGAAGTTTGTATGTGTGTATGAGTGGATGAGGACTAGTTAGGTAGTAATATAGTGATTGAAGTTTGTATGTGTGAGTGAGTGGATGAGGACTAGTTAGGTAGTAATATAGTGATTGAAGTTTGTATGTGTGTGTGAGTGGATGAGGACTAGTTAGGTAGTAATATAGTGATTGAAGTTTGTATGTGTGTGTGAGTGGATGAGGACTAGTTAGGTAGTAATATAGTGATTGAAGTTTGTATGTGTGTGTGAGTGGATGAGGACTAGTTAGGTAGTAATATAGTGATTGAAGTTTGTATGTGTGAGTGAGTGGATGAGGACTAGTTAGGTAGTAATATAGTGATTGAAGTTTGTATGTGTGTGTGAGTGGATGAGGACTAGTTAGGTAGTAATATAGTGATTGAAGTTTGTATGTGTGTGTTTGAGTGGATGAGGACTAGTTAGGTAGTAATATAGTGATTGAAGTTTGTATGTGTGTGTGAGTGGATGAGGACTAGTTAGGTAGTAATATAGTGATTGAAGTTTGTATGTGTGTGAGTGGATGAGGACTAGTTAGGTAGTAATATAGTGATTGAAGTTTGTATGTGTGTATGAGTGGATGAGGACTAGTTAGGTAGTAGATTGAAGTTTGTATGTGTGTGTGAGTGGATGAGGACTAGTTAGGTAGTAATGTACTGATTGAAGTTTGTATGTGTGTGTGAGTGGGTGAGGACTAGTTAGGTGGTGATATTGTGATTGAAGTTTGTATGTGTGTGAGTGAGTGGGTGAGGACTAGTTAGGTAGTAATATAGTGATTGAAGTTTGTATGTGTGTGTGATTGGGTGATGACTACTTAGTGATATAGTGATTGAAGTTTCTATGTGTGTGTGAGTGGATGAGTACTAGTTAGGTAGTAATATAGTGATTGAAGTTTGTATGTGTGTGTGTGAGTGGTTGAGGACTAGTTAGGTAGTAATATAGTGATTGAAGTTTGTATGTGTGTGTGAGTGGGTGAGGACTAGTTTGGTAGTAATATAGTGATTGGAGTTTGTATGTGTGTGTGAGTGGATGAGGACTAGTTAGGTAGTAATATAGTGATTGGAGTTTGTATGTTTGTGTGAGTGGATGAGGACTAGTTCAGTAGTAATATAGTGATTGAAGTTTGTATGTGTGTGTGTGAGTGGATGAGGACTAGTTAGGTAGTAATATAGTGATTGAAGTTTGTATGTGTGTGTGTGTGGATGAGGACTAGTTAGGTAGTAATATAGTGATTGAAGTTTGTATGTGTGTGTGAGTGGATGAGGACTAGTTAGGTAGTAATATCGTGATTGAAGTTTGTATGTGTGTGTGAATGGAGGAGGACTAGTTAGGTAGTAATATAGTGATTGAAGTTTGTATGTGTGTGTGTGAGTGGGTGAGGACTAGTTAGGTAGTAATATAGTGATTGAAGTTTGTATGTGTGTGTGAGAGTGGATGAGGAGATGAGGACTAGTTAGGTAGTAATATAGTGATTGAAGTTTGTATGTGTGTGTGAGTGGATGAGGAGATGAGGACTAGTTAGGTGGTAATATAGTGGTTGGAGTTTGTATGTGTGTGAGTGAGTGGATGAGGACTAGTTAGGTAGTAATATAGTGATTGAAGTTTGTATGTGTGTGAGTGAGTGGATGAGGACTAGTTAGGTAGTAATATAGTGATTGAAGTTTGTATGTGTGTGAGTGAGTGGATGAGGACTAGTTAGGTAGTAATATAGTGATTGAAGTTTGTATGTGTGTGTGAGTGGATGAGGACTAGTTAGGTAGTAATATAGTGATTGAAGTTTGTATGTGTGTGTGTGAGTGGGTGAGGACTAGTTAGGTAGTAATATAGTGATTGAAGTTTGTATGTGTGTGTGAGAGTGGATGAGGAGATGAGGACTAGTTAGGTAGTAATATAGTGATTGAAGTTTGTATGTGTGTGTGAGTGGATGAGGACTACTTAGGTAGTAATATAGTGATTGAAGTTTGTATGTGTGTGTGAGTGGGTGAGGACTAGTTAGGTAGTAATATAGTGATTGAAGTTTGTATGTGTGTGTGAGTGGGTGATGACTAGTTAGGTAGTAATATAGTGATTGAAGTTTGTATGTGTGTGTGAGTGGATGAGGACTACTTAGGTAGTAATATAGTGATTGAAGTTTGTATGTGTGTGTGAGTGGGTGAGGACTAGTTAGGTAGTAATATAGTGATTGAAGTTTGTATGTGTGTGTGAGTGGGTGAGGACTAGTTAGGTAGTAATATAGTGATTGAAGTTTGTATGTGTGTGTGAGTGGGTGATGACTACTTAGTGATCTAGTGATTGAAGTTTGTATGTGTGTGTGAGTGGATGAGGACTAGTTAGGTAGTAATATAGTGATTGAAGTTTGTATGTGTGAGTGGGTGAGGACTAGTTAGGTAGTAATATAGTGATTGAAGTTTGTATGTGTGTGTGAGTGGGTGAGGACTACTTAGGTAGTAATATAGTGATTGAAGTTTGTATGTGTGTGTGAGTGGATGAGGACTACTTAGGTAGTAATATAGTGATTGAAGTTTGTATGTGTATGAGTGGATGAGGACTAGTTAGGTAGTAATATAGTGATTGAAGTTTGTATGTGTGAGTGAGTGGGTGAGGACTACTTAGGTAGTAATATAGTGATTGAAGTTTGTATGTGTGTGTGAGTGGATGAGGACTAGTTAGGTAGTAATATAGTGATTGAAGTTTGTATGTGTGTGAGTGAGTGGATGAGGACTAGTTAGGTAGTAATATAGTGATTGAAGTTTGTATGTGTGAGTGAGTGGATGAGGACTAGTTAGGTAGTAATATAGTGATTGAATTTTGTACGTGTGTGTGTGAGTGGATGAGGACTATTTAGGTAGTAATATAGTGATTGAGGTTTGTACGTGTGAGTGAGTGGATGAGGACTAGTTAGGTAGTAATATAGTGATTTAAGTTTGTATGTGTGTGAGTGGATGAGGACTAGTTAGGTAGTAATATAGTGATTGAAGTTTGTATGTGTTTGAGGTTAAAAAATCGCACTGGCACAGACATTTCCTACTGAAACGTTTTTTTCTTTTAATATGCCGCCAAAAAATTGTTTTCATTTACTGAACCCTGATGGGTTTCAAACATGACAAAAAATTACATAAAATTGATTTAAACTAAGTGATGAGCTTAGGAACTGGTTAAACTGACTGGCAAAAATTGATGTTATTCATTGATGGGCTCTAATTTAGTCCTTACAAGGATGTTACGCAAGCTTTTGTTTTTCTTATAGGCGATGACAGGTCGAAGATTCAAAGGTTCATTTAATTTAGCATTGGTAAAATTGAATTCATCTTTTAACATTTTTGCTATTTCGATATTCATTCTGTTGTATGTTAAAGTGAAAGGAATGATGGACCTCCTTTCGCATTCGCCCTCTGATATGTTCATACCAAATGGCCAGAGGGTTTGAAGCGTATTGATCCAAAAAGCTTCACGTTTTTTTCTAAATTCATCCGTTTCTTCTAATGTGTCTTTAATTGGTGGTTGTTCAATAGGATGGATTTCGAAATCCTCCAAAGAATGGCCAGGAAGGTTAAAATGTTGTGCTACTGGGGCATCAGCATTATGTTTTATATCCTGTTTGTGTCTAGTAGCACGTTCTCGGAAAGGATTTTGACTTTGACCAACATACTGTTTCCGACATCGCTTACAAGTGATAAGGTAAATAATGTTTGGTGAATCACAATGGAGGGGGTTACGGATCTGATAATGATTTTTCGTTTGTTCGGAGGAAAATTCCTCTTTTTGATCAGGCATAAAAGTATGCAGTCTACAACGAGGCTTTTTGCAATTAAATACCGCGCCACTACCATTTTGCAACGGTCTGTTGTGTTCAATCTTCAGTGGTTCGAAATCGGTAGTTTCAGCTGGACTTTCGAGCTTTTTCAGGGTTTGGGATTTCAGGCTACGCAAAAGGCGCAGCGAGTACCCTCTCGATCTGAGGGCGCCAAATAGAGTAGAACAAGCCTCATTGAAATTTACCTTATCACTTGAATTGCGGTGGAAACGAATGAGTTGTGATTTGATGATACCTTTAAATGTATGTTGAGGATGAAATGATTTTGTGTGCAACAATTGATGTGAATCAGTTGGTTTAAAATATACTTTATAATCTAAATGACCGGACGCCTGAAATTGCTTGCCTTTATACACGGTCACATCGAGAAAATCAACAGAATTTTCACTGATAGTAGCTTTCAATTTAATATTTGGATCGTGATTGTTCAAAATTTCTAAAAATTTATCAAAATCTTCTTTTGAATGTTCCCAAATAATAAAAATGTCATCTAAATACCTGAGATATACGAGAGGATGCTTTGCACATTTGCTTAAGGCATTTTCCTCCCATTCCGCTACATAAATGCTTGCAAAATTAGGACTGAATCTTTTGCCCATAGGACAACCCATTATTTGTAGAAAATATTCTCCATTGAATTGAAAGTCATTACCTTTTAAGCTCAGCTCTAAAAGATCCAAAATTTGTTCATCCGGGCGTTTCGCATCCGGATATTTTTCAAATGCATTTTTAACTGATTTAACACCTTTATCAATATCAATGTTCGTATACATACTGTCGATATCCAAAGTAGCCAGAATTGCATTTTTCGATATTTTCAATTTCGAAATTTTTGACAGGAAATCCTGTGTATTTTTTAGATAGCTCGGATGTCTATTTGCTATAGGTTTCAGATGATAATCAATTAATTCCGAGATCGCATAAGATTCCGAATTACAATCTGATACAATTGGCCTCCCGGGTGGAGTTAAGTCATCCGTCCATGAAGAACGGTCCTTGTGGATCTTTGGTAGGATATAAAATTGTCTTGTTTGAGCACTGAGCTTAGCTGTTAAATATTTCAATTGTTTTTTGGTAATGTGACCTTCGTCGAGGAGAAATTTTAAGATCTTATTGAATTTTTCGATATTACTAGGCCAAATAAGTGAATCTATTTTCTTATAATGTTTAGTATTGCTGAGTTGTCTCATGGCTTCCTTTATATAATTATCCCGAGATAGAACAACTACCGACCCACCTTTGTCGGCTGGTTTAATCACTAATTTCTTATTTTTTCGAAGTTTCGTGAGGGCTCTCCGTTCACCAGCTGTTAAATTGTCTTTATCGGAGAGTATGTTCATGCTGAACACCTTTTTGATGATTCGTTTGCTAGCCTCAATAATTTCGGGATCTACTTCACTATCTGGAGGTGACCAACCAGATGATTCTGTAAAAGGAAGTTTCCGACCGCTGGAGTTTCTAAAGCGGTCGGCTAATTTCATTTGCCTAAGAAAATTACAGTTGTATGATGGTAAATTTGTTTGGTTATCAGTTTTAGGCTTTGGTGCTGGTACAAAAGTTAAACCGCGATCTAGAAGAGATTTCTCTTGGGTTGTTAGGTCATTGGTGCCAGACAGGTTAACCACATTAGTTCCTAATCCCACATCTGTTAGGCGGTTGTTACCTTTGCCTTTACTTAGTTTAAATTTAGGTGGTTCAACCAGTGATCGTACATAATATTGGCGGTTCTCGTGGTCCAATGGATTAAATCCTGAGCAACATCAAACTTCGCGTCATCAATTTTTGGTATCACGTTAACGTCCTTCACTTTCCGAATGGTTTCGTTGATGATGCTCAGGGTTCTCCTCTCAGCCTGAGGGAGTTTTTGCGAAAAGTTTAGTTCAGCGAAATAAATTTTTGCTGATCTAAACTTGACCCTGATATCGCTAAGCATATTCCGCAACTGCTTAACTACGAGATCAGAATTATCGTTTCGAGAATTCACGCCAATATTTAATAATATTTTTTGGGGACTGGACTGGCCCCTGTGCCCTTTAAACATAGAGCGCAGATGATTGAATTTGGCGCCGGGGTAACACTCCACCTGGATGTCCGGATGGGGATTTCGATCAATGCGTCCTAAATTTGAACTTCCAATCATAAGGATGTTTTTACAAACATCGGGGAGGCGCCAATTCCTTTTGTCAAAATTAACTCCGCTTTTATGCCGAAACTGGGAGAATTTAGAATCAAATGAGCGGCCCGAGTTGCGGCTCGGTGATTTGACTTTCTCTGAGTACGATATACCTGGTTGAACCACACTAGAGGCAGGAGAAGGGGCAGAAGAAACAGAAGCAGGAGAGGAAACAGAAACAGGAGAAGAAACAGAAGGAGGAGGAGGAGTTCTAGTGAGAGCACTAGGAGAACTAGAGAAGAAAGGCTGAGGAGGAGTAGGAGGTAGAGGAACAAGACGAGGCGAGACAGCGTTACTCAATTTGCGAGCATCTTCAGTCACAATATGGACCGGAGATGTTTGCAAATTGAGGCGCTTACTCTGAGAGAAAGAAGAAGTAGAAGGAAAAGAAGAGGGAGAAGTGCTTTGCCTTGATCTTTTCTTATTTTGCTTTTCGCGTTGGGGTAGAGGGACAACGCGGGCCGGAGTTTGCTTGCTCCCTCCCGTATTGTTCCTTACTCCAGACACTGGGCGAAGTTCCGAAATGTAAGACTCATAGGCCGAAATCGTCTTATCTGTCAACTTATTTTTAAAGTTTTTTTGAGCCCAGATCAAGGCACGCGCCGAAGCGCTGTTGAAGTCTATTTTTTCGAGTCCAGGAGGTGGTCGCATAGCCAAAGTTATCTTAGACTTCAACTGGTTTAAATTTATCTTGTAATGCTCAACTAAAGCATTTAGCATGAAGTTTGTATGTGTGTGTGAGTGGATGAGAACTAGTTAGGTAGTAATATAGTGATTGAAGTTTGTATGTGTGTGTGAGTGGGTGAGGACTAGTTAGGTAGTAATATAGTGATTGAAGTTTGTATGTGTGAGTGAGTGGATGAGTACTAGTTAGGTAGTAATATAGTGATTGAAGTTTGTATGTGTGAGTGAGTGGATGAGGACTAGTTAGGTAGTAATATAGTGATTGAAGTTTGTATGTGTGTTTGAGTGGGTGAGGACTAGTTAGGTAGTAATATAGTGATTGAAGTTTGTATGTGTGTTTGAGTGGGTGAGGACTAGTTAGGTAGTAATATAGTGATTGAAGTTGGTATGTGTGTGTGTGAGTGGATGAGGACTAGTTAGGTAGTAATATAGTGATTGAAGTTTGTACGTGTGTGTGAGTGGATGAGGACTAGTTAGGTGGTAATATAGTGATTGAAGTTTGTATGTGTGTGTGAGAGTGGGTGAGGACTACTTAGGTAGTAATATAGTGATTGAAGTTTGTATGTGTATGTGAGTGGGTGAGGACTAGTTAGGTAGTGATATAGTGATTGAAGTTTGTATGTGTGTGTGTGAGTGGATGAGGACTAGTTAGGTAGTAATATAGTGATTGAAGTTTGTATATGTGTGTGTGAGTGGATGAGGACTAGTTAGGTAGTGATATAGTGATTGAAGTTTGTATGTGTGTGTGTGAGTGGATGAGGACTACTTAGGTAGTAATATAGTGATTGAAGTTTGTATGTGTGTGTGAGTGGATGAGGACTAGTTAGGTAGTAATATAGTGATTGAAGTTTGTATGTGTGTGTGAGTGGATGAGGACTAGTTAGGTAGTGATATAGTGATTGAAGTTTGTATGTGTGTGTGTGAGTGGATGAGGACTAGTTAGGTAGTAATATAGTGATTGAAGTTTGTATATGTGTGTGTGAGTGGATGAGGACTAGTTAGGTAGTAATATAGTGATTGAAGTTTGTATATGTGTGTGTGAGTGGATGAGGACTAGTTAGGTAGTAATATAGTGATTGAAGTTTGTATGTGTGTGTGAGTGGATGAGGACTAGTTAGGTAGTAATATAGTGATTGAGGTTTGTATGTGTGTGAGTGAGTGGATGAGGACTAGTTAGGTAGTGATATAGTGATTGAAGTTTGTATGTGTGTGTGTGAGTGGATGAGGACTAGTTAGGTAGTAATATAGTGATTGAAGTTTGTATGTGTGTGTGAGTGGGTGAGGACTAGTTCGGTAGTAATATAGTGATTGAAGTTTGTATGTGTGTGAGTGGATGAGGACTAGTTAGGTAGTAATATAGTGATTGAAGTTTGTATGTGTGTGAGTGAGTGGATGAGGACTAGTTAGGTAGTAATATAGTGATTGAAGTTTGTATGTGTGTGTGAGTGGATGAGGACTATTTAGGTAGTAATATAGTGATTGAAGTTTGTATGTGTGTGTGAGTGGATGAGGACTAGTTAGGTAGTAATGTACTGATTGAAGTTTGTATGTGTGTGTGAGTGGGTGAGGACTAGTTAGGTGGTGATATTGTGATTGAAGTTTGTATGTGTGTATGAGTGGATGAGGACTACTTAGGTAGTAATATAGTGATTTAAGTTTGTATGTGTGAGTGAGTGGATGAGGACTAGTTAGGTAGTAATATAGTGATTGAAGTTTGTATGTGTGTGTGAGTGGATGAGGACTATTTAGGTAGTAATATAGTGATTGAAGTTTGTATGTGTGTGTGAGTGGACGAGGACTAGTTAGGTAGTAATATAGTGATTGAAGTTTGTATGTGTGTGTGAGTGGACGAGGACTAGTTAGGTAGTAATATAGTGATTGAAGTTTGTATGTGTGTGTGAGTGGATGAGGACTAGTTAGGTAGTAATATAGTGATTGAAGTTTGTATGTGTGTGTGAGTGGACGAGGACTAGTTAGGTAGTAATATAGTGATTGAAGTTTGTATGTGTGTGTGAGTGGATGAGGACTAGTTAGGTAGTAATATAGTGATTGAAGTCTGTAGGTGTATGTGAGTGGATGAGGACTACTTAGGTAGTAATATAGTGATTGAAGTTTGTATGTGTGTGTGAGTGGATGAGGACTATTTAGGTAGTAATATAGTGATTGAAGTTTGTATGTGTGTGTGAGTGGATGAGGACTAGTTAGGTAGTAATGTACTGATTGAAGTTTGTATGTGTGTGTGAGTGGGTGAGGACTAGTTAGGTGGTGATATTGTGATTGAAGTTTGTATGTGTGTGAGTGAGTGGGTGAGGACTAGTTAGGTAGTAATATAGTGATTGAAGTTTGTATGTGTGTGTGATTGGGTGGTGACTACTTAGTGATATAGTGATTGAAGTTTCTATGTGTGTGTGAGTGGATGAGTACTAGTTAGGTAGTAATATAGTGATTGAAGTTTGTATGTGTGTGTGTGAGTGGTTGAGGACTAGTTAGGTAGTAATATAGTGATTGAAGTTTGTATGTGTGTGTGAGTGGGTGAGGACTAGTTTGGTAGTAATATAGTGATTGGAGTTTGTATGTGTGTGTGAGTGGATGAGGACTAGTTAGGTAGTAATATAGTGATTGGAGTTTGTATGTTTGTGTGAGTGGATGAGGACTAGTTCAGTAGTAATATAGTGATTGAAGTTTGTATGTGTGTGTGTGAGTGGATGAGGACTAGTTAGGTAGTAATATAGTGATTGAAGTTTGTATGTGTGTGTGAGTGGATGAGGACTAGTTAGGTAGTAATATAGTGATTGAAGTTTGTATGTGTGTGTGAGAGTGGATGAGGAGATGAGGACTAGTTAGGTAGTAATATAGTGATTGAAGTTTGTATGTGTGTGTGAGTGGATGAGGAGATGAGGACTAGTTAGGTGGTAATATAGTGGTTGAAGTTTGTATGTGTGTGAGTGAGTGGATGAGGACTAGTTAGGTAGTAATATAGTGATTGAAGTTTGTATGTGTGTGAGTGAGTGGATGAGGACTAGTTAGGTAGTAATATAGTGATTGAAGTTTGTATGTGTGTGAGTGAGTGGATGAGGACTAGTTAGGTAGTAATATAGTGATTGAAGTTTGTATGTGTGTGTGAGTGGGTGAGGACTAGTTAGGTAGTAATATAGTGGTTGAAGTTTGTATGTGTGTGAGTGAGTGGATGAGGACTAGTTAGGTAGTAATATAGTGATTGAAGTTTGTATGTGTGTGAGTGAGTGGATGAGGACTAGTTAGGTAGTAATATAGTGATTGAAGTTTGTATGTGTGTGAGTGAGTGGATGAGGACTAGTTAGGTAGTAATATAGTGATTGAAGTTTGTATGTGTGTGTGAGTGGAGGAGGACTAGTTAGGTAGTAATATAGTGATTGAAGTTTGTATGTGTGTGAGTGGGTGAAGACTAGTTAGGTAGTAATATAGTGATTGAAGTTTGTATGTGTGTGTGAGTGGGTGAGGACTACTTAGGTAGTAATATAGTGATTGAAGTTTATATGTGTGTGTGAGTGGGTGAGGACTAGTTAGGTAGTAATATAGTGATTGAAGTTTGTATGTGTGTGTGAGTGGGTGAGGACTACTTAGGTAGTAACATAGTGATTGAAGTTTGTATGTGTGTGTGAGTGGATGAGGACTAGTTAGGTAGTAATGTAGTGATTGAAGTTTGTGTGAGTGGGTGAGAACTAGTTCGGTAGTAATATAGTGATTGAAGTTTGTATGTGTGTGTGAGTGGATGAAGACTAGTTAGGTAGTAATATAGTGATTGAAGTTTGTATGTGTGTGTGAGTGGATGAGGACTAGTTAGGTAGTAATATAGTGATTGAAGTTTGTATGTGTGTATGAGTGGATGAGGACTAGTTAGGTAGTAATATAGTGATTGAAGTTTGTATGTGTGACTGAGTGGATGAGGACTAGTTAGGTAGTAATATAGTGATTGAAGTTTGTATGTGTGTGTGAGTGGATGAGGACTAGTTAGGTAGTAATATAGTGATTGAAGTTTGTATGTGTGTGTTTGAGTGGATGAGGACTAGTTAGGTAGTAATATAGTGATTGAAGTTTGTATGTGTGTGTGAGTGGATGAGGACTAGTTAGGTAGTAATATAGTGATTGAAGTTTGTATGTGTGTGAGTGGATGAGGACTAGTTAGGTAGTAATATAGTGATTGAAGTTTGTATGTGTGTATGAGTGGATGAGGACTAGTTAGGTAGTAGATTGAAGTTTGTATGTGTGTGTGAGTGGATGAGGACTAGTTAGGTAGTAATGTACTGATTGAAGTTTGTATGTGTGTGTGAGTGGGTGAGGACTAGTTAGGTGGTGATATTGTGATTGAAGTTTGTATGTGTGTGAGTGAGTGGGTGAGGACTAGTTAGGTAGTAATATAGTGATTGAAGTTTGTATGTGTGTGTGATTGGGTGATGACTACTTAGTGATATAGTGATTGAAGTTTCTATGTGTGTGTGAGTGGATGAGTACTAGTTAGGTAGTAATATAGTGATTGAAGTTTGTATGTGTGTGTGTGAGTGGTTGAGGACTAGTTAGGTAGTAATATAGTGATTGAAGTTTGTATGTGTGTGTGAGTGGGTGAGGACTAGTTTGGTAGTAATATAGTGATTGGAGTTTGTATGTGTGTGTGAGTGGATGAGGACTAGTTAGGTAGTAATATAGTGATTGGAGTTTGTATGTTTGTGTGAGTGGATGAGGACTAGTTCAGTAGTAATATAGTGATTGAAGTTTGTATGTGTGTGTGTGAGTGGATGAGGACTAGTTAGGTAGTAATATAGTGATTGAAGTTTGTATGTGTGTGTGTGTGGATGAGGACTAGTTAGGTAGTAATATAGTGATTGAAGTTTGTATGTGTGTGTGAGTGGATGAGGACTAGTTAGGTAGTAATATCGTGATTGAAGTTTGTATGTGTGTGTGAATGGAGGAGGACTAGTTAGGTAGTAATATAGTGATTGAAGTTTGTATGTGTGTGTGTGAGTGGGTGAGGACTAGTTAGGTAGTAATATAGTGATTGAAGTTTGTATGTGTGTGTGAGAGTGGATGAGGAGATGAGGACTAGTTAGGTAGTAATATAGTGATTGAAGTTTGTATGTGTGTGTGAGTGGATGAGGAGATGAGGACTAGTTAGGTGGTAATATAGTGGTTGGAGTTTGTATGTGTGTGAGTGAGTGGATGAGGACTAGTTAGGTAGTAATATAGTGATTGAAGTTTGTATGTGTGTGTGTGAGTGGATGAGGACTAGTTAGGTAGTAATATAGTGATTGAAGTTTGTATGTGTGTGTGTGAGTGGGTGAGGACTAGTTAGGTAGTAATATAGTGATTGAAGTTTGTATGTGTGTGTGAGAGTGGATGAGGAGATGAGGACTAGTTAGGTAGTAATATAGTGATTGAAGTTTGTATGTGTGTGTGAGAGTGGATGAGGAGATGAGGACTAGTTAGGTAGTAATATAGTGATTGAAGTTTGTATGTGTATGAGTGGGTGAGGACTAGTTAGGTAGTAATATAGTGATTGAAGTTTGTATGTGTGTGAGTGGGTGAGGACTAGTTAGGTAGTAATATAGTGATTGAAGTTTGTATGTGTGTGTGAGTGGATGAGGACTACTTAGGTAGTAATATAGTGATTGAAGTTTGTATGTGTGTGTGAGTGGGTGAGGACTAGTTAGGTAGTAATATAGTGATTGAAGTTTGTATGTGTGTGTGAGTGGGTGATGACTACTTAGTGATCTAGTGATTGAAGTTTGTATGTGTGTGTGAGTGGATGAGGACTAGTTAGGTAGTAATATAGTGATTGAAGTTTGTATGTGTGAGTGGGTGAGGACTAGTTAGGTAGTAATATAGTGATTGAAGTTTGTATGTGTGTGTGAGTGGGTGAGGACTACTTAGGTAGTAATATAGTGATTGAAGTTTGTATGTGTGTGTGAGTGGGTGAGGACTAGTTAGGTAGTAATATAGTGATTGAAGTTTGTATGTGTGTGTGAGTGGGTGAGGACTACTTAGGTAGTAATATAGTGATTGAAGTTTGTATGTGTGTGTGAGTGGATGAGGACTAGTTAGGTAGTAATATAGTGATTGAAGTTTGTATGTGTGTGTGTGAGTGGATGAGGACTAGTTAGGTAGTAATATAGTGATTGAAGTTTGTATGTGTGTGTGAGAGTGGATGAGGAGATGAGGACTAGTTAGGTAGTAATATAGTGATTGAAGTTTGTATGTGTGTGTGAGTGGATGAGGAGATGAGGACTAGTTAGGTGGTAATATAGTGGTTGGAGTTTGTATGTGTGTGAGTGAGTGGATGAGGACTAGTTAGGTAGTAATATAGTGATTGAAGTTTGTATGTGTGTGAGTGAGTGGATGAGGACTAGTTAGGTAGTAATATAGTGATTGAAGTTTGTATGTGTGTGAGTGAGTGGATGAGGACTAGTTAGGTAGTAATATAGTGATTGAAGTTTGTATGTGTGTGTGAGTGGATGAGGACTAGTTAGGTAGTAATATAGTGATTGAAGTTTGTATGTGTGTGTGTGAGTGGATGAGGAGATGAGGACTAGTTAGGTGGTAATATAGTGGTTGGAGTTTGTATGTGTGTGTGAGTGGGTGAGGACTAGTTAGGTAGTAATATAGTGATTGAAGTTTGTATGTGTGTGTGAGAGTGGATGAGGAGATGAGGACTAGTTAGGTAGTAATATAGTGATTGAAGTTTGTATGTGTGTGAGTGGGTGAGGACTAGTTAGGTAGTAATATAGTGATTGAAGTTTGTATGTGTGTGTGAGTGGATGAGGACTACTTAGGTAGTAATATAGTGATTGAAGTTTGTATGTGTGTGTGAGTGGACGAGGACTAGTTAGGTAGTAATATAGTGATTGAAGTTTGTATGTGTGTGAGTGGGTGAGGACTAGTTAGGTAGTAATATAGTGATTGAAGTTTGTATGTGTGTGTGAGTGGGTGATGACTAGTTAGGTAGTAATATAGTGATTGAAGTTTGTATGTGTGTGTGAGTGGATGAGGACTACTTAGGTAGTAATATAGTGATTGAAGTTTGTATGTGTGTGTGAGTGGGTGAGGACTAGTTAGGTAGTAATATAGTGATTGAAGTTTGTATGTGTGTGTGAGTGGGTGAGGACTAGTTAGGTAGTAATATAGTGATTGAAGTTTGTATGTGTGTGTGAGTGGGTGATGACTACTTAGTGATCTAGTGATTGAAGTTTGTATGTGTGTGTGAGTGGATGAGGACTAGTTAGGTAGTAATATAGTGATTGAAGTTTGTATGTGTGAGTGGGTGAGGACTAGTTAGGTAGTAATATAGTGATTGAAGTTTGTATGTGTGTGAGTGAGTGGATGAGGACTAGTTAGGTAGTAATATAGTGATTGAAGTTTGTATGTGTGTGTGAGTGGATGAGGACTAGTTAGGTAGTAATATAGTGATTGAAGTTTGTATGTGTGTGTGTGAGTGGATGAGGAGATGAGGACTAGTTAGGTGGTAATATAGTGGTTGGAGTTTGTATGTGTGTGTGAGTGGGTGAGGACTAGTTAGGTAGTAATATAGTGATTGAAGTTTGTATGTGTGTGTGAGAGTGGATGAGGAGATGAGGACTAGTTAGGTAGTAATATAGTGATTGAAGTTTGTATGTGTGTGAGTGGGTGAGGACTAGTTAGGTAGTAATATAGTGATTGAAGTTTGTATGTGTGTGTGAGTGGATGAGGACTACTTAGGTAGTAATATAGTGATTGAAGTTTGTATGTGTGTGTGAGTGGATGAGGACTAGTTAGGTAGTAATATAGTGATTGAAGTTTGTATGTGTGAGTGGGTGAGGACTAGTTAGGTAGTAATATAGTGATTGAAGTTTGTATGTGTGTGTGTGAGTGGATGAGGACTAGTTAGGTAGTAATATAGTGATTGAAGTTTGTTTGTGTGTGAGTGGATGAGGACTAGTTAGGTAGTAATATAGTGATTGAAGTTTGTATGTGTGTGTGAGTGGATGAGGACTAGTTAGGTAGTAATATAGTGATTGAAGTTTGTATGTGTGTGAGTGGGTGAGGACTAGTTAGGTAGTAATATAGTGATTGAAGTTTGTATGTGTGAGTGAGTGGGTGAGGACTACTTAGGTAGTAATATAGTGATTGAAGTTTGTATGTGTGTGTGAGTGGATGAGGACTAGTTAGGTAGTAATATAGTGATTGAATTTTGTACGTGTGTGTGTGAGTGGATGAGGACTATTTAGGTAGTAATATAGTGATTGAGGTTTGTACGTGTGAGTGAGTGGATGAGGACTAGTTAGGTAGTAATATAGTGATTTAAGTTTGTATGTGTGTGAGTGGATGAGGACTAGTTAGGTAGTAATATAGTGATTGAAGTTTGTATGTGTTTGAGGTTAAAAAATCGCACTGGCACAGACATTTCCTACTGAAACGTTTTTTTCTTTTAATATGCCGCCAAAAAATTGTTTTCATTTACTGAACCCTGATGGGTTTCAAACATGACAAAAAATTACATAAAATTGATTTAAACTAAGTGATGAGCTTAGGAACTGGTTAAACTGACTGGCAAAAATTGATGTTATTCATTGATGGGCTCTAATTTAGTCCTTACAAGGATGTTACGCAAGCTTTTGTTTTTCTTATAGGCGATGACAGGTCGAAGATTCAAAGGTTCATTTAATTTAGCATTGGTAAAATTGAATTCATCTTTTAACATTTTTGCTATTTCGATATTCATTCTGTTGTATGTTAAAGTGAAAGGAATGATGGACCTCCTTTCGCATTCGCCCTCTGATATGTTCATACCAAATGGCCAGAGGGTTTGAAGCGTATTGATCCAAAAAGCTTCACGTTTTTTTCTAAATTCATCCGTTTCTTCTAATGTGTCTTTAATTGGTGGTTGTTCAATAGGATGGATTTCGAAATCCTCCAAAGAATGGCCAGGAAGGTTAAAATGTTGTGCTACTGGGGCATCAGCATTATGTTTTATATCCTGTTTGTGTCTAGTAGCACGTTCTCGGAAAGGATTTTGACTTTGACCAACATACTGTTTCCGACATCGCTTACAAGTGATAAGGTAAATAATGTTTGGTGAATCACAATGGAGGGGGTTACGGATCTGATAATGATTTTTCGTTTGTTCGGAGGAAAATTCCTCTTTTTGATCAGGCATAAAAGTATGCAGTCTATAACGAGGCTTTTTGCAATTAAATACCGCGCCACTACCATTTTGCAACGGTCTGTTGTGTTCAATCTTCAGTGGTTCGAAATCGGTAGTTTCAGCTGGACTTTCGAGCTTTTTCAGGGTTTGGGATTTCAGGCTACGCAAAAGGCGCAGCGAGTACCCTCTCGATCTGAGGGCGCCAAATAGAGTAGAACAAGCCTCATTGAAATTTACCTTATCACTTGAATTGCGGTGGAAACGAATGAGTTGTGATTTGATGATACCTTTAAATGTATGTTGAGGATGAAATGATTTTGTGTGCAACAATTGATGTGAATCAGTTGGTTTAAAATATACTTTATAATCTAAATGACCGGACGCCTGAAATTGCTTGCCTTTATACACGGTCACATCGAGAAAATCAACAGAATTTTCACTGATAGTAGCTTTCAATTTAATATTTGGATCGTGATTGTTCAAAATTTCTAAAAATTTATCAAAATCTTCTTTTGAATGTTCCCAAATAATAAAAATGTCATCTAAATACCTGAGATATACGAGAGGATGCTTTGCACATTTGCTTAAGGCATTTTCCTCCCATTCCGCTACATAAATGCTTGCAAAATTAGGACTGAATCTTTTGCCCATAGGACAACCCATTATTTGTAGAAAATATTCTCCATTGAATTGAAAGTCATTACCTTTTAAGCTCAGCTCTAAAAGATCCAAAATTTGTTCATCCGGGCGTTTCGCATCCGGATATTTTTCAAATGCATTTTTAACTGATTTAACACCTTTATCAATATCAATGTTCGTATACATACTGTCGATATCCAAAGTAGCCAGAATTGCATTTTTCGATATTTTCAATTTCGAAATTTTTGACAGGAAATCCTGTGTATTTTTTAGATAGCTCGGATGTCTATTTGCTATAGGTTTCAGATGATAATCAATTAATTCCGAGATCGCATAAGATTCCGAATTACAATCTGATACAATTGGCCTCCCGGGTGGAGTTAAGTCATCCGTCCATGAAGAACGGTCCTTGTGGATCTTTGGTAGGATATAAAATTGTCTTGTTTGAGCACTGAGCTTAGCTGTTAAATATTTCAATTGTTTTTTGGTAATGTGACCTTCGTCGAGGAGAAATTTTAAGATCTTATTGAATTTTTCGATATTACTAGGCCAAATAAGTGAATCTATTTTCTTATAATGTTTAGTATTGCTGAGTTGTCTCATGGCTTCCTTTATATAATTATCCCGAGATAGAACAACTACCGACCCACCTTTGTCGGCTGGTTTAATCACTAATTTCTTATTTTTTCGAAGTTTCGTGAGGGCTCTCCGTTCACCAGCTGTTAAATTGTCTTTATCGGAGAGTATGTTCATGCTGAACACCTTTTTGATGATTCGTTTGCTAGCCTCAATAATTTCGGGATCTACTTCACTATCTGGAGGTGACCAACCAGATGATTCTGTAAAAGGAAGTTTCCGACCGCTGGAGTTTCTAAAGCGGTCGGCTAATTTCATTTGCCTAAGAAAATTACAGTTGTATGATGGTAAATTTGTTTGGTTATCAGTTTTAGGCTTTGGTGCTGGTACAAAAGTTAAACCGCGATCTAGAAGAGATTTCTCTTGGGTTGTTAGGTCATTGGTGCCAGACAGGTTAACCACATTAGTTCCTAATCCCACATCTGTTAGGCGGTTGTTACCTTTGCCTTTACTTAGTTTAAATTTAGGTGGTTCAACCAGTGATCGTACATAATATTGGCGGTTCTCGTGGTCCAATGGATTAAATCCTGAGCAACATCAAACTTCGCGTCATCAATTTTTGGTATCACGTTAACGTCCTTCACTTTCCGAATGGTTTCGTTGATGATGCTCAGGGTTCTCCTCTCAGCCTGAGGGAGTTTTTGCGAAAAGTTTAGTTCAGCGAAATAAATTTTTGCTGATCTAAACTTGACCCTGATATCGCTAAGCATATTCCGCAACTGCTTAACTACGAGATCAGAATTATCGTTTCGAGAATTCACGCCAATATTTAATAATATTTTTTGGGGACTGGACTGGCCCCTGTGCCCTTTAAACATAGAGCGCAGATGATTGAATTTGGCGCCGGGGTAACACTCCACCTGGATGTCCGGATGGGGATTTCGATCAATGCGTCCTAAATTTGAACTTCCAATCATAAGGATGTTTTTACAAACATCGGGGAGGCGCCAATTCCTTTTGTCAAAATTAACTCCGCTTTTATGCCGAAACTGGGAGAATTTAGAATCAAATGAGCGGCCCGAGTTGCGGCTTGGTGATTTGACTTTCTCTGAGTACGATATACCTGGTTGAACCACACTAGAGGCAGGAGAAGGGGCAGAAGAAACAGAAGCAGGAGAGGAAACAGAAACAGGAGAAGAAACAGAAGGAGGAGGAGGAGTTCTAGTGAGAGCACTAGGAGAACTAGAGAAGAAAGGCTGAGGAGGAGTAGGAGGTAGAGGAACAAGACGAGGTGAGACAGCGTTACTCAATTTGCGAGCATCTTCAGTCACAATATGGACCGGAGATGTTTGCAAATTGAGGCGCTTACTCTGAGAGAAAGAAGAAGTAGAAGGAAAAGAAGAGGGAGAAGTGCTTTGCCTTGATCTTTTCTTATTTTGCTTTTCGCGTTGGGGTAGAGGGACAACGCGGGCCGGAGTTTGCTTGCTCCCTCCCGTATTGTTCCTTACTCCAGACGCTGGGCGAAGTTCCGAAATGTAAGACTCATAGGCCGAAATCGTCTTATCTGTCAACTTATTTTTAAAGTTTTTTTGAGCCCAGATCAAGGCACGCGCCGAAGCGCTGTTGAAGTCTATTTTTTCGAGTCCAGGAGGTGGTCGCATAGCCAAAGTTATCTTAGACTTCAACTGGTTTAAATTTATCTTGTAATGCTCAACTAAAGCATTTAGCATGAAGTTTGTATGTGTGTGTGAGTGGATGAGAACTAGTTAGGTAGTAATATAGTGATTGAAGTTTGTATGTGTGTGTGAGTGGGTGAGGACTAGTTAGGTAGTAATATAGTGATTGAAG
Organism: Pictodentalium vernedei; assembly: GCA_031216915.1. Classification (NCBI taxonomy): domain Eukaryota; kingdom Metazoa; phylum Mollusca; class Scaphopoda; order Dentaliida; family Dentaliidae; genus Pictodentalium; species Pictodentalium vernedei. The sequence continues at coordinate 1,158,998 of CM062293.1, read as the reverse complement.
TTTGTATGTGTGTGTGAGTGGATGAGGACTAGTTAGGTAGTAATATAGTGATTGAAGTTTGTATATGTGTGTGTGAGTGGATGAGGACTAGTTAGGTAGTAATATAGTGATTGAAGTTTGTATGTGTGAGTGAGTGGATGAGTACTAGTTAGGTAGTAATATAGTGATTGAAGTTTGTATGTGTGAGTGAGTGGATGAGGACTAGTTAGGTAGTAATATAGTGATTGAAGTTTGTATGTGTGTTTGAGTGGGTGAGGACTAGTTAGGTAGTAATATATTGATTGAAGTTTGTATGTGTGTTTGAGTGGGTGAGGACTAGTTAGGTAGTAATATAGTGATTGAAGTTGGTATGTGTGTGTGTGAGTGGATGAGGACTAGTTAGGTAGTAATATAGTGATTGAAGTTTGTACGTGTGTGTGAGTGGATGAGGACTAGTTAGGTGGTAATATAGTGATTGAAGTTTGTATGTGTGTGTGAGAGTGGGTGAGGACTACTTAGGTAGTAATATAGTGATTGAAGTTTGTATGTGTATGTGAGTGGGTGAGGACTAGTTAGGTAGTGATATAGTGATTGAAGTTTGTATGTGTGTGTGTGAGTGGATGAGGACTAGTTAGGTAGTAATATAGTGATTGAAGTTTGTATGTGTGTGTGAGTGGATGAGGACTAGTTAGGTAGTAATATAGTGATTGAAGTTTGTATGTGTGTGTGAGTGGATGAGGACTAGTTAGGTAGTGATATAGTGATTGAAGTTTGTATGTGTGTGTGTGAGTGGATGAGGACTAGTTAGGTAGTAATATAGTGATTGAAGTTTGTATATGTGTGTGTGAGTGGATGAGGACTAGTTAGGTAGTAATATAGTGATTGAAGTTTGTATATGTGTGTGTGAGTGGATGAGGACTAGTTAGGTAGTAATATAGTGATTGAAGTTTGTATGTGTGTGTGAGTGGATGAGGACTAGTTAGGTAGTAATATAGTGATTGAGGTTTGTATGTGTGTGAGTGAGTGGATGAGGACTAGTTAGGTAGTAATATAGTGATTGAAGTTTGTATGTGTGTGTGTGTGGATGAGGACTAGTTAGGTAGTAATATAGTGATTGAAGTTTGTATGTGTGTGTGAGTGGACGAGGACTAGTTAGGTAGTAATATAGTGATTGAAGTTTGTATGTGTGAGTGAGTGGGTGAGGACTAGTTAGGTAGTAATATAGTGATTGAAGTTTGTATGTGTGTGTGAGTGGACGAGGACTAGTTAGGTAGTAATATAGTGATTGAAGTTTGTATGTGTGAGTGAGTGGATGAGGACTAGTTAGGTAGTAATATAGTGGTTGGAGTTTGTATGTGTGTGTGAGTGGATGAAGACTAGTTAGGTAGTAATATAGTGATTGAAGTTTGTATGTGTGTGTGAGTGGATGAGGACTAGTTAGGTAGTAATATAGTGATTGAAGTTTGTATGTGTGAGTGAGTGGGTGAGGACTAGTTAGGTAGTAATATAGTGATTGAAGTTTGTATGTGTGTGTGAGCGGGTGAGGAGGGTGAGAAGGTGTGTTTTTGTGAATCTGAGTTAGTGACTTGATACCAAACTTAGCACAATTATAAAGGATCGTGGGAGGATGTGTCCTACACCAGATTGGGATGATAACCTAAAGGTCAAGGTCATATTTAATGTCACAGCATTAACACAAATCAATCCATCTACAATTATCAAATCTGATCGCAAATGTTGAGTAAAGTCAGAAGGTGTGAACATATAATAGTTGCTTGTTTATATTCAAGGTGAAGGTCACTCTTAACTTCCATAATTATGTTCAAGGTTACAAACCAGACTCGGGCATAAGTCGGAAACAAATGGGCTACAATCACCACACTTCTCACAGTTATAAAGATCTAGGTCACATTTCAGAGGTCACACTTGACTTACATATGTTCAACGTCACAAATCATGTCTCGGTATAACTCAGAAGCTATTGGTATTCAAACCTCAAACTTTACAGAGTTATAAAGGACAATGGGAAGATGGAAGACCTGGGTCTGTAACTTCAAGGACAGGGTCACATTTCGAGGTTACACTTAAAATCAGTCAATATTTGTTTCTCCGCCATAACTAAAAAGTCAATCAATCTACAGTTATGAAACTTCATACATTAAGAACAGTCCGAAGGTGTATTGCATATAATAATTACACATGTTTATGGTCAAGGTCATGCTTGACTTCCATAGTTTAGTGTCACAAATCATGTCTCCAGCATAATCTGGAGACTATTAGGACTACAGTTGTCATACATCATGCCATTACTGGGTTCATGCTTTAATGCTTAGTCTGTAACTTCAAGATCAAGACAGGGGTTGATCCTAGTAGATACCAAAAGGAGCCTTTTTTTGGTCTTGGGAAAATTATTCAATTGGTCATCCAAACATAAATCCACCTGGAAGGTTTTTTCCAGGGAGAATTTAGTTTACAGGGCTGGAAATCTAGAAATTACAAGAGGTCTAAAAATCGCATGGAATTGTTGAAATAGGAGCACATATCCTTTTGAAACAACTATTTTATGATGTAACATGCTTTAACTGTTATAAGCCTTATCCAAAACCCTGCAAACACACAAAGTAACTACAACATTATATTACATCATCACTGTGTCTGTACAGGAAACCGAAGTTTGTAAATATAGTGTAATACACATCAAGGGAGATAACACACTCACCACATGTTCAGTGTCAAATTGTCTACTCCAAATTCCTGGTTTTATAAAATTATTTCTGTGTGGGAAATGTAAAAAAATAAATAAATGAAGTTGCTCTCATATCTTTCCACCCCAAAAATTTCCACAAAATAAATACCACAACACGTTTGTATTGTATAATAATTGAGAAGACCAGTGAAGGGGTGGTTTAGAAATTATTGTCAGGATCTTATACAAAGCGACTGACTGATAAACAAGTCATTGTTGCATGAGATATTTCAGTTGAACTAAATACACAATACTTACCTCATTGAATTTAAAAGTACACCCCAAAAAACCCACAAACATTATCCATTTCCCAATTTCAGCCAATTTTTAGCTTAATTTGACAAAGTCAAGAAAAGCTATTGCCATCACACGTGCGGAAGTCTGTTAGTCTGTGAGTCTGTTCACATTTTCCTTTAACACAGGCTACACCCCGTAGTTCTTGTCTGATCGTCACGAAATTTCATATGCTGGTTTGGGGTCATGCCTAGATGAGAACGTCCCCTTTTGGTCGTGATCGGTCAACCGGTATGGCTGCCCGAGCCCAAAACCCCAAAACCATTAGCACAGTCTACAGGTTGTATTTATGAAGGGAGTTCATTGTAACTTGGTAGAATGCCTATATGTAGTGCCTAGATGAGAACGTCCCCTTTTGGGCATGATCTGTCGACCATGATGGCTGCCCAAGCCCGAAACCCAAAACTTTTAGCACAGTCTGCAGGTCATGTTTAATATGGAGGGATTTCATTGTAACATGGTAGGATGACTCTGTATGATGCCTAGATGAGAATTTCCCCATTTGGGCGTGATCTGTCAACCATGAGGACTGCCTGAGCCCAAAACTCGAAAACCTTTAGCACAGTCTACAGGTCATATTTATGGAGGGATTTCATTGTAACTTGGTAGGTTGACTTCATATAATGTCTACATGAGAAAGTCCCCTTTTGGACGTGATTGGGCAACAGTGACGGTTACATGGGCCCGAAGCCCAAAAACCTTTTCACAGTCTACAGGTCATATTTATGAAGGGATTTCATTGTATCTTGGTAGGATGACTCCAAATAATGTCTAGATCAGAACGTCCCATTTTGATCGCGATCATTCAGCCTTGATGGCTGCCCGAGCCCAAAAACTTTTGGCATAGTCAAAAGGTCATATTTATGGAAGTATTTCATTGCAACTTGTTAGGTTGACTCCATATAATGCCTAGATGATGACATCCCTTTTTGGGCGTGATTGGTCAACTGTGATGGCTACAGGTGCCCGAAGCCCGAAAACATTGAGCACAGTCTACAGGTCATATTTATGAAGGGATTTCATTGTAACTTTGTAGGATCACTCCAGATGATGCCCAGGTGAGAATGTCCCCTTTTGGTTGCGATCATTCAACCATGATGGCTGCCCGAGCCCAAAAACCTTTAGCACAGTCTTCAGGTCATATATATGAGGGGATTTCATTGTAACTTGGTAGGTTGACTTCATATAATGTCTAGATGAGAAGAGCCCCTTTTGGACACGGTTGAGCAACTGTGACGGCTACAGGGGCCCGAAGTCTGAAAATCTTGAGCACAGTCTACAGGTAATATTTATGAAGGGATTTCATAGTAACTTCATAGGATCACTCCAGATGATGCCCAGATGAGAATGTCCCCTTTTGGTTTCTATCATTTAAATATGATGGTTGCCCGAGCCCAAAGCCCGAAAACATTTAGCACAGTCTACAGGTCCTATTTATGAAGGGATTTCATTGTAACTTGGTAGGTTGACTCCATATAATGTCGAGACGAGAACGTCCCCTTTTGGGTGCGTTTGGGCAACTGTGACGGCTACAGGGGCCCGAAGCTGGAAAATCTTTAGCACAGTCTACAGGTCATATTTATGAAGGGATTTCATTGTAACATGGTAGGATGACTCCAGATAATGTCTAGATGAGAACAACCCCTTTGGTTGCGATCATTCAACCATGATGGCTGCCCGAGCCCAAAAACCTTTAGCACAGTCTTCAGGTCATATTTATGAAGGGATTTCATTGTAACTTGGTAGGTTAACTTCATATAATGTCTAGATGAGAACAGCCCCTTTTGGACACGATTGGGCAACTGTGACAGCTACAGGGGCCCGAAGCCTGAAAATCTTGAGCACAGTCTACAGGTCATATTTATGAAGGGATTTCATTGTAACTTCGTAGGATCACTCCAGATGATGCCCAGATGAGAATGTCCTCTTTTGGTTGCCATCATTCAGCCTTGATGGCTGCCTGAGCCCAAAACCCCCAAACCTTTAGCATGGTCTATAGGTAGTATTTATGGAAGAATTTCATTGTAATTGTTAGGCTGACTCCATGTAATGCCTAGATGATGACATCCCTTTTGGTCGTGATTGGTCAACTGTGACGGCTTCGGGGGCCCGAAGCCCGAAAAGCTTAAGCACAGTCTACAGGTCATATTTATGAAGGGATTTCATTGTAACTTTGTAGGATCACTCCAGATGATGCCCAGATGAGAATGTCGCCTTTTGTTTGCGATCATTCAAATATGATGGCTGCCCGAGTCCAAAACCCGAAAATATTTAGCACAGTCTACAGGTCATATTTATGAAGGGATTCCATTCTAACTTGGTAGGTTGACTTCATATAATGTTGACATGAGAACGTCCCCTTTTGGGTGTGATTGGGTATCTGTGATGGCTACAGGGATCCGAAGCCCGAAAACCTTTAGCACAGTCTTCAGGTCATATTTATGAAGGGATTTCATTGTAACTTGGTAGGTTGACTTCATATAATGTCTAGATGAGAACAGCCCCTTTTGGACACGATTGTGCAACTGTGACAGCTACAGGGGCCCGAAGCCTGAAAATCTTGAGCACAGTCTACAGGTCATATTTATGAAGAGATTTCATTGTAACTTGGTAGAACGACTCCAAACAGTGTCCCAATGAGAACAACCCCTTTGGTCGCGATCATTCAGCCTTGATGGCTGCCCGAGCCCAAACCCCAAAATCTTTACCATAGTCAAAAGGTCATATTTATGGAAGGATTTCATTGTAACTTGTCAGGTTGACTCCATATAATATCTAGATGATGACATCCCCTTTTCGTTGTGATTGGTCGACTGTGACGGCTTCAAGGGCCCGAAGCCCAAAAACCTTGAGCACACTCTACAGGTCATATTTTATGAAGGGATTTCCTTGTAATTTTATTAGGATCACTCCAGATGATGCCCAGATGAGAATGTCCCCTTTTGTTTGCGATCATTCACCCATGATGGATGCCCGAGTCCAAAGCCCGAAAACCTTTAGCACAGTCTACAGGTCATATTTATGAAGGGATTTCATTGTAACTTGGTTAGTTGACTTCATATAATGTCTAGATGAGAACATCCCCTTTTGGACGTGATTGGGCAAATGCGATGGCTACAGGGGCCTGAAGCCCAAAAACCTTTAGCACAGTCTATAGGTCATATTTATGAAGGGATTTCATTGTAATTTGGTAGGATGACTCCAAATAATGTCTAGATGAGAACATCCCCATTTGGTCACGATCATTCAGCTTTGATGGCTGCCTGAGCCCAAAACCCCCAAACCTTTAGCATGGTCTATAGGTCGTATTTATGGAAGGATTTCATTGTAACTTGTTAGGTTGACTCCATATAATGCCTAGATGATGACATCCCCTTTTGGTCGTGATTGGTCAACTGTGACGGCTACAGGGGCCCAAAGCCCGAAAACCTTGAGCACAGTCTACAGGTCATATTTATGAAGGGATTTCATTGTGACTTCGTAGGATCACTCCAGATGATGCCCAGATGACAACGTCCCATTTTGATCGTGATCGTTCAACCATGATGGCTTCCCGAGCCCAAAACCTGAACAACTGTAGTACAAACTGCAGGTCATATTTGTGAAGGGATTTCATTGTGACATAGTAGAAGGACTCAGTGCAATGTCAAGATGGGGACGTCCCCTTTTAGTTGCAATCGGTCAACCATCATGGCTACATAGGGCTGAAGCCCAAAAACCTTTAGCACAGTCTACAGGCCATATTTATGAAGGGATTTCAATGTAGCTTGATAGGATGACTCGTTTTGGAATAATTTCACTGTAACTTGGTAACTTTCGTTGACATATTAACTGGGAGGGCCACATACATTAACTGTGAGGTCAAATTAACCCACCCTCAGCTCTTTAGTACAGTGTACACCTCATATTATTTTTATTAAAAACATAGCATACAGGGAACAGAAATTAACATATTCCCAATTATCACAATTCTCATCTTATTTCATAATCCTTTCATAAACATTAAACATTATCCTTTTCATCAAACGCAACACACAGGCAAGTTAAGCTACAGTGTCTTTGACACTTTCATTTGTTGAGTGGAATGTTACAATAATTCACCTAATTTTTATGGCCTGTGAATCAGACTTCTCGGTCAACTTGCAAAATTGGGGAATGGTACATGTGGGGGCTAGGCAGGCTAAAAAAAAAGTCCACCTTGGAATATTTTGTGCTGGCAGTAAGCGGGCAGCCTCCAAGCCAGCCTTGAAAATGCCAGCCCTGACTTTATTAGAATTATTTATTTATTTATTTATTGGGGTTTAAGGTCACATATTTCTGCACAATGGCTAATCATGACCATGACAGTTTTACGGGTGGAGGAAGCCGGTGTATCCGGACAGAACCACCGAGCAACGGCGAGCAACTGTCAGCTCCCCAACATACTAACTCCACACAAGCAGGGTTAGCAGTGGTTGAAGACAAGTGCACCATCAATGTGCAGTACGCCTTAGTACACGACGTCACCATGCCCCTACATGGGCAATGGGGGTGAAGTGTCTTGCCCAAGGACACAACGTGGTTGCCACAGGTGGGATTCGAACCGAGGACCTCTCGGCTTGCAGCCTGCACCTCTACCTACTGAGCCACCGCGCCTCCTTATTAGAATTAACTGTCAGAAGAAAACAATGGCTATGTAACCTGATTATGCAAAATTTATACCAAATTTAATTTATAGCATGTATCCCATTGGGAATGGGGCCTTATTTCATCACCAAAAAGGGCCGAGATTAAATTCTGGGTCAAGGTCAAATTTCAAGGTCACACTGGAAATCTTGATATTTGTGTCTCATCAATAACTTAGCGACAGACCAAACTGCAATTATTACCAAACTTCATACACATGTTAAGGACAGTTAGGTGTATAGTGTAAAATACTTGGGTATCATCAAGCTCAAAGGTCATATTAGAGTACTTATTTTGAAGGTCACTTGTCATGTCTCAGTTAAAACTCTGGTGGCTACATTCATAAAACTTTCATACTGTCATTCATGTAGTGGTCGTGGAGTGCAGGGGGCATATATTACTCCAGTGAACATTTTATCTTGCAGATCCTTCCTTTGACTGGGAACAAGCATGTATAGAAAGAGAGGACCAGTCTAATGCATGGACAAATCAGTCAGGACATGTTGAACACATAGGAATCAACTCTGGGCAGTTTGCACCAATTGATGTTGTTCATTTAATGAAGGTCAGTATTAAACCAATCTGGATTTATTTATTGTTTATTCCACTAAAAAAAATAAATACCATAACAGATGAGTGAGTGAGAGGAACAATGATTGATTACTGTAGTGAATACCATAACAGATGAGTGAGAGAAGCAATGATTGCTTACTGTAGTGAATACTATAACAGATGAGTGAGAGAAGCAATGATTGATTACTGTAGTGAATACCATAACAGATGAGTGAGAGAAGCAATGATTGATTACTGTAGTGAATACCATAACAGATGAGTGAGAGAAGCAATGATTGATTACTGTAGTGAATACCATAACAGATGAGAGAAGCAATGATTGATTACTGTAGTGAATACCATAACAGATGAGTGAGAGAAGCAATGATTGATTACTGTAGTGAATACCATAACAGATGAGTGAGAGAAGCAATGATTGATTACTGTAGTGAATAACACATGACTAAGCAATGATTGATTACTGTAGTGAATACCATAACAGATGAGAGAAGCAATTATTGATTACTGTAGTGAATACCTAACAGATGAATGAGAGAAGCAATGATTGATTACTGTAGTGAATACCATAACATATGAGTGAGAGAAGCAATGATTGATTACTGTAGTGAATACCATAACAGATGAATGAGAGAAGCAATGATTGATTACTGTAGTGAGTACCATAACAGATGAGTGAGAGAAGCAATGATTGATTACTGTAGTGAATACCATAACAGATGAGTGAGAGAAGCAATGATTGATTACTGTAGTGAATACCATAACAGATAAATGAGAGAAGCAATGATTGATTACTGTAGTGAATACCATAACAGATAAATGAGAGAAGCAATGATTGATTACTGTAGTGAATACCATCACAGATAAATGAGAGAAGCAATGATTGATTACTGTAGTGAATAGCATAACAGATGAGTGAGAGAAGCAATGATTGATTACTGTAGTGAATACCATAACAGATGAGTGAGAGAAGCAATGATTGATTACTGTAGTGAATACCATAACAGATAAATGAGAGAAGCAATGATTGATTACTGTAGTGAATACCATAACAGATGAGTGAGAGAAGCAATGATTGATTACTGTAGTGAATACCGTAACAGATGAGTGAGAGAAGCAATGATTGATTACTGTAGTGAATACCATAACAGATGAGTGAGAGAAGCAATGATTGATTACTGTAGTGAATACCATAACAGATGAATGAGAGAAGCAATGATTGATTACTGTAGTGAGTACCATAACAGATGAATGAGAGAAGCAATGATTGCTTACTGTAGTGAATACCATAACAGATGAGTGAGAGAAGCAATGATTGATTACTGTAGTGAATAACACATGACTAAGCAATGATTGATTACTGTAGTGAATACCATAACAGATGAGAGAAGCAATTATTGATTACTGTAGTGAATACCATAACAGATGAGTGAGAGAAGCAATGATTGATTACTGTAGTGAATACCATAACAGATGAGTGAGAGAAGCAATGATTGATTACTGTAGTGAATACCATAACAGATGAGTGAGAGAAGCAATGATTGATTACTGTAGTGAATACCATAACAGATGAGTGAGAGAAGCAATGATTGATTACTGTAGTGAATACCATAACAGATGAGTGAGAGAAGCAATGATTGATTACTGTAGTGAATACCATAATATATTGAATGTTTCCTTCATTGTTTTTTGTCGTTGAAATGCAATGGATGTTAATGCAAACAAGATAAATTTGTTTAAAACTGATTAACTTTCTGAAAATACTGGCACTAGAAATCCAAACACAGTCAGCGGTTAATCGTTAACCAGTGACTACTTTCTGATTTCCAGTGCCTGATAGCAGTTAATGCTTGGAACACAGCCGACAACATTACTGAGCTATTTCTTGTCTAGTGTCTACAGCTACTTGAAGAGATTGGGCTCATACCACCATGAATTAGGGATATCATTCAGTTTCAATTATTGAATCGATTACTGATGAATTTTATATTGTAATATGTTAGCAGTTAAACAAGTATTGGTTCATATATGTGGCTTTTCTCATCAACAGCAAATATAGTAAATTTTCTAATATTATTTCAGACATCCTTTTGGCTTACTGAGATCCACAAAGAATTTGATTATTATCCCTGCATTTTCAAAAATGCGGGGATATAGTCGTGATCTCCATCTGTCTGTCCGTCCATCCATACGTCCATCCATCCATCCGTCCGTACGTCACACCCTGAAAGGCTCCTAGGGTATTTAATTCAAAATGGTCAAACTATGCTAATTTGTTCAGGTAACATCTCTAGATGTGCATGAAGGTTTCGGAATTTTGATTTGGCCCCAGGTAGTTCCAGTGGAACCACTTTTATCGTTAGAAAATCAGTTTTCATCGAAAGGCTCCTAGGGTATTCAATTTGAAACGTTTAAACTATGCTAATGTGTTCAGGTAACATCTCTAGATGTGCATGAAGGTTTCAGAATTTTGATTTTGCCCCCGGTGGTTCCAGTGGAACCACTTTTATTGTTAGAAAATCCGTTTTCATCGAAAAGCTCCTAGGGTATTCAATTCGAAACATTTAAACTATGCTAATGTGTTCAGGTAACATCTCTAGATGTGCTTGAAGGTTTCAGAATTTTGATTTGGCCCCACTTTGGAACCACTTTTATCATTGGAAAATCAGTTTTTCTTCGAAAGGCTCTTAGGGTATTTAATTTGAAACTTTTAAACTATGCTAATCTGTTCAGGTAGCATCACTAGATGTGCAGGAAGGTTTCCTAATTTTTATTTGACTCAAGGTAGTTCCAGTGGAACCACTTTTGTTTCATCGAAAGGCTCCTAGGGTATGTAATTCGAAATGTTAAAACTAGGCTAATGTGTTCAGGTAACATCTCTAAATGTGCATGAAGGTTTCAGAATTTTGATTTGGCCCCAGGTGGTTCCAGTGAAACCACTTTTATCGTTAGAAAATCAGTTTTCATCGAAAGGCTCCTAGGGTATTTAATTCGAAACTTTAAAACTATGCTAAGGTGTTCAGGTAACATCTCTAGATATACATGAAGGTTTCAGAATTTTGATTTGGCCCCTGTTGGTTCCAGTGAAACCACTTTTATTGTTAGAAAATCTGTTTTCATCGAAAGGCTCCGAGGGTATTTAATTCGAAACTTTTAAACTATGCTAATCTCTCCAAGTAGCATCACTAGATGTGCATGAAGGTTTGAGAATTTTTATTTGGCTCCAGGTGGTTCCAATGGAACCACTTTTATCATTAGAAAATCAGTTTTCCTCGAAAGGCTCCTAGGGTATTTAATTCGAAACTTTTAAACTATGCTAAGGTGTTCAGGTAGCATCTCTAGATGTGCATGAAGGTTTCAGAATTTTGATTCGGCCCCCAGGTGGTTCCAATGGAACCACTTTTATCATTAGAAAATCAGTTTTCATTGAAAGGCTCCTGGGGTATTTAATTTGAAACATTTAAACTATGCTAAGATGTTCAGTTTGCATCTCTAGAAGTGCATGAAGGTTTCGGAATTTTGATTTTTTCCTCATGTGGTTCCAGTGGAACCACTTTTATCATTAGAAAAGCAGTTTTCATCGAAAGGCTCCTTGGGTATTCAATTCGAAACATTAAAACTATGCTAAGGTGTTGCTAAGGAAATGCAGGGATACACCATTGTGTGCTTTGCACACAAATAATTCGATCTAGTTTGTATAGTAAATATGAAACCAGCTGTCGAATGTTTGCCAACCACAGAACAACTTGTGGAAATGCAACTTAATGATGTAATTTGCAACGGCTTAACTTAAATATGTGTACTGGATTTAAATGTGATTTTGGTCCATTGAAGTGTTATGATATGGGTATGTATTTTATTTGATATTCATATTGCTTCACAAATAGTGGGCAGTATTCGATTCGGTATTCCATTTAGTCACAAATAGTGGACAGTATTCAATTAGGTATTCGATTCAGTCACAAATACTGGGCAGTATTCGATTTGGTATTCCATTCAGTCACAAATACTGGGCAGTATTCAATTCGGTATTCCATTCAATCACAAATAGTGGGCAGTATTCGATTCGGTATTCCATTCAATCACAAATAGTGGGCAGTATTCGATTCAGTCACAAATAGTAGGCAGTAATCAATTCGGTATTCCATTCAGTCACAAATAGTGTCAGTATTCGATTCGGTATTCCATTCTGTCACAAATAGTGGGGAAGTATTCGATTCAGTCACAAATAGTGGGCAGTATACGATTTGGTATTCCATTCAATCACAAATATTGGGCAGTATTCGATTTGGTATTCCATTCAGTCACAAATAGTGGGCAGTATTCAATTTGGAATTCCATTTAGTCACAAATAGTGTCAGTATTCGATTCGGTATTCCATTCTGTCACAAATAGTGGGGAAGTATTCGATTCAGTCACAAATAGTGGGCAGTATACGATTTGGTATTCCATTCAATCACAAATATTGGGCAGTATTCGATTTGGTATTCCATTCAGTCACAAATAGTGGGCAGTATTCAATTTGGAATTCCATTTAGTCACAAATAGTGGGCAGTATTCGATTTAGTATTCCATTCAGTCACAAATAGTGGGCAGTATTCAATTTGGAATTCCATTTAGTCACAAATAGTGGGCAGTATTCAATTTGGAATTCCATTTAGTCACAAATAGTGGGCAGTATTCGATTCAGTATTCAATTCTGTCACAAATATTGTGCAGTATTTGATTCAGTATTCAGTTCAGTCACAAATAGTGGGCAGTATTCAATTCAGTCACAAATAGTGGGCAGTATTCGATTCAGTCACAAATAGTAGGCAGTATTCGATTCAGTATTCAATTCTGTCACAAATATTGTGCAGTATTCGATTCAGTATTCAATTCAGTCACAAATAGTGGGCAGTATTCATTTCTGTCACAAATAGTGGGCAGCATTCGATTCAGTATTCAATTCTGTCACAAATAGTGGGCAGTATTCGATTCAGTTTTCGATTCAACACAAATAGTGGGCAGTATTCGATTCAACACAAATAGTGGGCAGTATTCGATTTGGTATTCCATTCAATCACAAATATTGGGCAGTATTCGATTTGGTATTCCATTCAGTCACAAATAGTGGGCAGTATTCAATTTGGAATTCCATTCAGTCACAAATAGTGGGCAGTATTCAATTTGGAATTCCATTTAGTCACAAATAGTGGGCAGTATTCAATTCAGTATTCAGTTCTGTCACAAATATTGTGCAGTATTTGATTCAGTATTCAATTCAGTCACAAATAGTGGGCAGTATTCGATTCAGTATTCAATTCAGTCACAAATAGTGGGCAGTATTCGATTCAGTCACAAATAGTATGCAGTATGCGATTCAGTATTCAATACTGTCACAAATATTGTGCAGTATTCGATTCAGTATTCAATTCAATCACAAATAGTGGGCAGTATTCAATTCTGTCACAAATAGTGGGCAGTATTCGATTCAGTATTCAATTCTGTCACAAATAGTGGGCAGTATTCGATTCGGTTTTCGATTCAACACAAATAGTGGGCAGTATTCGATACAACACAAATAGTGTGCAGTATTCGATCAGTCACAAATAGTGGGCAGTACTCGATGGGTATTCGATTTAGTCACAAATAGTGGAGGGTATTTGATTCAGTCACAAATAGTGGGCAGTATTCGATTCAGTATTCAATTCAGTCACAAATAGCAGGCAGTATTCGATTCAGTCACAAATAGTTGGCAGTATTCGATTTGGTATTTGATTCAGTCACAAATAGTGGGCAGTATTCGATTCAGTCACAAATAGTTGGCAGTATTTGATTTGGTATTTGATTCAGTCACAAATAGTGGGCAGTACTCGATGGGTATTCGATTTAGTCACAAATAGTGGAGGGTATTTGATTCAGTCACAAATAGTGGGCAGTATTCGATTCAGTATTCAATTCTGTTACAAACAGTGGGCAGTATTCGATGGTTATTCGATTTAGTCACAAATATTCGGTATTCCATTCAGTCATATTTGAATATTCGCAGGACCTAATACAGGCTGTATGAAGTTTCAGTTAATCACAACAAAGACCCTAAAGTTATTATACCCGCACTTCAGAGAAGATTTCGACTAGCAAGGGAACATGCGCATATTCTAAAAAAATTTATCTGTGACATTTTTAACCAGGTGATCTCCCCTGAACTTACATTTATTATGGATTTTCAAACGTGATTCTTGTGGGCGCATCTCTTCCAACATTATTGAACTGATTTCAAAGAAACTTCTTAAACACTGCCACTAATGAGTGAACATGCACATATTTCCAAATTTTCCATCTGTGGTACGTTTACAAGGTTATCTCCCCCTTCAACTTAGAAGATTTAATATAGATTTGTACATGAAATTTTTGTGTGTGGAACATCTTCATTAATAAACCAATTTTGATCAAACTTCTCAAATATTAGCACTAACAAGTGGGAATACGTATATTCCCAAATTTTTGATCTGCAACAATTTTAACCAAGTTATCTCCCATGAACTTGGATCTATTATTGGTTTTTCAGGTTTTTAGCATTCAGAGGTGCATTCTAGTAAGCCGGAAGTGGGTGTATTAATAACCTTCTGTAATAGTTCTAGTTATCACTCCCTTAAGGAAGATGTAAGATCTGAAAGTCATTGTTGAGAATCTGTTTTAAGATAAAGCTATATTGTGTAGCCCACTTAATTGGATATCTCATGATTGAATAATCCTGTTAATTGAATATAAATTCCAAACACAAAACCATTTACAATACCATCAATACAAATTTAACATGTTAATTGCATATAGGTTATAGAATAAACTCCTGTTTATTGATAAAAAAATCTTATATGTTATATGTCAAATTACCCCGGCGATAACCAAATTCCCCTTGTTTATAGACCTAAGAAATTACCCTGACGATAACCAAGTTTCCCTTGTTTATAAACCTATTTTGCCACAGTACATCTATTACAGGCATTTAATCTATTATATCTTGATTGGCAGAGCAATCCTTGTTAAATTAATACTCCTGTTAACCCTTTACACAACGAATCGCCCGCATCCGCCCACGTAATATGCAAATTCAGCATTTGAAAAAATATTATTTTTCAAAAAATTTCAACAAAACCATATCATGTACCCCCTCGTTGGAATGAGCTCGTCGAGCTCGTTCCAACGAGGGTTCACATGATACGGTTTTGTTGACATTTTTTTAAACATTTGAAAAAATGATATTTAAAATAATAAATTTTGAGATCGTCTGCGTTGGGTAAAGGGTTAATTGAATAATTTTCATCAGCAAAATGGCTATTCAGTTAACAAGGTTCCACTGTACTAACCTACCATGCATTTTATAATGTTGTAAAATAAAGCCAGACTAACCGACCATGGTATCATAAAGATATTCTAACCTACCATGTTAAGATATAGAGGCTATCTACGTTATTTTAGTAAATATTGGGAATTATGTCATGAGTGTAGAGCTGAAAGTTTTTATTTTTCTGAGTGCTTGTGCGAGTGAAAAATAATATTTTCAGGTCCACACGAATGAGATACATGATTGATATTTTACTGTGCAATATTCAGCCCAATTCGACTCAAACATTTTCAAAACATTAACAAAGATCTGCTGATCGTACTTTCAAGGCGATGTCATGCGCCGAATGGTGACTTCATTTAGAAAGCTACTGAGAGATATTCCTCATTATTAGCTCACCTGAGCAAAGCTCAAGGGGAGCTTTACTAATCACTTTCTATCTGCCGTCCATCGTCATCCGTTGTTAACTTTACATTATTGACTTCTTCTCACAAACTACTCAACCAAATTGAACCAAATCTGGTGTGCATATTCCCTATCATATGTCAATTCAAGTTTGTTCATATCAAGTTGACCCGCCCCTCGGTAGGGCCATGACCCAAAAGTGCGCCTAAATCTTAAAAACTCTTCTTCTCATGAACCAGCAGTAGCAGAGATTTGATATTTGGTGTACAGCTTCCTTTTGAATGTGTAGACTGAGCTTTGTTCAAGAGAAGTTCGAGGGGCTATATTCGCCATCATTATGGGCTGGGCAAGAAATTTTGACCCGCCCAAAATTTCTATTTTACAAACCAAAAGGCTGATTTGAACCAAATTTGATATGAGGACTTATTGGGTCATAAGTACTTAATTTATGCAAAAAAAAAATTTACCTGTTACCCCATGGGAACTGCAGGAGCTAAAAATAGAAAAAATTTAAAACGCCCATATCTCCAAAACTACATGGCACTGAGAATTTTTATTTTGTGTGAAGCTTCCTTAGGACCAACAGAATGGAATGGTAAAAAAAAAAAAATTGCTATTGGTTTTATCATACGGTACTTTTTCGGGACTTTAAAAAAAAATACTGAGTCAGCATTTTTAACTCTGATGGTAATGGGGCAAACATTAAAGAATCTTCTTCTCCCAACTCGCTGGTCATATTTCACATATAACATCATTGGAAGATTGATTCACACATTTGTTGAAATCATTTCCCTGGGCCCATATTTAGGCTGTCTGTGGGAGCCCAATTGTTCCAATTAGTGCAATATGAGGAATATTCTTTGAAAATCTTCTTCTTCAGATCCACCAAACAGAATCTTTTGATATTTGGTATGCAGCATCCTTAGGGGGGTGAGATTCAAGTTTGTTCAAGCCAAGTCTCTGGGTTCATATGGCTCACTGTGGGTTCTTCAAAAATCTTCTTCACATCCACTAGTCAGAATCTTTTGATGTTTGGTATACAGTATCCTTAGGGAGGTGAGATATAAGTTTGTTAAAGTTAGGTCCCTGGGTTCATATTTGGGCTTCCTGTGGGAGCCCAAATTGTACCAAAATTTCTATTTTCCTAACTGAGAGGCCGATTTGAACTAAATTTGATATGAGGTCTTATTGGGTCATAAGTACCTAATTTATGCTCAAAATATTTTTCCTGTCACCCCATGGGAACCACAGGAGCTAAAAATAGAAAAAACAAATTAAAAATCCTGTTTTTTCAGATCCACCAGTCAGAATCTTTTGATATTTGGTATAAGCCTTTTTTAGGAGGGGCAGATGCAACTTGTTCAAATCAATTCCCTCGGTTGATATTTAGTCTACCATGTCAGGTGAGCGCCCTCAGGCTACCTGCCTGAATTTTAACTTGGTGCAATATGAGGAAATTTCTTTAAAAATCTTCTCCAGAATCATCAATTGGAATTGTCTGCTATTTGGTATACAACATCTCTAGAGGGGTCAGATTCAAGTTTGTTGAAATGGGATCCCTGCATTCCCTGGGTTGATATTTGGGCTCCCTGCTCACTATGGTAGCCCAAATTTTTACTTAGTGCAATATGAGGAAATTTCATTAAAAATCTTCTTCTTCAGATCCACCAGTCAGAATCCTTTCATAGTTGTTATACAACATCTCTGGGAGGGTCAGATTCCAATTTGTTCAAACTGAACCCCTGGGTTATTAATTTGGGCTACCTATGGCAGCCTGAATTGTAACTTAGTGCAATATTAGGGAATTTCTTTGAAAACCTTCTTCAGATGAGCCAGTCAGAATTCTTTCATATTTGGTATATAACATCTCAATGGGGATCAGATTCAAGTTTGTTCATTTTGAGTCCCTGGCTTAATATTTGAGCTCTCTATGCTTGGGGGTTGGGTGGAGGGTGGTTGTGAGGGGATCGTGATAGCTTTGGGTTTGTTCAAATCCATTCCTTAGTGTTTTTCCATAAAATTTGCCTTTTAGGACCTCATTCCTTTGTAGTGTTGATGAACCATGTCTAACTGAATGTGACCCCAAATACTTCTTTTAATCACTTTGGCAGGTGAGTGATTAAGGAGGCCCCATGGGGCCTCTTGTTCATCAAGTAGATGGATATCGAGAAATATCTTTTAGAAATAGGCTAGCATATAATAAAAAGCTGTACTAATCCACCATGGTTTATAATTTTGTTATATCATAAAGCTATACTAACCCACCATGGTTTATAATTTTGTTTTTTCATAAAGCTGTACTAACCCACCATGGTTTATAATTTTGTTATATCATAAAGCTATACTAACCCACCATGGTTTATAATTTTGTTATATCATAAAGCTATATTAACCCACCATGGTTTATAATTTTGTTATATCATAAAGCTGTACTAACCCACCATGGTTTATAATTTTGTTATATCATAAAGCTATACTAACCCACCATGGTTTATAATTTTGTTATATCATAAAGCTATATTAACCCACCATGGTTTATAATTTTGTTTTTTCATAAAGCTGTACTAACCCACCATGGTTTATAATTTTGTTTTTTCATAAAGCTATACTAACCCACCATGGTTTATAATTTTGTTATATCATAAAGCTATACTAACCCACCATGGTTTATAATTTTGTTATATCATAAAGTTGTACTAACCCACCATGGTTTATAATTTTGTTATATCATAAAGCAATACTAACCCACCATGGTGTGGCGCGGTGGCTCAGTTGGTAGAGGTGCAGGCTGCAAGCCGAGAGGTCCTCGGTTCGAATCCCACCTGCGGCAACCGCGTTGTGTCCTTGGGCAAGACACTTCACCCCGATTGCCTACATGGGGGCACGATGATGCTGTGTACTGAGGCGTACTGCACGTCGATGGTGCGCATGTCTTCAACCAATCTAACCCTGCCTGTGCTGTGGTGCAGAGTTCAGAGTTACGATGTTGGAGAGCTGACAGCTGCTCGTCGTTGCTCGGTGGTTCTATCCGGGTACTCCGGCTTCCTCCACCCGTAAAACTGTCACAGTCACGATTGGCCATTGTGCATAAGTATGTGACCTTAAACACCAATAAATAAATAAATAACCCACCATGGTTTATAATTTTGTTATATCATAAAGCTATACTAACCCACCATGGTTTATAATTTTGTTGTATCATAAAGCTATACTAACCCACCATGGTTTATAATTTTGTTATATCATAAAGCTATACTAACCTACCATGATTGATAATTTTAGTGTAATATAAACCTATATTAACTCGCAATAATTTTTAATTTTGTTGTTGTATTACTGCATTTGTGTATCAACATTCTTCCTTCAGCCAGCCCTACAGATTACATTTACAAATGCATGGATTGCTCTGACATTGTGCACAAACAATGCTTTTATGTTGAAGTATCCCCAAATAAGATTGGAGCCAATGATCTTCAATTTTGCCATTTCACTTATAACTTACTAAGTTCTAATTTGTCAAGCTGAGCTACAGTGTCATTGATACTTTCATTTGTGATGTCATGTCAATAACATTGCCCAACACTGTGGCCAGAACTCTTCTGAATTTCTCAGCTCAGTACCATATTTTTAGATATGGTTAAGGTAGAGATGATATTGCCAAAATTTGAAAGAGAGAGGATTGGTACAGGTATGTATATTAAAGGACAGTTTTAAAAAAAGTTGGGGTGGGTGTGTCGTGCTTGATAAAAGAGTATATTTGATCAGTCAAAGAATTATTGATGGCCACCATATCCCCCTCCCCCCCCATGTTTATGGACATGTTCGATGAAACAAAGAATTAATCTTTGCAGCCACCAAGTCCCCCTCCCCCCTGTATATAACTTGATCAATCAAAGAATTTCTCTCAACAGCTACCAAATTCCACCCGTGTGTATGGACATATTTGATCAAAGATTTATTGTTCAACAGCCACCAAATCCCCCCCCCCCCCCCCCCCTCCATGTTTATGGACATATTTGATCAGTTGTGAGCTTTATCCAACAAGATGTAATAAAATAAACGCTCAGGATAGCATGAGAATATACATAGGAAAATTCCTTTTCATTGATTATTTTTGCAAGCAAATAAAGTGGTTCTTCAATTAACAATTCAACATCCACTACAATTCAAACACCTTGTATATTTCTGCTAGTAACTATTGGTCTCAGTTTGACAAATACCAGTATGATCCAAAATGTTTCATTTAGGTCAAAAAAATTTAAAATCTGTTTCTCAGGCCCTCCTGAATGGTCCGTTTGGCTGCAGCATGCACTCTTTTATAACCAATGCAAATCAAAAAAAATAAAAATTAA
The DNA here is from genome assembly GCA_031216915.1 of Pictodentalium vernedei. Classification (NCBI taxonomy): domain Eukaryota; kingdom Metazoa; phylum Mollusca; class Scaphopoda; order Dentaliida; family Dentaliidae; genus Pictodentalium; species Pictodentalium vernedei. The sequence goes on along the minus strand of CM062293.1, from coordinate 1,138,660 downwards.
ATAGTTTATGTCTAATATTTCACCCAAGTTACTAAAATTGATAAATTTTCCCTTGATTGCAACAAGGCTTTGCAATGCTTTAGTACTCAAAGGACAAAATACACAACCAACCATGCTGTTCTATAGATTATGAGGGCACGAACTTAAAACAAACCAAGAACATGGACTTTTGATGCCAAAGAAATAATTACAAAAATAAAAAATAAAATAAAAAAAATTCCCACAAAAAAAATGGCTTGAGAAACAACATCTTCTTTGTGGGGCCTTATTATAATTAAATAAAATCCCAGTTATTTGATACCAAAAAATAAAATATGCTCGAATGACAGAAAACAAAGGATTAATTATTAAAGATTTAAAATGCAGCGGAGCAAGATAACTTCTCAATGTCACCATTACTCAACAGCAAAGTCTATGTCACTATTACTCAACAGCAAAGTCGATGTCACTATTACTCAACAGCAAAGTCAATGTCACTATTACTCAACAGCAAAGTCGATGTCACTATTACTCAACAGCAAAGTCAATGTCACTATTACTCAACAGCAAAGTCAATGTCACTATTACTCAACAGCAAAGTCGATGTCACTATTACTCAACAGCAAAGTCGATGTCACTATTACTCAACAGCAAAGTCGATGTCACTATTACTCAACAGCAAAGTCAATGTCACTATTACTCAACAGCAAAGTCAATGTCACTATTACTCAACAGCAAAGTCGATGTCACTATTACTCAACAGCAAAGTCGATGTCACTATTACTCAACAGCAAAGTCGATGTCACTATTACTCAACAGCAAAGTCGATGTCACTATTACTCAACAGCAAAGTCAATGTCACTATTACTCAACAGCAAAGTCAATGTCACTATTACTCAACAGCAAAGTCAATGTCACTATTACTCAACAGTAAAATCAATGTCACTATTACTCAACAGCAAAGTCAATATCACTATTACTCAACAGCAAAGTCAATGAAACTGACAGCCTGGTCTGGATGGAACAGTGTGTATTGGGATGAAAATTTTTTTTTTAATCTTTTCACAAAATGTAGGTTCACCTTGGGCATTTATCACCAACCTATTTTGCTCTGACAATTATCATGGCACAACTGGTCAAGAGATGCTAATTTGGGGAATTGCTGAACCCAACTTTCACTTGTCAAAGGCAATATGACCATCATTACATCACAATCTGGCCAACACCAAGCACAATATTTATACTTATCTTTTAATTCCATTTCAGGATGGTTCTTTATTAGCCACAGGTTCGAGAGATAAATATTTATCTTTATTAGACTTGAAGAAATGGGAGGCTGATAATCCAGAGTTTAATAAAAAGGATATGGTCTTGTTTATGAGTGATCAAGTTCATAAGGTATGTACGTGTTAACGATACAAGAATACTATATGTAAAGATCTCTTTACCTGATGTAACAAAGAATCCTATATGTATACAGCTCATATTATCTCTTTACCTGATGTAACAAAGAATCCTATATGTATACAGCTCATATCATCTCTTTACCTGATGTAACAAAGAATCCTATATGTATACAACTCATATCTCTTTACCTGATGTAACAAAGAATCCTATATGTATACAGCTCATATCATCTCCATTCCTGATGTAACAAAGAATCCTATATGTATACAGCTCATAGCATCTCTTTACCTGATGTAACAAAGAATCCTGTATGTATACAGCTCATATCATCTCTTTACCTGATGTAACAAAGAATACTATATGTATACAGCTCATATCATCTCTTTACCTGATGTAACAAAGAAACCTGCAAGTATACAGCTCATATCATCTCTTCACCTGATGTAACAAAGAATCCTGCAAGTATACAGCTCATATCATCTCTTTACACGATGTAACAAGGAATACTATATGTATACAACTCATACTATCTCTTTACCTGATGTAACAAAGAATACTATATGTATACAGCTCATATCATCTCTTCACCTGATGTAACAAAGAATACTATATGTATACAGCTCATATCATCTCTTTACCTGATGTAACAAAGAATACTATATGTATACAGCTCATATTATCTCTTTACCTGATGTAACAAAGAATCCTATATGTATACAACTCATATCATCTCTTTACCTGATGTAACAAAGAATCCTATATGTATACAACTCATATCATCTCTTTACCTGATGTAACAAAGAATACTATATGTATACAACTCATATCATCTCTTTACCTGATGTAACAAAGAATCCTATATGTTTTCAGCTCATATCATCTCTTCACCTGATGTAACAAAGAATACTATATGTATACAGCTCATATTATCTCTTTACCTGATGTAACAAAGAATCCTATATGTATACAACTCATATCATCTCTTTACCTGATGTAACAAAGAATCCTATATGTATACAACTCATATCATCTCTTTACCTGATGTAACAAAGAATACTATATGTATACAACTCATATCATCCCTTTACCTGATGTAACAAAGAATACTATATGTATACAACTCATATCATCCCTTTACCTGATGTAACAAAGAATACTATATGTATACGGCTCATATCATCTCTTTACACGATGTAACAAAGAATCCTATATGTATACAGCTCATATCATCTCTTTACACGATGCAACAAAGAATCCTATATGTATACAACTCATATCATCCCTTTACCTGATGTAACAAAGAATACTATATGTATACAACTCATATCATCTCTTTACATGATGTAACAAAGAATCCTGCAAGTATACAGCTCATATCATCGCTTTACCTGATGTAACAAAGAATCCTATATGTATACAGCTCATATCATCTCTTTACATGATGTAACAAAGAATCCTGCAAGTATACAGCTCATATCATCTCTTTACACGATGTAACAAGGAATACTATATGTATACAACTCATACTATCTCTTTACCTGATGTAACAAAGAATCCTATATGTATACAACTCATATCATCTCTTTACCTGATGTAACAAAGAATCCTATATGTATACAACTCATATCATCTCTTTACCTGATGTAACAAAGAATACTATATGTATACAACTCATATCATCTCTTTACCTGATGTAACAAAGAATCCTATATGTTTTCAGCTCATATCATCTCTTCACCTGATGTAACAAAGAATACTATATGTATACAGCTCATATTATCTCTTTACCTGATGTAACAAAGAATCCTATATGTATACAACTCATATCATCTCTTTACCTGATGTAACAAAGAATCCTATATGTATACAACTCATATCATCTCTTTACCTGATGTAACAAAGAATACTATATGTATACAACTCATATCATCTCTTTACCTGATGTAACAAAGAATACTATATGTATACAGCTCATATTATCTCTTTACCTGATGTAACAAAGAATCCTATATGTATACAATGCATATCATCCCTTTACCTGATGTAACAAAGAATACTATATGTATACAACTCATATCATCCCTTTACCTGATGTAACAAAGAATCCTATATGTATACAACTCATATCATCCCTTTACCTGATGTAACAAAGAATACTATATGTATACAACTCATATCATCCCTTTACCTGATGTAACAAAGAATCCTATATGTATACAACTCATATCATCCCTTTACCTGATGTAACAAAGAATACTATATGTATACGGCTCATATCATCTCTTTACACGATGTAACAAAGAATCCTATATGTATACAGCTCATATCATCTCTTTACACGATGCAACAAAGAATCCTATATGTATACAACTCATATCATCCCTTTACCTGATGTAACAAAGAATACTATATGTATACAACTCATATCATCTCTTTACATGATGTAACAAAGAATCCTGCAAGTATACAGCTCATATCATCGCTTTACCTGATGTAACAAAGAATCCTATATGTATACAACTCATATCATCTCTTTACCTGATGTAACAAAGAAACCTGCAAGTATACAGCTCATATCATCTCTTTACCTGATGTAACAAAGAATCCTGCAAGTATACAGCTCATATCATCTCTTTACACGATGTAACAAGGAATACTATATGTATACAACTCATATTATCTCTTTACCTGATGTAACAAAGAATACTATATGTATACAGCTCATATCATCTCTTTACCTGATGTAACAAAGAATCCTATATGTATACAACTCATATCATCTCTTTACCTGATGTAACAAAGAATACTATATGTATACAACTCATATCATCTCTTTACCTGATGTAACAAAGAATACTATATGTATACAACTCATATTATCTCTTTACCTGATGTAACAAAGAATACTGTATGTATACAGCTCATATCATCTCTTTACCTGATGTAACAAAGAATCCTATATGTATACAGCTCATATCATCTCTTTACCTGATGTAACAAAGAATCCTATATGTATACAGCTGTTATCATCTCTTTACCTGATGTAACAAAGAATACTATATGTATACAGCTCATATTATCTCTTTACCTGATGTAACAAAGAATCCTCTATGTATACAACTCATATCATCTCTTTACCTGATGTAACAAAGAATGCTATATGTATACAGCTCATATCATCTCTTTACCTGATGTAACAAAGAATCCTCTATGTATACAACTCATATCATCTCTTTACCTGATGTAACAAAGAATGCTATATGTATACAGCTCATATCATCTCTTTACCTGATGTAACAAAGAATCCTATATGTATACAGCTCATATCATCTCTTTACCTGATGTAACAAAGAATCCTATATGTATACAGCTCCTATATGTATACAGTTCATATTATCTCTTTACCTGATGTAACAAAGAATCCTCTATGTATACAACTCATATCATCTCTTTACCTGATGTAAAAAAGAATGCTATATGTATACAGCTCATATCATCTCTTTACCTGATGTAACAAAGAATCCTATATGTATAGAGCTCATATCATCTCTTTACCTGATGTAACAAAGAATCCTATATGTATGCAGCTCATATCATCTCTTTACCTGATGTAACAAAGAATCCTATATGTATACAGCTCATATCATCTCTTTACCTGATGTAACAAAGAATCCTATATGTATACAACTCATATCATCTCTTTACCTGATGTAACAAAGAATCCTATATGTTTTCAGCTCCTATCATCTCTTTACCTGATGTAACAAAGAATCCTATATGTATACAGCTCATATCATCTCTTTACCTGATGTAACAAAGAATCCTATATGTATACAGCTCATATCATCTCTTTACCTGATGTAACAAAGAATCCTATATGTTTTCAGCTCATATCATCCCTTTACCTGATGTAACAAAGAATCCTATATGTATACAACTCATATCATCCCTTTACCTGATGTAACAAAGAATACTATATGTATACAGCTCATATCATCTCTTTACCTGATGTAACAAAGAATCCTATATGTATACAACTCATATCATCTCTTTACCTGATGTAACAAAGAATCCTATATGTTTTCAGCTCATATCATCCCTTTACCTGATGTAACAAAGAATACTATATGTATACAACTCATATCATCCCTTTACCTGATGTAACAAAGAATACTATATGTATACAACTCATATCATCTCTTTACCTGATGTAACAAAGAATCCTATATGTATACAGCTCATATTATCTCTTTACCTGATGTAACAAAGAATCCTATATGTATACAATGCATATCATCCCTTTACCTGATGTAACAAAGAATACTATATGTATACAGCTCATATCATCTCTTTACACCATGTAACAAAGAATCCTATATGTATACAACTCATATCATCCCTTTACCTGATGTAACAAAGAATCCTATATGTATACAACTCATATCATCCCTTAACCTGATGTAACAAAGAATACTATATGTATACAACTCATATTATCCCTTTACCTGATGTAACAAAGAATACTATATGTATACGGCTCATATCATCTCTTTACACGATGTAACAAAGAATCCTATATGTATACAGCTCATATCATCTCTTTACACGATGCAACAAAGAATCCTATATGTATACAACTCATATCATCCCTTTACCTGATGTAACAAAGAATACTATATGTATACAACTCATATCATCTCTTTACATGATGTAACAAAGAATCCTGCAAGTATACAGCTCATATCATCGCTTTACCTGATGTAACAAAGAATCCTATATGTATACAGCTCATATCATCTCTTCACCTGATGTAAGAAAGAATCCTATATGTATACAGCTCATATCATCTCTTTACCTGATGTAAGAAAGAATCCTATATGTATACAGCTCATATCATCTCTTTACCAACAAGTATGCAGCTCATATGAATGAATGAATACTTTATTTCGCAGCATAATATTATAATAGTGTATATGTATCAGCAAAATATTAATTCCATTATACTGCGGGGAGACAGCATAGTCACAAGGACTGTCTTCCTGCCGTCCCCACATGAAAGTTAAATGTAATCTTCACAGCAGATTTCACCTACATTTTGATTCACTGAAAAAGACTAATATTGACCAGCATCTAGTAAGAAAAAACAAAATAAGACAGATTTCCACCTGTTGAGACTTGAGAGCCCACAGTCCATCACGGTGCCACCCCGCTGTACGTGGTGAAGACATAGTACCTCGGGTCAGCACCGTGGTCCACCGTGTTACCCAATATTGAGGCATCTCAGTTTAACACTGGGCGAGGTAACAACAATTAATTACAAGCATGACGATACTTCAGCCATTACTACAGTCTGGGCATGCAGGATTACTACAGGCAACATTAATGGAGTATGAGCTGAGCATCCTGTCCGTTAGAGTTCTTTTGAATTCAGATCTATTGAGATTTTGACCCAATGGTTCAATTTCATTCCACATTCTTGGAAAAGAGTGGAATGGGAGATTAGCTGAAAACTGAGTACGAGTTTGAGAACATATATCTTCCCTGATTGCCTTGTATCCATTCCTGATGGATTTGTATAAAGCTTGAAGGTACTTTCGAAACTCACGGGCAGTCTTTTATGGAACCAATCGTACATATAAAGAAGGACGTTAAGTTTGAAAAGATCTTTGAATTTCAGAATTTTAAGTTTTCTGAACAGGGGGTCGGTATGTGAATTGTATGTTTTGTTGTCTATTATGCATTTTGCTTTTTCTGTAGGTTAAAAATTCTGGACGCCGAAGGTGAGTGACCCCAAACTTGGATGCCGTAAAGAATATGACAATGTACCAGAGAAAAGTATAATGTCTTTAGAGCATCCCTCGGAAGTATATTTTTGGCCTTGTTAATACAGTATATAGCTCTTGACATTTTTGAGCAAACAACAGATATATGTTGTTTAAAGGTCAAATTTTTGTCCATGTTAACCCCTAAAAACCTAACAGCTGTCTCGTTGTTAGGGTTAGAGTTGCTAACGCATGTAATGTTGGTATTGTCTATGGAAACAATCCTGTTCTCTATCTGATATAAATCACTTAGGGGATGAAGGAGAAGAAATTTTGTTTTGGTTGGATTTGGTACTAGCTTGTTAGCAGAACACCATGTGCTTATGTTAGTAAGCTCGTTGTTTGCTTTTTCAGTCAAATTATCTAGATTATTATCAGAGGCGGAGGCTGTGGTGTCATCTGCAAACGACAATATGTTAAGTGATGTCGATTGGCTTATGTCATTTATATAGAGTATAAAGAGCAAGGGACCAAGAATTGATCCTTGCGGTACGCCTGTTGTTATGGGTAAGAAGTCGGAGTTTTTGTTTGCGAACGATACATATTGATTTCTTCCATTCAGATAACTTTCAAACCAGGAATTTGCATGACCCCTAATGCCGTAACATTCCAATTTTTTTTAACAAGATGTGGTGATTTATAGTGTCAAAGGCTTTAGAAAAATCCACAAATGCTGCCAGTGTGCAGTCTTTTGTTGATTTATCGTTCGTTAGGGCTATGTTGTTTAGAAGTTGCAGTAATGGGATCACCGTGGAATGGGCCTTTCTAAATCCGAATTGATACTGATAGATGATATTGTGTTCATTTAAAAACTTTGAGATTCTGATATGCATTATTTTCTCTAAAACTTTAGAGAAAACTGGTAAAATGCTTATAGGTCGGTAATTGTTAAACAACTGGGTATCTCCAGACTTGTAAATGGGGATGACTCTGGCAATTTTCATTTTCAGTGGAACTATCCCAGTTAAAAATGACAAGTTGATTATATGAGTTAAAGGTTCGGCAATTTCAAAAATTATTTCTTTCAGAAGCTTAGTGGACAATTCATCACAGTCCCTACTAGATTTTGAGTTTAGATTCTTGACACATGTTATTACTTCTTGTGTGGTGGTTGGCGAAATAAACATGGATTGAGTATTATTGCGATTTAAATAATCTGTGAAGTTTTGGGGTGAGACAGGAACTTGCTCACTTAGACTCTGTCCAATGTTGGCAAAAAAGTTATTGAAACCATCTGCAATTTGTTTAGGATCAGTCAGTTCATTGTTGCTTTCTACAAAACTAGTAGGCACAGGCGTTCTGACGCTTGATTTATTAATGGCCTTTTTTAAAATTTCCCATGATTTTTTAACATTATATTTGTTTTCTGCTAGAATCTGAGAGTAGTATTCCCTTTTGCACGTGCGTTTGGCTTTATTAAACGTAACACAGAAGGCTTTATAACGTTGAGTATTCTGGGTAGAAGGGGATTTCAATTTGTTTGTATATAGTTTGTTTTTGTTGATAGACGAATTCAACAAACCATTCGTCATCCAAGGTTCACGTTTTATAAATTTTTTTGGAACTGGAGTAGTTCTAGAGGGGAAAGCTTGGTCAAAGGCGTTTTTGAAGCAATTCAAAAACGTATTATATGCATCATCCGGGTCGTTCGTATTACAGACTCGTAGAAAGTTGCAATTAGACAGCAGATTTTTAAAAGTATCAATATTCCGTGCGTTAAATGATCTTTTTAAGGTGTTGGTAGTCTGCAAAAGTCTTTTGTTAGTCACGTCGGTGCAGAATGTGGCAAAATGGTCGCTTACGTCTGCAACAATAATTCCTCTTATTTTAAGGTTAAGGTCGTTGCAAAAGATCTGGTCAATCAGTGTTGCGGAATGGTCAGTAACTGTAGTCGGTTTCGTGATAACAGGAGAGAACCCGGCATTGAACATAGAGTCTATGAACGAGTTTGTTTTGGGGTGATTACCAAAGTTGAGTAAATCAATATTGAAATCGCCCATTATATAAGCTTTTTTGTTTTCATTATTTATTTTTTCCAGTATTTGAAGAAGGGTTGTTAAGAAGAGGTCAATGTCTGCTTTAGGTGCTGTATTAGGCCTATAAATGATTCCAATAATACATTTTTCTTTAGTGGTTATTTCTATGAATAGAGACTCAAGTACATGTGGAATGAATGTGGTCAGGTCGTGGCACACTTTGTAAGGAGTCTCATTGGTGATGAACATACCCACACCTCCTCTACCATCATCAGAGCTTGGGTGCTGTTGGGTAATTAAAGGGTGGTAACCTTCAACTTGGTAACTGATTGTTTCTTTGATATTAAAAATTTCTGTTAATCCTTTTATATCAAAGTAATTGGAATCGTGTTGAAGATCACAAAGAAGGTTTTTCAATTTTTCCCAGTTGGCGTTCAGACTACGACAATTTTGGTTAAATAGGGAGAAGGACTTGTTTTCCTTGGAGAATATGTTATGAAAATGTTCTGGTGTGTGGTATTCACACTTATGGTCATCGATGGAAAGAACTGAGTTGAGGTCAGCATCTGTATTACCTGAAATTATGCTGTTAGGCCAAATCAATGAGGGAGGGAGGATTTTATTTTTATTTTTTTTTTCTATTTCTTCCAGATGGTGAGAAAGGATTGAGAGGCAAAAGTCACTTTCTGATGTCTGTTTTTACCTGAAAAGCATGGAAAGTGCATATTGTAAAACGATATACAAATAAAACTAATTTTATTGAAAACTAAAACTGTTTTTCTTTATTTTCTGATATCACCACTTTTTGTATTTAGAAACAGAACTCTGACTTCACTTTTAAACTTTTATAAAGCAGAACTATTTTATGAATACTAGATATTATTGACCATCATTGGTATCATTGTGAGTTATTTTGATTTTTAGTATGACCCATGGTGAGAGTGTTCTTCTCTGTAACAGAAGGTATATTCTTTTTAAAAAAATATTTAAAGTGTTTAAAATAAATTTCAATTTCATATAAGAAGCTGTGTCATTCATGGTTTCTGAATACCCTAACTGAGTTGAAAAGCGTAGTTAAAAAGGTTTTCGATATCCTTCGTAAATTAAGCGTTATTAACAATTTGAGTTAATTAATTTCTTTGGTAAATGACAAAACATTTCAGTTGTCTCCCTTTCCGGCTGCGCTGGGAAATAATACACTGTTCAGAAAACTGACAATTTCTGCCAACCATCTTTCACTGACACGTGCGATTGGTGCTTTGAAGGTCTGCCATTCTTATCCATCCAAATACCTGTGATTTCTATTGTAGCCTTATTACATTTAACCCCCTTCCAACAAACTTCACAAGTTTTCAAAGAAAAACATTCAATGCAAATTGCGGGGCGAATTTCAATGCAGCCAATTTTTCAGTGGAACAGAGCGTAACCGCAAGCAATTTCGATATGGACGAACTGTCTCCAATACATTTTTTTTGTTTTGAAACGGTGGTTAACTTTTAATAAATTCTAATTAACTCGATGCGTGTCTTGTGTGATTCGTTGTTTTGTCTGGTACTTTGTTTTTAAATAGCCATTTTGTGCTGGTTGCTATCAGTTGGGGCGAATTGTTCGAACGACTACGCCATTGCAATTCTTTTCAGAAATATAAAATTGGGCTAGTTTAGGCTATTTTCATAGCCGTGTGACGGACTTTAACAGCAACCGTGTTTACTGTTTTTTGCGGAAGCGTGTGTTTTTAAAAAATAAAACATAAGAAAATACAGTAAACTGCCATGTCTCCCAAGGAAGTTTAGAAGGGCGACTTGAATTTCGCCCCCAATGTAAGCCAAGGCCAGAGGCTCTCACACTTAACACACGCCTGTGTATATTTACCTGTTTATTTGTTGGTTTGGGCCTTAAAACCAATAGTCCCTTTTCAATTTCCCTGTTTCCTATTTTCTTGCAATGACGGTCCAAATAAAAAGGCCCAACGCGGGCCATTTTTTTCAACGCGGCGGTGCCTGAGAATCAATTCCTTTTTTTTTTGGCCTTATACGTATTTATAAAGTCATATTTTTCATGGTTCTGTATCTCACCAAAAGTTATGACGTTAGCCATGATCCCAGTTAATGGTAATTACTTTGAGCCCAATGTACTGGATTAAACTATTGCTTGAATGAATCATTTTGTTATGGAAAGTCTTAAATGAATATGGAAATCTGCTGTGAAGATAGAAAGTAAAAAAATACGAAGGTGTAAACAAGCCTAAGTACAAATACATGCAGTGCGGCGGTGCACTGTGCATTAATGTGGTAAAGATGAAGCTGTTTTTACTAGGTGTTATCGGCTAGGCAAAAGTCCTGGTTACCCACTGTTGGTTACTAACTCTTGATTAAGCCATTTTAAACAGGTGTTGGTGTTTTTCAGGGGATTGTGCTGGGAGTAATCTGAGTGTCTGGTCAATGCAAAAGATTCAATATTCAACATTCAACAGATTATACGAAGAGTTTTAACAATACTACAATTATCACTTTGGATGTCGATTGTAGTATAAACTCCTCTCATCAACTTGAATGACTATCGCACGAACACACATGTGGTATGGTCACTTTCCAAATAGCAGGTTTGGGGGCGATTAATGCTTCATCTAATCAAAAAAGAAGAATTCACCCCAGGCTGTTGGATAAGACTAAGTCTTAACTTCTCTGAGACTCAAATAAAGTTCGATTATGTGGTTTTGATAAAGTAGAACTGAAGATTTTAGTATCACAAACGAGTACAGGTGTGGAATAACAATACAGACCTGAGTCATCAAAAGACTATAGACGACATGAGTAACTATATCACTTTGAACAAACCTTAGTTTATAAATACACGCGTATTGGGAGATCAAACGAAACAGGAACGTGAGCATAGATATGATTCCAAATGTAATTTATGTATGCACAAGTGTCTTTCAGATTTTATGTTAAAACTGTAGTTCGTAGAAAATATCAAGAAGTCTCCCTTAGGTCGGTTTATAACTAATAAAAATCCATCCCGGAAATATCGTCAAATATTTCAGCAGGACAACAACCTGTTGCCACATCAACTAAATATTGTACCCAGGAACAAGGCATCACAACTTTGAACACCACAAAATTTAAAAATATGTAACATTTCACGAAAATGGCATAGATTAAATATCAAGAAGTCTTCCTTAGGTCGGTTTATAACTAATAAAAATCCATCCCGGAAATGTCGTCAAATATTTCAGCAGGACAACAAACCTACTGCCACATCAACTAAATATTGTACCCAGGAACAAGGCGTCACAACTTTGAACACCACAAAATTGAAAAATATGTAACATTTCACGAAAATGGCATAGAAAACAAAATTAGATTACACCACTTGGATACAACCTTAAATTTTCCAACTCTCTTCTTGTAATCCACGAGAATTGCAGTCAATTGTATTGTGTGTTAGTAACGAGGACAGTACTCAATCGTAACGTAGGTTAAAGCAATTTGTTAGGTTAGAACTATCCAGTGTTAAAGTTGTGTTGAGGATGTTATCCATTAAGGCGCCATACAACAGGGAACTCAGCCCGAAAACAGTCGACATGCTATTCACAATGGCATCGAACATCCGCAAACAGTAACAATTAGAAATTTTTTGGTGTTCAAAACTGGACGGCACAGTCCATAGACACGGATGAACAACAAAAAAGTGACGAGCTATTATTCATCCCTGATTCTAGACAACATCGAAAACAACCCATCACCCATTCCCGCGCCGAACCCCCAATACTTATATGGCACCTTAATGGCGACAACCACTATTACCGAACGTTTGATTTTTCTTGTTGTGTGTTCCTAACTCTGTAAATGCATTACCAAACAATTACAGAATGGTATGTGAGATTGATAATTGGCTTTAGAACAGAAGCTTGTAATGGGAGTAATTCCGAGAAAAATTGGTCAGTTTTGATCCATGATGCTACTTTAGCAATTCACCGGTACGTAGTATACCTTGTTTATTGGTATAATCATTTATCAGTGTTTCAAGTCACTTTTGGAGATAGTGATTTCTTTATAACCAAAATAAACAACATGTTTAGAGGAACGTTTAATCAGTTTCTCTATTGTTCGTTGACTATAGTGGATATCCACTCCAGGCTAGTCAGAGCTCATGTTGCCGACAACGATTTGGTGGACAGTCATTCAGGAAACTAAATAAGACATATAAAAAGTTGGTATGAAGGTAGGTGCCATGCAGAGAAGGCCGGTTGTGGACATACAACTCTTATCATCTCTTTACCTGACGTAACAAAGAATCCTATATGTATGCAGCTCATATCTCTTTACACGATGTAACAAAGAATCCTATATGTATATGGCTCATATCATCTCTTTACCTGATGTAACAAAGATTCCTATATCTGTACAGCTCATATCATCTCTTTACCTGATGTAACAAAGAATCCTATATGTATACAGCTCATATCCTCTCTTTACACCATGTAACAAAGAATCCTATATGTATACAGCTCATATCATCTCTTTACCTGATGTACCAAAGATTCCTATATCTATACAGCTCATATCATCTCTTTACCTGATGTAACAAAGAATCCTATATGTATACAGCTCATATCCTCTCTTTACACCATGTAACAAAGAATCCTGTATGTATACAGCTCATATCATCTCTTTACATGATGTAACAAAGAATCCTATATGTATACAGCTCATATCATCTCTTTACCTGATGTAACAAAGAATCCTATATGTATACAGCTCATATCATCTCTTTACCTGATGTAACAAAGAATCCTATATGTATACAGCTCATATCATCTCTTTACACCATGTAACAAAGAATCCTATATGTATACAGCTCATATCATCTCTTTACCTGATGTAACAAAGAATCCTATATGTATACAGCTCATATCATCTCTTTACCTGATGTAACAAAGAATCCTATATGTATACAGCTCATATCATCTCTTTACCTGACGTAACAAAGAATCCTATATGTATACAACTCAAATCATCTCTTTACCTGATGTAACAAAGAATCCTGCAAGTATACAGCTAATATCATCTCTTTACTGATGTAACAAAGAATCCTATATGTATACAACTCATATCATCTCTTTACACCATGTAACAAAGAATCCTATATGTATACAGCTCCTATCATCTCTTTACATGATGTAACAAAGAATACTATATGTATACAACTCATATCATCTCTTTACATGATGTAACGAAGAATACTATATGTATACAGCTCATATCATCTCTTTACCTGATGTAACAAAGAATACTATATGTATACAACTCATATCATCTCTTTACACCATTTAACAAAGAATACTATATGTATACAACTCATATCATCTCTTTACACCATGTAACAAAGAATACTATATGTATACAACTCATATCATCTCTTTACACGATGTAACAAAGAATACTATATGTATACAACTCATATCATCTCTTTACATGATGTAACAAAGAATACTATATGTATACAACTCATATCATCTACACCATGTAACAAAGAATACTACATGTATACAACTCATATCATCTCTTTACACGATGTAACAAAGAACACTATATGTATACAACTCATATCATCTCTTTACCTGATGTAACAAAGAATCCTATATGTATACAACTCATATCATCTCTTTACCTGATGTAACAAAGAATACTATATGTATACAACTCATATCATCTCTTTACATGATGTAACAAAGAATCCTATATGTATACAGCTCATATCATCTCTTTACCGGATGTAACAAAGAATCCTGTAAGTATACAGCTCATATCATCTCCTTACCTGACGTAACAAAGAATCCTATATGTATACAGCTCATATCATTTCTTTACACGATGTAACAAAGAATACTATATGTATACAACTCATATCATCTCTTTACCTGATGTAACAAAGAATCCTGTAAGTATACAGCTCATATCATCTCTTTACCTGATGTAACAAAGAATCCTGTATGTATACAACTCATATCATCTCTTTACCTGATGTAACAAAGAATACTATATGTATACAGCTCATATCATCTCTTTACATGATGTAACAAAGAATCCTATATGTATACAGCTCATATCATCTCTTTACACCATGTAACAAAGAATCCTGCAAGTATACAGCTCATATGATCTCTTTACCTGATGTAACAAAGAATCCTATATGTATACAGCTCATATCATCTCTTTACCTGATGTAACAAAGAATCCTGTAAGTATACAGCTCATATCATCTCCTTACCTGATGTAACAAAGAATCCCTATATGTATACAGCTCATATCATCTCTTTACCTGATGTAACAAAGAATCCTATATGTATACAGCTCATATCATTTCTTTACACGATGTAACAAAGAATACTATATGTATACAACTCATATCATCTCTTTACCTGATGTAACAAAGAAGACTATATGTATACAACTCATATCATCTCTTTACATGATGTAATAAAGAATAGTATATGTATACAGCTCTTATCTCTTTACATGATGTAACAAAGAATCCTATATGTATACAACTCATATCATCTCTTTACATGATGTAACAAAGAATCCTGTAAGTATACAGCTCTTATCATCTCTTTACCTGATGTAACAAAGAATCCTGTAAGTATACAGCTCATATCATCTCTTTACCTGATGTAACAAAGAATACTATATGTATACAGCTCATATCATCTCTTCACCTGATGTAACAAAGAATACTATATGTATACAGCTCATATCATCTCTTTACCTGATGTAACAAAGAATACTATATGTATACAACTCATATCATCTCTTTACCTGATGTAACAAAGAATCCTATATGTATACAGCTCATATCATCTCTTTACCTGATGTAACAAAGAATCCTATATGTATACAGCTCATATCATCTCTTTACCTGATGTAACAAAGAATCCTATATGTATACAGCTCATATCATCTCTTTATCTGATGTAACAAAGAATCCTATATGTATACAGCTCATATCATCTCTTTACACCATGTAACAAAGAATCCTGTATGTATACAGCTCATATCATCTCTTTACACCATGTAACAAAGAATCCTATATGTACACAGCTCATATCATCTCTTTACCTAATGTAACAAAGAATCCTATATGTATACAGCTCATATAATCTCTTTACCTGATGTAACAAAGAATCCTATATGTATACAGCTCATATCATCTCTTTACCTGACGTAACAAAGAATCCTATATGTATACAACTCATATCATCTCTTTACCCGATGTAACAAAGAATCCTGCAAGTATACAGCTCATATCATCTCTTTACCTGATGTAACAAAGAATCCTATATGTATACAACTCATATCATCTCTTTACACCATGTAACAAAGAATCCTATATGTATACAGCTCATATCATCTCTTTACACGATGTAACAAAGAATACTATATGCATACAACTCATATCATCTCTTTACATGATGTAACAAAGAATACTATTTGTATACAACTCATATCATCTCTTTACACGATGTAACAAAGAATACTATATGTATACAGCTCATATCATCTCTTTACCTGATGTAACAAAGACTACTATATGTATACAACTCATATCATCTCTTTACATGATGTAACAAAGAATACTATATGTATACAACTCATATCATCTCTTTACACCATGTAACAAAGAATACTATATGTATACAACTCATATCATCTCTTTACATGATGTAACAAAGAATACTATATGTATACAACTCATATCATCTCTTTACACCATGTAACAAAGAATACTATATGTATACAACTCATATCATCTCTTTACATGATATAACAAAGAATACTATATGTATACAACTCATATCATCTACACCATGTAACAAAGAATACTACATGTATACAACTCATATCATCTCTTTACACGATGTAACAAAAAATACTATATATATACAACTCATATCATCTCTTTACCTGATGTAACAAAGAATACTATATGTATACAACTCATATCATCTCTTTACATGATGTAACAAACAATACTATATGTATACAACTCAAATCATCTCGTTACATGATGTAACAAAGAATACTATTTGTATACAACTCATATCATCTCTTTACACCATGTAACAAAGAATACTACATGTATACAACTCATATCATCTCTTTACACGATGTAACAAAAAATACTATATATATACAACTCATATCATCTCTTTACACCATGTAACAAAGAATCCTATATGTATACAGCTCATATCATCTCTTTACACGATGTAACAAAGAATACTATATGTATACAACTCAAATCATCTCGTTACATGATGTAACAAAGAATACTATTTGTATACAACTCATATCATCTCTTTACACGATGTAACAAAGAATACTATATGTATACAGCTCATATCATCTCTTTACCTGATGTAACAAAGAATACTATATGTATACAACTCATATAATCTCTTTACATGATGTAACAAAGAATACTATATGTATACAGCTCATATCATCTCTTTACACAATGTAACAAAGAATACTATATGTATACACCTCATATCATCTCTTTACATGATGTATCAAAGAATGCTATATGTATACAACTCATATCATCTCTTTACACCATGTAACAAAGAATACTATATGTATACAACTCATATCATCTCTTTACATGATGTAACAAAGAATACTATATGTATACAACTCATATCATCTCTTTACACCATGTAACAAAGAATACTATATGTATACAACTCATATCATCTCTTTACACCATTTAACAAAGAATACTATATGTATACAACTCATATCATCTCTTTACACAATGTAACAAAGAATACTATATGTATACACCTCATATCATCTCTTTACATGATGTATCAAAGAATGCTATATGTATACAACTCATATCATCTCTTTACACCATGTAACAAAGAATACTATATGTATACAACTCATATCATCTCTTTACATGATGTATCAAAGAATGCTATATGTATACAACTCATATCATCTCTTTACACCATGTAACAAAGAATACTATATGTATACAACTCATATCATCTCTTTACATGATGTAACAAAGAATACTATGTGTATACAACTCATATCATCTACACCATGTAACAAAGAATACTACATGTATACAACTCATATCATCTCTTTACTCGATGTAACAAAAGAATACTATATGTATACAACTCATATCATCTCTTTACCTGATGTAACAAAGAATACTATATGTATACAACTCATATCATATCTTTACCCGATGTAACAAAGAATCCTATATGTATACAGCTCATATCATTTCTTTACACAATGTAACAAAGAATACTATATGTATACAACTCATATCATCTCTTTACCTGATGTAACAAAGAATCCTGTAAGTATACACCTCATATCATCTCTTTACCTGACGTAACAAAGAATACTATATGTATACAACTCATATCATCTCTTTACATGATGTAACAAAGAATACTATATGTATACAACTCATATCATCTCTTTACCTGATGTAACAAAGAATACTATATGTATACAACTCATATCATCTCTTTACATGATGTAACAAAGAATCCTATATGTATACAGCTCATATCATCTCTTTACCGGATGTAACAAAGAATCCTGTAAGTATACAGCTCATATCATCTCCTTACCTGACGTAACAAAGAATCCTATATGTATACAGCTCATATCATTTCTTTACACGATGTAACAAAGAATACTATATGTATACAACTCATATCATCTCTTTACCTGATGTAACAAAGAATCCTGTAAGTATACAGCTCATATCATCTCTTTACCTGATGTAACAAAGAATCCTGTATGTATACAACTCATATCATCTCTTTACCTGATGTAACAAAGAATACTATATGTATACAGCTCATATCATCTCTTTACATGATGTAACAAAGAATCCTATATGTATACAGCTCATATCATCTCTTTACACCATGTAACAAAGAATCCTGCAAGTATACAGCTCATATGATCTCTTTACCTGATGTAACAAAGAATCCTATATGTATACAGCTCATATCATCTCTTTACCTGATGTAACAAAGAATCCTGTAAGTATACAGCTCATATCATCTCCTTACCTGATGTAACAAAGAATCCCTATATGTATACAGCTCATATCATCTCTTTACCTGATGTAACAAAGAATCCTATATGTATACAGCTCATATCATTTCTTTACACGATGTAACAAAGAATACTATATGTATACAACTCGTATCATCTCTTTACCTGATGTAACAAAGAAGACTATATGTATACAACTCATATCATCTCTTTACATGATGTAATAAAGAATAGTATATGTATACAGCTCTTATCTCTTTACATGATGTAACAAAGAATCCTATATGTATACAGCTCATATCATCTCTTTACCTGATGTAACAAAGAATCCTGTAAGTATACAGCTCATATCATCTCTTTACCTGATGTAACAAAGAATACTCTATGTATACAGCTCATATCATCTCTTTACATGATGTAACAAAGAATCCTGTAAGTATACAGCTCTTATCATCTCTTTACCTGATGTAACAAAGAATCCTGTAAGTATACAACTCATATCATCTCTTTACCTGATGTAACAAAGAATACTATATTTATACAACTCATATCATCTCTTTACATGATGTAACAAAGAATACTATATGTATACAGCTCATATCATCTCTTTACCTGATGTAACAAAGAATACTATATGTATACAGCTCATATCATCTCTTCACCTGATGTAACAAAGAATACTATATGTATACAGCTCATATCATCTCTTTACCTGATGTAACAAAGAATACTATATGTATACAACTCATATCATCTCTTTACCTGATGTAACAAAGAATCCTATATGTATACAGCTCATATCATCTCTTTACCTGATGTAACAAAGAATCCTATATGTATACAGCTCATATCATCTCTTTACCTGATGTAACAAAGAATCCTATATGTATACAGCTCATATCATCTCTTTATCTGATGTAACAAAGAATCCTATATGTATACAGCTCATATCATCTCTTTACACCATGTAACAAAGAATCCTGTATGTATACAGCTCATATCATCTCTTTACACCATGTAACAAAGAATCCTATATGTACACAGCTCATATCATCTCTTTACCTAATGTAACAAAGAATCCTATATGTATACAGCTCATATAATCTCTTTACCTGATGTAACAAAGAATCCTATATGTATACAGCTCATATCATCTCTTTACCTGACGTAACAAAGAATCCTATATGTATACAACTCATATCATCTCTTTACCCGATGTAACAAAGAATCCTGCAAGTATACAGCTCATATCATCTCTTTACCTGATGTAACAAAGAATCCTATATGTATACAACTCATATCATCTCTTTACACCATGTAACAAAGAATCCTATATGTATACAGCTCATATCATCTCTTTACACGATGTAACAAAGAATACTATATGCATACAACTCATATCATCTCTTTACATGATGTAACAAAGAATACTATTTGTATACAACTCATATCATCTCTTTACACGATGTAACAAAGAATACTATATGTATACAGCTCATATCATCTCTTTACCTGATGTAACAAAGACTACTATATGTATACAACTCATATCATCTCTTTACATGATGTAACAAAGAATACTATATGTATACAACTCATATCATCTCTTTACACCATGTAACAAAGAATACTATATGTATACAACTCATATCATCTCTTTACATGATGTAACAAAGAATACTATATGTATACAACTCATATCATCTCTTTACACCATGTAACAAAGAATACTATATGTATACAACTCATATCATCTCTTTACATGATATAACAAAGAATACTATATGTATACAACTCATATCATCTACACCATGTAACAAAGAATACTACATGTATACAACTCATATCATCTCTTTACACGATGTAACAAAAAATACTATATATATACAACTCATATCATCTCTTTACCTGATGTAACAAAGAATACTATATGTATACAACTCATATCATCTCTTTACATGATGTAACAAACAATACTATATGTATACAGCTCTTATCATCTCTTTACATGATGTAACAAAGAATCCTATATGTATAAAGCTCATATCATCTCTTTACCTGATGTAACAAAGAATCCTATATGTATACAACTCATATCATCTCTTTACCTGATGTAACAAAGAATACTATATTTATACAACTCATATCATCTCTTTACATGATGTAACAAAGAATACTATATGTATACAGCTCATATCATCTCTTTACCTGATGTAACAAAGAATCCTATATGTATACAGGTCATATCATCTCTTTACCTGATGTAACAAAGAATACTATATTTATACAACTCATATCATCTCTTTACCTGATGTAACAAAGAATCCTATATGTATACAGCTCATATCATCTCTTTACCTGATGTAACAAAGAATCCTATATGTATACAGCTCATATCATCTCTTTACCTGATGTAACAAAGAATCCTATATGTATACAGCTCATATCATCTCTTTACCTGATGTAACAAAGAATCCTATATGTATACAGCTCATATCATCTCTTTACCTGATGTAACAAAGAATCCTATATGTATACAGCTCATATCATCTCTTTACCTGATGTAACAAAGAATCCTATATGTGTACAGCTCATATCATCTCTTTATCTGATGTAACAAAGAATCCTATATGTATACAGCTCATATCATCTCTTTACACCATGTAACAAAGAATCCTATATGTATACAGCTCATGTCATCTCTTTACCTAATGTAACAAAGAATCCTATATGTATACAGCTCATATCATCTCTTTACCTGATGTAACAAAGAATCCTATATGTATACAGCTCGTATCATCTCTTTACCTGATGTAACAAAGAATCCTATATGTATACAGCTCATATCATCTCTTTACCTGACGTAACAAAGAATCCTATATGTATACAACTCATATCATCTCTTTACCCGATGTAACAAAGAATCCTGCAAGTATACAGCTCATATCATCTCTTTACCTGATGTAACAAAGAATCCTATATGTATACAACTCATATCATCTCTTTACACCATGTAACAAAGAATCCTATATGTATACAGCTCATATCATCTCTTTACACGATGTAACAAAGAATACTATATGTATACAACTCAAATCATCTCGTTACATGATGTAACAAAGAATACTATTTGTATACAACTCATATCATCTCTTTACACGATGTAACAAAGAATACTATATGTATACAGCTCATATCATCTCTTTACCTGATGTAACAAAGAATACTATATGTATACAACTCATATAATCTCTTTACATGATGTAACAAAGAATACTATATGTATACAACTCATATCATCTCTTTACACAATGTAACAAAGAATACTATATGTATACACCTCATATCATCTCTTTACATGATGTATCAAAGAATGCTATATGTATACAACTCATATCATCTCTTTACACCATGTAACAAAGAATACTATATGTATACAACTCATATCATCTCTTTACATGATGTAACAAAGAATACTATGTGTATACAACTCATATCATCTACACCATGTAACAAAGAATACTACATGTATACAACTCATATCATCTCTTTACTCGATGTAACAAAAGAATACTATATGTATACAACTCATATCATCTCTTTACCTGATGTAACAAAGAATACTATATGTATACAACTCATATCATCTCTTTACCCGATGTAACAAAGAATCCTGCAAGTATACAGCTCATATCATCTCTTTACCTGATGTAACAAAGAATCCTATATGTATACAACTCATATCATCTCTTTACACCATGTAACAAAGAATCCTATATGTATACAGCTCATATCATCTCTTTACACGATGTAACAAAGAATACTATATGTATACAACTCATATCATCTCTTTACATGATGTAACAAAGAATACTATTTGTATACAACTCATATCATCTCTTTACACGATGTAACAAAGAATACTATATGTATACAGCTCATATCATCTCTTTACCTGATGTAACAAAGAATACTATATGTATACAACTCATATCATCTCTTTACATGATGTAACAAAGAATACTATATGTATACAACTCATATCATCTCTTTACACCATGCAACAAAGAATACTATATGTATACAACTCATATCATCTCTTTACATGATGTAACAAAGAATACTATATGTATACAACTCATATCATCTACACCATGTAACAAAGAATACTACATGTATACAACTCATATCATCTCTTTACACGATGTAACAAAAAATACTATATGTATACAACTCATATCATCTCTTTACCTGATGTAACAAAGAATACTATATGTATACAACTCATATCATCTCTTTACATGATGTAACAAAGAATCCTATATGTATACAGCTCATATCATCTCTTTACATGATGTAACAAAGAATCCTATATGTATACAACTCATATCATCTCTTTACCGGATGTAACAAAGAATACTATATTTATACAACTCATATCATCTCTTTACCTGATGTAACAAAGAATCCTATATGTATACAGCTCATATCATCTCTTTACCTGATGTAACAAAGAATACTATATTTATACAACTCATATCATCTCTTTACCTGATGTAACAAAGAATCCTATATGTATACAGCTCATATCATCTCTTTACCTGATGTAACAAAGAATCCTATATGTATACAGCTCATATCATCTCTTTACCTGATGTAACAAAGAATCCTATATGTATACAGCTCATATCATCTCTTTACCTGATGTAACAAAGAATCCTATATGTATACAGCTCATATCATCTCTTTACCTGATGTAACAAAGAATCCTATATGTATACAGCTCATATCATCTCTTTACCTGATGTAACAAAGAATCCTATATGTATACAGCTCATATCATCTCTTTACCTGATGTAACAAAGAATCCTATATGTGTACAGCTCATATCATCTCATTATCTGATGTAACAAAGAATCCTATATGTATACAGCTCATATCATCTCTTTACACCATGTAACAAAGAATCCTGTATGTATACAGCTCATATCATC
The DNA here is from genome assembly GCA_031216915.1 of Pictodentalium vernedei. Lineage (NCBI taxonomy): Eukaryota > Metazoa > Mollusca > Scaphopoda > Dentaliida > Dentaliidae > Pictodentalium > Pictodentalium vernedei. Next base: position 1,114,382 of record CM062293.1, on the reverse strand, counting down.
TCTTTACACCATGTAACAAAGAATCCTATATGTATACAGCTCATGTCATCTCTTTACCTAATGTAACAAAGAATCCTATATGTATACAGCTCATATCATCTCTTTACCTGATGTAACAAAGAATCCTATATGTATACAGCTCATATCATCTCTTTACCTGATGTAACAAAGAATCCTATATGTATACAGCTCATATCATCTCTTTACCTGACGTAACAAAGAATCCTATATGTATACAACTCATATCATCTCTTTACCCGATGTAACAAGGAATCCTGCAAGTATACAGCTCATATCATCTCTTTACCTGATGTAACAAAGAATCCTATATGTATACAACTCGTATCATCTCTTTACACCATGTAACAAAGAATCCTATATGTATACAGCTCATATCATCTCTTTACACGATGTAACAAAGAATACTATATGTATACAACTCAAATCATCTCTTTACATGATGTAACAAAGAATACTACTATTTGTATTCAACTCATATCATCTCTTTACACGATGTAACAAAGAATACTATATGTATACAGCTCATATCATCTCTTTACCTGATGTAACAAAGAATACTATATGTATACAACTCATATCAATTCTTTACATGATGTAACAAAGAATACTATATGTATACAACTCCTATCATCTCTTTACACAATGTAACAAGGAATAGTATATGTATACAACTCATATCATCTCTTTACATGATGTAACAAAGAATACTATATGTATACAACTCATATCATCTCTTTACACCATGTAACAAAGAATACTATATGTATACAACTCATATCATCTCTTTACATGATGTAACAAAGAATACTATGTGTATACAACTCATATCATCTACACCATGTAACAAAGAATACTACATGTATACAACTCATATCATCTCTTTACACGATGTAACAAAGAATACTATATGTATACAACTCATATCATCTCTTTACCTGATGTAACAAAGAATACTATATGTATACAACTCATATCATCTCTTTACATGATGTAACAAACAATACTATATGTATACAGCTCTTATCATCTCTTTACATGATGTAACAAAGAATCCTATATGTATACAGCTCATATCATCTCTTTACACCATGTAACAAAGAATCCTGTATGTATACAGCTCATATCATCTCTTTACACCATGTAACAAAGAATCCTATATGTATACAGCTCATGTCATCTCTTTACCTAATGTAACAAAGAATCCTATATGTATACGGCTCATATCATCTCTTTACCTGATGTAACAAAGAATCCTATATGTATACAGCTCATATCATCTCTTTACCTGATGTAACAAAGAATCCTATATGTATACAGCTCATATCATCTCTTTACCTGACGTAACAAAGAATCCTATATGTATACAACTCATATCATCTCTTTACCTGATGTAACAAAGAATCCTATATGTATACAACTCGTATCATCTCTTTTCACCATGTAACAAAGAATCCTATATGTATACAGCTCATATCATCTCTTTACACGATGTAACAAAGAATACTATATGTATACAACTCAAATCATCTCTTTACATGATGTAACAAAGAATACTACTATTTGTATTCAACTCATATCATCTCTTTACCTGATGTAACAAAGAATACTATATGTATACAACTCATATCAATTCTTTACATGATGTAACAAAGAATACTATATGTATACATCTCCTATCATCTCTTTACACAATGTAACAAGGAATACTATATGTATACAACTCATATCATCTCTTTACATGATGTAACAAAGAATACTATATGTATACAACTCATATCATCTCTTTACACCATGTAACAAAGAATACTATATGTATACAACTCATGTCATCTCTTTACATGATGTAACAAAGAATACTATGTGTATACAACTCATATCATCTACACCATGTAACAAAGAATACTACATGTATACAACTCATATCATCTCTTTACACGATGTAACAAAGAATACTATATGTATACAACTCATATCATCTCTTTACCTGATGTAACAAAGAATACTATATGTATACAACTCATATCATCTCTTTACATGATGTAACAAACAATACTATATGTATACAGCTCTTATCATCTCTTTACATGATGTAACAAAGAATCCTATATGTATACAGCTCATATCATCTCTTTACCTGATGTAACAAAGAATCCTATATGTATACAACTCATATCATCTCCTTACCTGATGTAACAAAGAATACTATGTGTATACAACTCATATCATCTACACCATGTAACAAAGAATACTACATGTATACAACTCATATCATCTCTTTACCTGATGTAACAAAGAATCCTATATGTATACAACTCATATCATCTCCTTACCTGATGTAACAAAGAATACTATATTTATACAACTCATATCATCTCTTTACATGATGTAACAAAGAATACTATATGTATACAGCTCATATCATCTCTTTACCTGATGTAACAAAGAATCCTATATGTATACAGGTCATATCATCTCTTTACCTGATGTAACAAAGAATACTATATTTATACAACTCATATCATCTTTTTACATGATGTAACAAAGAATACTATATGTATACAGCTCATATCATCTCTTTACCTGATGTAACAAAGAATCCTATATGTATACAGCTCATATCATCTCTTTACCTGATGTAACAAAGAATCCTGTAAGTATACAGCTCATATCATCTCCTTACCTGACGTAACAAAGAATCCTATATGTATACAGCTCATATCATCGCTTTACCTGATGTAACAAAGAATCCTATATGTATACAGCTCATATCATTTCTTTACACAATGTAACAAAGAATACTATATGTATACAACTCATATCATCTCTTTACCTGATGTAACAAAGAATCCTGTAAGTATACACCTCATATCATCTCTTTACCTGACGTAACAAAGAATACTATATGTATACAACTCATATCATCTCTTTACATGATGTAACAAAGAATACTATATGTATACAACTCATATCATCTCTTTACCTGATGTAACAAAGAATACTATATGTATACAACTCATATCATCTCTTTACATGATGTAACAAACAATACTATATGTATACAGCTCTTATCATCTCTTTACATGATGTAACAAAGAATCCTATATGTATACAGCTCATATCATCTCTTTACCTGATGTAACAAAGAATCCTATATGTATACAACTCATATCATCTCTTTACCTGATGTAACAAAGAATACTATATTTATACAACTCATATCATCTCTTTACATGATGTAACAAGGAATACTATATGTATACAGCTCATATCATCTCTTTACCTGATGTAACAAAGAATCCTGTAAGTATACAGCTCATATCATCTCCTTACCTGACGTAACAAAGAATCCTATATGTATACAGCTCATATCATCGCTTTACCTGATGTAACAAAGAATCCTATATGTATACAGCTCATATCATTTCTTTACACAATGTAACAAAGAATACTATATGTATACAACTCATGTCATCTCTTTACCTGATGTAACAAAGAATCGTGTAAGTATACAGCTCATATCATCTCTTTACCTGACGTAACAAAGAATACTCTATGTATACAACTCATATCATCTCTGTACACGATGTTACAAAGAATACTATATGTATACAGCTCATATCATCTCTTTACCTGATGTAACAAAGAATACTATATGTATACAACTCATATCATCTCTTTACATGATGTAACAAAGAATACTATATGTATACAACTCATATCATCTCTTTACATGATGTAACAAAGAATACTATATGTATACAACTCATATCATCTCTTTACATGATGTAACAAAGAATACTATATGTATACAGCTCATATCATCTCTTTACATGATGTAACAAAGAATCCTATATGTATACAGCTCATATCATCTCTTTACCTGATGTAACAAAGAATCCTATATGTATACAGCTCATATCATCTCTTTACCTGATGTAACAAAGAATCCTATATGTATACAGCTCATATCATCTCTTTACCTGACGTAACAAAGAATCTTATATGTATACAACTCATATCATCTCTTTACCCGATGTAACAAAGAATCCTGCAAGTATACAGCTCATATCATCTCTTTACCTGATGTAACAAAGAATCCTATATGTATACAACTCGTATCATCTCTTTACACCATGTAACAAAGAATCCTATATGTATACAGCTCATATCATCTCTTTACACGATGTAACAAAGAATACTATATGTATACAACTCAAATCATCTCTTTACATGATGTAACAAAGAATACTACTATTTGTATTCAACTCATATCATCTCTTTACACGATGTAACAAAGAATACTATATGTATACAGCTCATATCATCTCTTTACCTGATGTAACAAAGAATACTATATGTATACAACTCATATCAATTCTTTACATGATGTAACAAAGAATACTATATGTATACAACTCCTATCATCTCTTTACACAATGTAACAAAGAATACTATATGTATACAACTCATATCATCTCTTTACATGATGTAACAAAGAATACTATATGTATACAACTCATATCATCTCTTTACACCATGTAACAAAGAATACTATATGTATACAACTCATATCATCTCTTTACATGATGTAACAAAGAATACTATGTGTATACAACTCATATCATCTACACCATGTAACAAAGAATACTACATGTATACAACTCATATCATCTCTTTACACGATGTAACAAAGAATACTATATGTATACAACTCATATCATCTCTTTACCTGATGTAACAAAGAATACTATATGTATACAACTCATATCATCTCTTTACATGATGTAACAAAGAATCCTATATGTATACAACTCATATCATCTCCTTACCTGATGTAACAAAGAATACTATATTTATACAACTCATATCATCTCTTTACATGATGTAACAAAGAATACTATATGTATACAGCTCATATCATCTCTTTACCTGATGTAACAAAGAATCCTATATGTATACAGGTCATATCATCTCTTTACCTGATGTAACAAAGAATACTATATTTATACAACTCATATCATCTTTTTACATGATGTAACAAAGAATACTATATGTATACAGCTCATATCATCTCTTTACCTGATGTAACAAAGAATCCTATATGTATACAGCTCATATCACCTCTTTACCTGATGTAACAAAGAATCCTGTAAGTATACAGCTCATATCATCTCCTTACCTGACGTAACAGAGAATCCTTTATGTATACAGCTCATATCATCGCTTTACCTGATGTAACAAAGAATCCTATATGTATACAGCTCATATCATTTCTTTACACAATGTAACAAAGAATACTATATGTATACAACTCATATCATCTCTTTACCTGATGTAACAAAGAATCCTGTAAGTATACAGCTCATATCATCTCTTTACCTGACGTAACAAAGAATACTATATGTATACAACTCATATCATCTCTTTACCTGATGTAACAAAGAATACTATATGTATACAACTCATATCATCTCTTTACCTGATGTAACAAAGAATACTATATGTATACAGCTCATATCATCTCTTTACCTGACGTAACAAAGAATACTATATGTATACAACTCATATCATTTCTTTACACAATGTAACAAAGAATACTATATGTATACAACTCATATCATCTCTTTTCCTGATGTAACAAAGAATACTATATGTATACAACTCATATCATCTCTTTACATGATGTAACAAAGAATACTATATGTATACAACTCATATCATCTCTTTACCTGATGTAACAAAGAATACTATATGTATACAACTCATATCATCTCTTTACATGATGTAACAAACAATACTATATGTATACAGCTCATATCATCTCTTTACATGATGTAACAAACAATACTATATGTATACAGCTCATATCATCTCTTTACATGATGTAACAAAGAATCCTATATGTATACAGCTCATATCATCTCTTTACCTGATGTAACAAAGAATCCTGTAAGTATACAGCTCATATCATCTCCTTACCTGACGTAACAAAGAATACTATATGTATACAACTCATATCATCTCTTTACATGATGTAACAAACAATACTATATGTATACAGCTCATATCATCTCTTTACCTGATGTAACAAAGAATACTATATGTATACAACTCATATCATCTCTTTACCTGATGTAACAAAGAATACTATATGTATACAACTCATATCATCTCTTTACCTGATGTAACAAAGAATACTATATGTATACAACTCATATCATCTCTTTACCTGATGTAACAAACAATACTATATGTATACAGCTCATATCATCTCTTTACATGATGTAACAAAGAATCCTATATGTATACAGCTCATATCATCTCTTTACCTGATGTAACAAAGAATCCTGTAAGTATACAGCTCATATCATCTCCTTACCTGACGTAACAAAGAATACTATATGTATACAACTCATATCATCTCTTTACATGATGTAACAAACAATACTATATGTATACAGCTCATATCATCTCTTTACCTGATGCAACAAAGAATCCTATATGTATACAGCTCATATCATCTCTTTACCTGATGTAACAAAGAATCCTATATGTATACAACTCATATCATCTCTTTACCTGATGTAACAAAGAATACTATATTTATACAACTCATATCATCTCTTTACATGATGTAACAAAGAATACTATATGTATACAGCTCATATCATCTCTTTACCTGATGTAACAAAGAATCCTGTAAGTATACAGCTCATATCATCTCCTTACCTGACGTAACAAAGAATCCTATATGTATACAGCTCATATCATCGCTTTACCTGATGTAACAAAGAATCCTATATGTATACAGCTCATATCATTTCTTTACACAATGTAACAAAGAATACTATATGTATACAACTCATGTCATCTCTTTACCTGATGTAACAAAGAATCGTGTAAGTATACAGCTCATATCATCTCTTTACCTGACGTAACAAAGAATACTATATGTATACAACTCATATCATCTCTTTACACGATGTAACAAAGAATACTATATGTATACAACTCATATCATCTCTTTACCTGATGTAACAAAGAATACTATATGTATACAACTCATATCATCTCTTTACATGATGTAACAAAGAATACTATATGTATACAACTCATATCATCTCTTTACCTGATGTAACAAAGAATACTATATGTATACAGCTCATATCATCTCTTTATCTGATGTAACAAAGAATACTATATGTATACAGCTCATATCATCTCTTTACCTGATGTAACAAAGACTACTATATGTATACAGCTCATATCATTTCTTTTCCTGATGTAACAAAGAATACTATATGTATACAACTCATATCATCTCTTTACACGATGTAACAAAGAATACTATATGTATACAACTCATATCATCTCTTTACATGATGTAACAAAGAATACTATATGTATACAACTCATATCATCTCTTTACCTGATGTAACAAAGAATACTATATGTATACAGCTCATATCATCTCTTTATCTGATGTAACAAAGAATACTATATGTATACAGCTCATATCATCTCTTTACCTGATGTAACAAAGAATCCTGTAAGTATACAGCTCTTATCATCTCTTTACCTGATGTAACAAAGAATCCTGTAAGTATACAGCTCATATCATCTCTTTACCTGATGTAACAAAGAATCCTATATGTATACAGCTCATATCATCTCTTTACCTTGTGTAACAAAGAATCCTATATGTATACAGCTCATATTTCTTTACATGCTGTAACAAAGAAACCTACAAGTATTCAGCTCATATCATCTCTTTGCCTGATTTCCCAATTTCAGGTGTACATAATTAATAGTATGGAATTTATTTTTTGATGTGACTGCTACTGTTATATCAAGTAAAGGTGTGTGTTTAATATATAATCAATTTCAGCAATATTCCTGCATCTCAAGTTCATTTATTTCGACTGTGAAACGTGTTGCAGTAATCACAGAACACAATAGCCGGCCATTGACAAAAATCAGAATTGGTTATCAGTTCTGATGTAAGTGGTGACGTTTCACACAAACTTAATGACCTTACCAATGAGAGTAGAGCACATGCTTTTGTATTTGTGAACAAAAGCTGGTGGATTCAGTGATGCCATGATGGATTACCGGTACTGAATAACTAATTTTGGAAAGTATCAAAGCAGGAGAAAATAGGATGTTACCGTGAGTGTGGGAGATTGGGTACCGAACCGGGAGTCTCCCAGCGAAAGTGGGAGAGTTAACAGGTCTGCTCCTGACCCTTCGTTGGAGTGATCTCATTGAGCTCGCTCCAATGGAGGCCAAGAGCTGTGTTTTTGAAATAGAAAATAAAACTGTCTAGTGGTTCAAGACATATTTTGTGCAACTGTCGTATTTTATCCAAGTTGGCAAGGGGTTAATCTGGTGTACGGGAGGCGGGGACACTCGGGCGACGATATGTGAGTTTGACTACTGACGCTTGTGTAATCTGTATAAATACTGTTAAGACTTAAGATCAAAGTCACCAATTTACATTTGTATCTCTTTGTAATCTTGTTCTGGGTGGAAACGGCCTTGTATAAGCTTATAGCTTCCTGCCGAATCCACATCATTGTATGTAACAATTTTTGTATTATTTGACATTGAACTCTTAAAATAAATAAAGTTTAAACTAAAAAACGAAATAAAAATGAAATCTGTACACAAATGTCATGAGAAGGGAATTTTCCAAGCTTTGTCCATTCCATTAGGAATGAACAGTACCCAAGGAAATCCTCCATTCGAATTGGGGGGGGGGGGGGGGGGGGGTAGATGATGATAGGAAGGGTGTATCGTGGGAGGAATGTGGCTATAACGTTTGTGAAGTTATCAATAAAAGGCTCCAACTGAAGCTGACCAGAGATGACATTGACATGGGACACCAAGTGGGAAAACCAAATGTCAATAGAGGCAGTGAACAAAATTGACCTATAATTGTGCGTCTCTTCAAAAGAAAGGATAAAATTTAAATTATTAGAAAAGGAAAACTGCTGAAGAGAACTAAAATTGTTATAAGGGAAGACTTGACCCACAAAAATCAAGAATTACTAACTATGGTTAAAAATCAACACTTTGTGGTATAGTAATGGAAAAATAACTGTTAAGTAAATAAACAGCCGAATTGTAATTGCTTTGGATACAGACTTTTCTGAATTGGAACTTTAATCCTTAACTTCTGTTTCAATAGAAATGGATACTACTCTTGAACAGAATTGACATGATATTACTGAGACCGACCAAGTTTCTTTATGGAAATAAGAAACTCAACTGTTAGATTAACTTTTCTACATACTAGGGGACAGTGCTCTAGGAACTCAACAGTAAGATTAACTTTTCTACACACTAGGGGGCAGTGCAATCGACACTCAACTGTTAAACTTTTTCTACACACTAGGGGGCAGTGCACTTGGAACTCAACTGTTAGATTAACTTTTCTACACACTAGGTGGGGGGGGGGGGGGGAGTGCAAGAGACACTCCACTGTTAGATAAACTTTTCTACACACTTGGGGTCAGTGCACTAGGAACTCAACAGTTAGATTAACTTTTCTACACACAAGGGGCAGTGCAAGAGACACTCAACTGTTAGAATAACTTTTCTACACACTAGGGGGCAGTGCACTAGGAACTCAACTGTTAGATTAACTTTTCTACACACTAGGGGGCAGTGTAGGAGAAACTCAGCTGCTAGATTAACTTTTCTACACACTAGAGGACAATGTACTAGGACCTCAACTGTTAGATTAACTTTTCTACACACTAGGGGGCAGTGCACTAGGAATTAAACTTGTTAGATTAACTTTTCTATACACTAGGGAGCAGTGCATTAGGAACCCAACTGTTAGATTAACTTTTCTACACACTAGGCGGCAGTGCAGGAGAAACTCAACTGTTAGATTAACTTTTCTACTCACTAGGGGGCAGTGCAAGAGGAAATCAACTGTTAGATTAACTTTCCTACACACTAGGGGGCAGTGCAGAAGAAACTCAACTGTTAGATTAACTTTTCTGCTCACTAGGGGACAGTGCAAGAGGAACTCAACTGTTAGATTAACATTTCTACTCACTAGGGGGCAGTGTAGGAGAAACTCAACTGTTAGATTAACTTTTCTACTCACTAGGGGACGTTGCAAGAGGAACTCAACTGTTAGATTAACTTTTCTACACACTAGGGGGCAGTGCAGGGGAAACTCAACAGTTAGATTAACTTTTCTACTCACTAGGAGGCTGTGTAAGAGGAACTCAACTGTTAGATTAACTTTTCTACTCACTAGGGGACAGTGCAGGAGAAACTCAACTGTTAGATTAACCTTTCTACACACTAGGGGGCAGTGCACTAGGAACTCAACTGTTAGATTAACATTTCTACACACTAGGGGGCAGTGCAAGAGGAACTCAACTGTTAGATTAACTTTTCTACTCACTAGGGGACAGTGTAAGAGGAACTCAACTGTTAGATTTACTTTTCTACTCACTAGGGGAAGTGTAAGAGGAACTCAACTGTTAGATTAACTTTTCTACTCACTAGGGGGCAGTGTTAGAGGAACTCAACTGTTAGATTAACTTTTCTACACACTAGGGGGCAGTGCAGGAGAAACTCAACTGTTAGATTAACCTTTCTACTCACTAGGAGGCAGTGCAAGAGAAACTCAACTGTTATATTAACTTTTCTACACACTAGGGGGCAGTGCAGGAGAAACTCAACTGTTAGATTAACTTTTCTACACACTAGGGGGCAGTGCAAGAGGAACTCAACTGATAGATTAACTTTTCTACACACTAGGGGGCAGTGCAGGAGAAACTCAACTGTTAGATTAACTTTTCTACACACTAGGGAGCAGTGCACTTGGAACTCAATAGTCAGATTAACTTTTATATACACTAGGGGGCAGTGCAAGAGGAACTCAACTGTTAGATTAACTTTTCTACACACTAGGGAGCAGTGCACTGGGGACTCAACTGTTAGATTAACTTTTCTATGCACTGGGGGCAGTGCACTGGGGACTCAACTGTTAGATTAACTTTTCTACACACTAGGGGACAGTGCACTATGAACCCAACTGTTAGATTGCCTTTTCTATACACTAGGGGGCAGTGCAAGAGGAACTCAACTGTTAGATTAACTTTTGTACACACTAGGGGCAGTGCAGGAGAAACTCAACTGTTAGGTTAACTTTTCTACACACTAGGGAGCAGTGCACTTGGAACTCAACTGTTAGGTTAACTTTTCTACACACTAGGGGGCAGTGCAGGAGAAATTAAATTGTCAGATTAAACTGTCTACACACTAGGGGGCAGTGCACTAGGAACTCAACTGTTAGATTAAATTTTCTACACACTAGGGGGCAGTGCACTAGGAATTCAACTGTTAGGTTAACTTTCCTACACACTAGGGGCAGTACACTAGGAACTCAACTGTTAGATTAAATTTTCTATTCACTAGGGAGCAGTTCACTTGGAACTCAACTGTTAGATTAACTTTTCTACACACTAGGGGACAGTGCAAGAGGAACTCAACTGTTAGATTAACTTTTCTACACACTAGGGGCAGTGCAGGAGAAACTCTACTGTTAGGTTAACTTTTCTACACACTAGGGAGCAGTGCACTTGGAACTCAACTGTTAGGTTAACTTTTCTACACACTAGGGGGCAGTGCAGGAGAAATTCAACTGTTAGATTAAATTTTCTACACAGTAGGGGGCAGTGCACTAGGAACTCAACTGTTAAATTAAATTTTCTACACACTAGGGGACAGTGCGCTAGGAACTCAACTGTTAGGTAAACTTTTCTACACAATAGGGAGCAGTGCACTTGGAACTCAACTGTTAGATTAACTTTTCTATTCACTAGGGGACAGTGCACTAGAAACTTAACTGTTAGGTTAACTTTTCTACACACTAGGGAGCAGTGCACTTGGAACTCAACTGTTAGATTAGCTTTTCTATTCACTAGGGGGCAGTGCACTAGGAACTCAACTGTTAGGTTATCTTTTCTACACACTAGGGGGCTGTGCAGGAGAAACTCAACTGTTAGATTACCTTTTCTACACACTAGGGGGCAGTGCAAGAGGAACTCAACTGTAAGATTAACTTTTCTACACACTAGGGGGCAGTGCAGGAGAAACTCAACTGTTAGATTAACTTTTCTACACACTAGGGAGCAGTGCACTTGGAGCTCAACTGTTAGATTAACTTTTCTAAACAGTAGGGGGCAGTACACTAGGAACTCAACTGTTAGATTAACTTTTCTATTCACTAGGGGGCAGTGCAAGAGAAACTCAACTGTTAGGTTAACTTTTCTACACACTAGGGGGCAATGCAGGAGAAACTCAACTGTTAGATTAACTTTTCTACACACTAGGGGGCAGTGCAAGAGGAACTCAACTGTTAGACTAACTTTTCTACACACTAGGGGGCAGTGCAAGAGGAACTCAACTGTTAGATTAACTTTTCTACACACTAGGGGGCAGTTCAAGAGGAACTCAACTGTTAGATTAAATTTTCTACACACTAGGGGCAGTGCACTAGGAACTCAACTGTTAGATTAACTTTTCTACACACTAGGGGGCAGTGCACTAGGAACTGAACTGTTAGATTAACTTTTCTACACCCTAAGGGGCAGTGCACTGGGGACTCAACTGTTAGATTAACTTTCCTACACACTAGGGGGCAGTGCAGGAGAAATTCAACTGTTAGATTAACTTTTCTACACACTAGGGGGCAGTGCACTTGAAACTCAACTGTTATATTAACTTTTCTAAACACTAGGGGGCAGTACACTAGGAACTCAACTGTTAGATTAACTTTTCTGCACACTAGGGAGCAGTACACTAGGAACTCAACTGTTAGATTAACTTTTCTATACACTAGGGGGCAGGGCAGGAGAAACTCAACTGTTAGATTAACTTTTGTAAACACTAGGGGGCAGTACACTAGGAACTCAACTGTTAGATTAACTTTTCTATACACTAGGGGGCAGGGCAGGAGAAACTCAACTGTTAGATTAACTTTTCTAAACACTAGGGGGCAGTACACTAGGAACTCAACTGTTAGATTAACTTTTCTATTCACTAGGGGGCAGTGCAAGAGGAACTCAACTGTTAGGTTAACTTTTCTAAACACTAGGGGGCAGTACACTTGGAACTCAACTGTTAGATTAACTTTTCTAAACACTAGGGAGCAGTACACTAGGAACTCAACTGTTAGATTAACTTTTCTATACACTAGGGGGCAGGGCAGGAGAAACTCAACTGTTAGATTAACTTTTCTACACACTAGGGGGCAATACACTAGAAACTGAACTGTTAGATTAACTTTTCTATTCACTAGGGGGCAGTGCAAGAGGAACTCAACTGTTAGGTTAACTTTTCTACACACTAGGGAGCAGTGCAGGAGAAACTCAACTGTTTGATTAACTTTTCTACACACTTGGGGGCTGTGCAAGAGGAACTCAACTGTTAGACTAACTTTTCTACACAATAGGGGGCAGTGCAAGAGGAACTCAACTGTTAGATTAACTTTTCTACACACAAGGGGGCAGTGCAAGAGGAACTCAACTGTTAGATTAAATTTTTCTACACAATAGGGGCAGTGCACTAGGAACTCAACTGTTATATTAACTTTTCTATACACTAGGGGGCAGTGCACTAGGAACTCAACTGTTAGATTAACTTTTCTACACACTAAGGGGCAGTGCACTGGGGACTCAACTGTTAGATTAACTTTTCTACACACGAGGGGGCAGTGCAGGAGAAACTCAACTGTTAGATTAACTTTTCTACACACTAGGAGGCAGAGCAAGAGGAACTCAACTGTTAGATTAGCTTTTCTACACACTAGGGGGCAGTGCACTTGGAACTCAACTGTTAGGTTAACTTTTCTACACACTAGGGAGCAGTGCACTAGGAACTCAACTGTTAGATTAACTTTTCTATTCACTAGGGAGCAGTGCACTAGGAACTCAACTGTTAGATTAACTTTTCTACACACTAGGGGGCAGTGCAAAAGGAACTCAACTGTTAGATTAAATTTTCTACACACTAGGGAGCAGTGCACTGGGGACTCAACTGTTAAATTAACTTTTCTACGCACTGGGGGGCAGTGCACTGGGGACTCAACTGTTAAATTAACTTTTCTACACACTAGGGGACAGTGCACTATGAACTCAACTGTTAGATTACCTTTTCTATACACTAGGGGGCAGTGCAAGAGGAACTCAAGTGTTAGATTAACTTTTGTACACACTAGGGGCAGTGCAGGAGAAACTCAACTGTTAGATTAACTTTTCTAAACACTAGGGAGCAGTGCACTAGGAACTCAACTGTTAGATTAACTTTTCTAAACACTAGGGGGCAGAACACTAGGAACTCAACTGTTAGATTAACTTTTCTATTCAGTAGGGGGCAGTGCAAGAGGAACTCAGCTGTTAGATTAAATTTTCTATACACTAGGGGGCAGTGCACTAGAAACTCAACTGTTAGATTAACCTTCTATATACTAGGGGGCAGTGCACTAGGGACTCAACTGTTAGATTAACTTTTCTACACACTTGGGGCAGTGCAGGAGAAACTCAACTGTTAGATTATATTTTCTACACACTAGGGGGCAGTGCACTAGGAACATTTATTATAAAGACCTTCATATGATTGAAAGAAGTGAGAGTTCTTAGTAATTCACAGTACAAATATACCAAAAGTACTATTTTTTATATTATTTTTTTATTTATATTTTTTGTGTTGGGGTTTAAAGACACTTTTGGCAACCAGGATTATCTTATGCCAAAACCAGAAGTAAAAAATAATTGTATTCCTTTCCACACTCATAGTAATGAGCTGGATAAGATAAATGACCTGTCATCCGAATGCCAATGTTTTGGATACAAAATCAGCTTATTGTCGATGTCGGTGCCAGATGGTCAGAGATTTAAGGTTAAGTTAATTGTCAGTCAATGCATCATGTAAACCCCTAATCCTGACAACAGTTTTAGTGGTGTTTGTTATCAATGTTGAGGGCTTTAATTAACAGTTTAATTATTGATAAGGAGCACATTTATTTTACAAATCAGCACTGCCATCTTGCAAACATAATATTTGATAAACTAGAATCACAGCAGAATAAAATGAAATAAAACAAACATGAACCTGAACACCACTGTTTTATCTTTTATAGAAGCTGTCCCTGAAATGCATGAAAGGTAAGGCCATAATAAATCCCCGATACCAGCCCTGAATTTTTAGCTCACCGAAGGGAGCTTAACTTATCACTTGCCGTCCATCATCGT
This sequence comes from Pictodentalium vernedei, assembly GCA_031216915.1. Lineage (NCBI taxonomy): Eukaryota > Metazoa > Mollusca > Scaphopoda > Dentaliida > Dentaliidae > Pictodentalium > Pictodentalium vernedei. The sequence continues at coordinate 1,099,080 of CM062293.1, read as the reverse complement.
CCGTCGCGTCAGTGCAATATAGAGAATTTTTTTTAAAAATCCTCTTTAGACCCTGTAGTCAGAATGTTTTCATATTTGGTATACAACATCTCTAGAAGGGTTCGATTCAAGTTTGTTTAACTCTGGTCTATGGGTTAATATTTTGGCTCCCTATTTGAGCCCAAAGTTTAACTTAATGCAATGTGAGGACATTTCTTTAAAAACCTTCTTGTTCAGATCCACCAGTCAGAATTTTAACTTAGTGCAATATGAGGAAATTTCTTTTAAAAGTCTTTTTCTTCAGATCCACCAATCAGAATCCTTTCATATTTGGTATACAACATCTCTAGGTGGGTCAGATTCAAGTTTGTTCAAATCGGGTCCCTGGGTTAATATTTTGGCTCCCTATTTGAGCCCAAAGTTTAACTTAATGCAATGTGAGGACATTTCTTTAAAAACCTTCTTGTTCAGATCCACCAGTCAGAATTCTTCCATATTTGGTATATACATTTGTAACATCTCAAGAGGGATCAGATTCAAGTTTGTTCAATTTGAGTCCCTGGCTTATTATTTGGGCTCTCTATGGGCAGGGTTGGAGGGGGGGGGCAGAGGGGGAGCATGTTAGGTTCAGGTTTGTTCAGATCCATTCCCATAAAATTTGCATTTGCATGGCTTCATTCCTTCGTAGTGTTGATGAACCATGTCTAACTGAATGTGACCCCAAACACTTCTTTGAACCACTTTGGCCAGTGAGCGATTAAGGCCCCTTGGGGCCTCTTGTTTTTTATATCAGTTCCTTTATGTCCCCAAAATGAAGCTCAAAAAGTTTAATGGGAGGAGTGACACATAATGAAGTAAGCAGATGAATTCGAATCTGTTGTGGTTATCAGTGCTCAAATAATTCAGTAACTTATTTTTTTATTTTTTACAAATAAACAGTTGAGACTTACATATCTATAATCCATAAAACACTGAATAACTTTTGTGGAATAAAATTGGGTTTTATTGTTTGTCTAGCATCCAAAACAAATGGTTATTTTCTTTGAAGCATAAAGTTAACAATATCCCACAATTCTCATTTATGACCTCAGATCATGAATATTAATTATCTGGGGGTCAGAAAGACCTGTGATCTCTCACAAACTCCATAAATTTGTTTTGATAATTCATTTGTGTACTTTTTGTTAACATGAACATTGGAGCATTTTCATTTCTTTCGTCTGTTTTGGGTGAGGTTGTTGGTTAAATAAAACATACACAGAAACAACATGTAAATTTTGAATATGAGTAAATTCATAGAAAATAAAAAGGAGAACTGCAACAGTGACTGCAATATTGTTAGTTCAATACTACACAATGTCGCAAGCAAGTTCCTGCTATTTCTTGCTGTCATTTTGGATTTCTTTGATATCTAGCCAACACTTCAGTGAACACGGTTAACTCTCAATTTTGGCCAGTGTGCACCTAAATTTGACAAGATCAAACTGAAGTACAAATTACCCAAGAGTCCTTTCAATAAAAACGTCTTAAATCTGGATGATGAATTGAGAAAATCTCGACAATTTTTTACGTGTGACCATTGGTGATGGCCAGACCCACACTCCTGACTACCGATTATCAACCAATGTATACTGATTAATCACCTGATCACTGCTCATTTATTCAGTAGAGAAGAAAAGATCTTGAAATTTGCTGATATTCTGTGGGGGGACGGGGGTTTGGGGGATTTTCCAACAATGTTCTGCTTCGCCGACTGTCGGTACATACCCGGAACCTAACTCTCTGTTCTTTACAAGTCCTAAATATCTATAATGTACCCGGAATCTAACTCTCTATTCTTTACAAGCCATAAATTTCTATAACCCTGATGTAGCTACTTCTATATAATTTTTAAAGTTGCCCACAACTAGTAGATGATATTTATCTTGACAGTACTTTTAACCCTTTACCTAACCTGAAAAGCAGACGACACTTGCAAAAATAATTCTTGAATAACTAATTTTTTTCATTTTTTGTCTCAAAAACATAGGTTATGACCCCTTGTTTGAACAAGCTCGTTCCAACGAGGGATCATAACCTATGTTTTTGAGACAAAAAATGAAAAAATAATGAAAATTAATTGGCGATTTTTGAGAATAGCGCTGGCTGGTTTTGGCCGTTACGTTGGGTAAAGGGTTAAATCATTGTTGGCTGCTATAAGGCGGGAGCACGGTGACTCAGTGGTAACACTGTTGGACTTCTATGCTAGAGGTCCAGAGTTCGATCCCTGTCCAGGACGACCCGCGTAGTGTCCATGGGTAAGGCACTTTATCCCAGTTGCCTACATGGGGGCATGATAATGTTGTGTACTAAGGTGTACTGCACGACGAAGGTGCACATGTCTTCAACTGCTGTAACCCTGCTTGAGCGGAGCTTGAACAAAGTTAGAATGTTGAGGAGCTGACAGTTGTTCGTCGATACTCGGTGGTTCTCTCCGGGTACTCCGGCTTCCTCCACCCATAAAACTGTCACGATTAGCTATTGTGCATAAGTATGAGACCTTAAACACCAATAAATAATAATAATATCCTATAAGGCAGTCAGCTATGATGTGGAAATAGTAACCGGTCATTTCAATTGTGTGTACATGCTTATACAGTAGTAGTTATTGTAAATCTAATCAGAGCCTTAATGGCTTAAATTATAGTAATCCTAACAGAGCCTTAATGGCTTAAATTATAGTAATCCTAACAGAGCCTTAATGGCTTAAATTATAGTAATCCTACCGGAGCCTTAATGGCTTAAATTATAGTAATCCTAACAGAGCCTTAATGGCTTAAATTATAGTAATCCTACCAGAGCCTTAATGGCTTAAATGATAGTAATCCTACCAGAGCCTTAATGACTTAAATTATAGTAATCCTAACAGAGCCTTAATGGCTTAAATTATAGTAATCCTAACAGAGCCTTAACTTAAATTATAGTAATCCTAACAGAGCCTTAATGGCTTAAATTATAGTAATCCTAATGAGCCTTAATGGCTTAAATTATAGTAATCCTAACAGAGCCTTAATGGCTTAAATTATAGTAATCCTACCAGAGCCTTAATGGCTTAAATTATAGTAATCCTAATGAGCCTTAATGGCTTAAATTATAGTAATCCTAACAGAGCCTTAATGGCTTAAATTATAGTAATCCTAACAGAGCCTTAATGGCTTAAATTATAGTAATCCTAATGAGCCTTAATGGCTTAAATTATAGTAATCCTAACAGAGCCTTAATGGCTTAAATTATAGTAATCCTAAAAGAGCCTTAATGGCTTAAATTATAGTAATCCTACCAGAGCCTTAATGGCTTAAATTATAGTAATCCTAATGAGCCTTAATGGCTTAAATTATAGTAATCTTAACAGGGCCTTAATGGCTTAAATTATAGCAATCCTAACAGAGCCTTAATGGCTTAAATTATAGTAATCCTAATGAGCCTTAATGGCTTAAATTATAGTAATCCTAACAGAGCCTTAATGGCTTTATTATAGTAATCCTAACAGAGCCTTGATGGCTTAAATTATAGTAATCCAACCAGAGCCTTAATGGCTTAAATTATAGTAATCCTAACAGAGCCTTAATGGCTTAAGTTATAGTAATCCTAACAGAGCCTTAATGGCTTAAATTATAGTAATCCTAACAGAGCCTTAATGGCTTAAATTATAGTAATTCTAACCGAGACTTAAATGACTTAAATTATAGTAATCCTAACGAGCCTTAATGGCTGAAATTACAGCAATCCTACCAGAGCCTTAATGCCTTAAATTGTAGTAATCCTACCAGAGCCTTAATGGCTTAAATTATAGTAATCCTAACAGAGTCTTAATGGCTTTATTATAGTAATCCTAACAGAGCCTTAATGGCTTAAATTATAGTAATCCTACCAGAGCCTTAATGGCTTAAATTATAGTAATCCTAACAGAGCCTTAATGGCTTAAATTATAGTAATCCTAACAGAGCCTTAATGGCTTAAATTATAGTAATCCTACCAGAGCCTTAATGGCTTAAATTATAGTAATCCTAACAGAGCCTTAATGGCTTTAATTATAGTAATCCTAACAGGTCGATGAAATGTTTCCTTCTAGTTGTTTTGGAGAATTGAAATTTAACAGTGTAAAGCTATATCAGTTTTGTAAGCTTGTGTTTATACGGTAGTAATTATCATAAAAAATAATCCTAGACTATAAGAGTTAAAACAATTGCATCCAAAACTGCATCCAATTGCATCCTAACAGAGCCTTCATGGCTTAAATTATAGTAATCCTACCAGAGCCTTAATTGCTTAAATTATAGTAATCCTACCTGAGCCTTAATTGCTTAAATTATAGTAATCCTTACAGAGCCTTAATGGCTTAAATTATAGTAATCCTAATGGAGCCTTAATGGCTTAAATTATAGTAATCCTAATGAGCCTTAATGGCTTAAATTATAGGAATCCTAACAGAGCCTTAATGGCTTAAATTATAGTAATCCTAACAGAGCCTTAATGGCTTAAATTATAGTTATCTTACCAGAGCCTTAATGGCTTAATTATAGTAATCCTAACAGAGCCTTAATGGCTTAAATTATAGTAATCCTAACAGAGCCTTAATGGCTTAAATTATAGTAATCCTAACAGAGCCTTAATGGCTTAAATTATAGTTATCTTACCAGAGCCTTAATGGCTTAATTATAGTAATCCTAACAGAGCCTTAATGGATTAAATTATAGTAATCCTAATGAGGCTTAATGGCTTAAATTATAGTAATCCTAACAGAGCCTTAATGGCTTAAATTGTAGTAATCCTAACAGAGCCTTAATGGCTTAAATTATAGTTATCTTACCAGAGCCTTAATGGCTTAATTATAGTAATCCTAACAGAGCCTTAATGACTTAAATTATAGTAATCCTAACAGAGCCTTAATGGCTTAAATTATAGTAATCCTACCAGAGGCTTAATGGCTGAAATTATAGTAATCCTAATAGAGTCTTAATGGCTTAAATTATAGCAATCCTAACAGAGCCTTAATGGCTTAAATTATAGTAATCCTAACAGAGCCTTAATGGCTTAAATTATAGTTATCTTACCAGAGCCTTAATGGCTTAATTATAGTAATCCTAACAGAGCCTTAATGGCTTAAATTATAGTAATCCTAACAGAGCCTTAATGGCTTAAATTATAGTAATCCTACCAAAGCCTTAATGGCTTAAATTATAGTAATCCTAATGGGGCTTAATGGCTTAAATTATAGTAATCCTACCAGAGCCTTAATGGCTTAAATTATAGTAATCCTAATGGGCCTTAATGACTTAAATTATTGTAATCCTAACAGAGCCTTAATGGCTCAAATTATAGTAATCCTACCAGAGCCTTAATGGCTTAAATTATAGTAATCCTAACAGAACCTTAATGGCTTAAATTATAGTAATCCTAATGAGCCTTAATGGCTTAAATTAGTTATCTTACCAGAGCCTTAATGGCTTAATTATAGTAATCCTAACAGAGCCTTAATGGCTTAAATTATAGTAATCCTAACAGAGCCTTAATGGCTTAGATTACAGTAATCCTAACAGAGACTTAATGGCTTAAATTATAGTAATCCTAACAGAGCCTTAATGTCTTAAATTATAGTAATCCTTCCAGAGCCTTAAGCTCTTGAATTATAGTAATCCTAACAGAGCCTTAATGGCTTAAATTATAGTAATCCTTCCAGAGCCTTAATGTCTTAAATTATAGTAATCCTAACAGAGCCTTAATGGCTTAAATTGTAGTAATCCTAACAGAACCTTAATGGCTTAAATTATAGTAATCCTAACAGAACCTTAATGGCTTAAATTATAGTAATCCTAATGAGTCTTAATGACTTAAATTATAGTAATCCTAACAGAGCCTTCATGGCTTAAATTATAGTAATCCTAACAGGTCGACAAAATGTTTGCTTGTAGTTGTTTTGGAGAATTGAAATTTAACAGTGTGAAGCTATATCAGTTTTGTAAGCTTGTGTTTATACGGTAGTAATTATCATAAAAAATAATCCTAGACTATAAGAGTTAAAACAATTGCATCCAAAACTGCTTCCAATTGCATCCTAACAGAGCCTTAATGGCTTAAATTATAGTAATCCTTCCAGAGCCTTAATGGCTTAAATTATAGTAATCCTAACAGAGCCTTAATGGCTTAAATTATAGTAATCCTAACAGAGCCTTAATGTCTTAAATTATAGTAATCCTAACGAGCCTTAATGGCTTAAATTATAGTAATCCTACCAGAGCCTTAATGGCTTAAATTATAGTAATCCTACCAGAGCCTTAATGGCTTAAATTATAGTAATCCTAAGAGAGCCTCAATGGCTTAAATTATAGTAATCCTAACAGAGCCTTTATGGCTTAAATTATAGTAACCCTAACCGAGCCTTAATGGGTTAAATTATAGTAATCCTAACAGAGCCTTAGTGGCTTAAATTATAGTAATCCTACCAGAGCCTTAATGGTTTAAATTATAGTAATCCTAACAGGTTGACGAAATGTTTGCTTGTAGTTGTTTTGGACAATTGAAATTTAACAGTGTGAAGCTGTATCAGTTTTGTAAGCTTGTGTTTATACGGTAGTAATTATCATAAAAAATAATCCTAGACTATATGAGTTGAAACAATTGCTTCCAAAACTGCTTCCAATTGCATCCTAACAGAGCCTTAATGGCTTAAATTATAGTAATCCTAACAGAGCCTTAATGGCTTAAATTATAGTAATCCTACCAGAGCCGTAATGGCTTAAATTATAGTAATCCTACCAGAGCCTTAATGGCTTAAATTATAGTACTCCTAACAGAGCTTTGATGCCTTAAATTATAGTAATCCTAATGAGCCTTAATGGCTTAAATTATAGTAATCCTAACAGAGCCTTAATGGCTTAAATTATAGTTATCCTACCAGAGCCTTAATGGCTTAAATTATAGTAATCCTAACAGAGCCTTAATGGATTAAATTATAATAATCCTAACAGAGCCTTAATGGCTTAAATTATAGCAATCCTAACAGAGCCTTAATGGCTTAAATTATAGTAATCCTACCAGAGCCTTAATGGCTTAAATTATAGTAATCCTAACAGAGCCTTAATGGCTTAAATTATAGTAATCCTAACAGAGCCTTAATGGCTTAAATTATAGTAATCCTAACAGAGCCTTAATGGCTTAAGTTATAGTAATCCTACCAGAGCCTTAATGGCTTAAATGATAGAAATCCTACCAGAGCCTTAATGGCTTAAATTATAGTAACCCTAACAAAGCCTTAATAGCTTAAATTATAGTAATCCTAACAGAGCCTTAATGGCTTAAATTATAGTAACCCTAACCGAGCCTTAATGGCTTAAATGGGGGCGCGGTGGCTCAGTTGGTAGAGGTGCAGGCTGCAAGCCGAGAGGTCCTCGGTTCGAATCCCACCTGTGGCAACCGCGTTGTGTCCTTGGGCAAGACACTTCACCCCGATTGCCTACATGGGGCCACGATGACGCTGTGTACAGGGGCATACTGCACGTTGATGGTACGCATGTCTTCAACCAATCTAACCCTGCCTGTGCTGCGGTGCAGAGTTCAGAGTTACGATGTTGGAGAGCTGACAGCTGCTCGTCGTTGCTCGGTGGTTCTCTCCGGGTACTCCGGCTTCCTCCACCCGTAAAACTGTCACGGTCACGATTAGCCATTGTGCATAAGTATGTGACGTTAAACACCAATAAATAAATACTAATGGCTTAAATTATAGTAATCCTAACAGGGCCTTAATGGCTTAAATAATCCTAACAGAGCCTTAATGGCTTAAATTATCGTAATCCTAACAGAGCCTTAATGGCTTAAATTATCGTAATCCTAACAGAGCCTTAATGGCTTAAATGATAGTAATCCTACCAGAGCCTTAATGGCTTAAATTATAGTAATCCTAACAGAGCCTTAATGGCTTAAATTATAGTAATCCTAACAGAGCCTTAACTTAAATTATAGTAATCCTAACAGAGCCTTAATGGCTTAAATTATAGTAATCCTAATGAGCCTTAATGGCTTAAATTATAGTAATCCTAACAGAGCCTTAATGGCTTAAATTATAGTAATCCTACCAGAGCCTTAATGGCTTAAATTATAGTAATCCTAATGAGCCTTAATGGCTTAAATTATAGTAATCCTAACAGAGCCTTAATGGCTTAAATTATAGTAATCCTAACAGAGCCTTAATGGCTTAAATTATAGTAATCCTAATGAGCCTTAATGGCTTAAATTATAGTAATCCTAACAGAGCCTTAATGGCTTAAATTATAGTAATCCTAAAAGAGCCTTAATGGCTTAAATTATAGTAATCCTACCAGAGCCTTAATGGCTTAAATTATAGTAATCCTAATGAGCCTTAATGGCTTAAATTATAGTAATCTTAACAGGGCCTTAATGGCTTAAATTATAGCAATCCTAACAGAGCCTTAATGGCTTAAATTATAGTAATCCTAATGAGCCTTAATGGCTTAAATTATAGTAATCCTAACAGAGCCTTAATGGCTTTATTATAGTAATCCTAACAGAGCCTTGATGGCTTAAATTATAGTAATCCAACCAGAGCCTTAATGGCTTAAATTATAGTAATCCTAACAGAGCCTTAATGGCTTAAGTTATAGTAATCCTAACAGAGCCTTAATGGCTTAAATTATAGTAATCCTAACAGAGCCTTAATGGCTTAAATTATAGTAATTCTAACCGAGACTTAAATGACTTAAATTATAGTAATCCTAACGAGCCTTAATGGCTGAAATTACAGCAATCCTACCAGAGCCTTAATGCCTTAAATTGTAGTAATCCTACCAGAGCCTTAATGGCTTAAATTATAGTAATCCTAACAGAGTCTTAATGGCTTTATTATAGTAATCCTAACAGAGCCTTAATGGCTTAAATTATAGTAATCCTACCAGAGCCTTAATGGCTTAAATTATAGTAATCCTAACAGAGCCTTAATGGCTTAAATTATAGTAATCCTAACAGAGCCTTAATGGCTTAAATTATAGTAATCCTACCAGAGCCTTAATGGCTTAAATTATAGTAATCCTAACAGAGCCTTAATGGCTTTAATTATAGTAATCCTAACAGGTCGATGAAATGTTTCCTTCTAGTTGTTTTGGAGAATTGAAATTTAACAGTGTAAAGCTATATCAGTTTTGTAAGCTTGTGTTTATACGGTAGTAATTATCATAAAAAATAATCCTAGACTATAAGAGTTAAAACAATTGCATCCAAAACTGCATCCAATTGCATCCTAACAGAGCCTTCATGGCTTAAATTATAGTAATCCTACCAGAGCCTTAATTGCTTAAATTATAGTAATCCTACCTGAGCCTTAATTGCTTAAATTATAGTAATCCTTACAGAGCCTTAATGGCTTAAATTATAGTAATCCTAATGGAGCCTTAATGGCTTAAATTATAGTAATCCTAATGAGCCTTAATGGCTTAAATTATAGGAATCCTAACAGAGCCTTAATGGCTTAAATTATAGTAATCCTAACAGAGCCTTAATGGCTTAAATTATAGTTATCTTACCAGAGCCTTAATGGCTTAATTATAGTAATCCTAACAGAGCCTTAATGGCTTAAATTATAGTAATCCTAACAGAGCCTTAATGGCTTAAATTATAGTAATCCTAACAGAGCCTTAATGGCTTAAATTATAGTTATCTTACCAGAGCCTTAATGGCTTAATTATAGTAATCCTAACAGAGCCTTAATGGATTAAATTATAGTAATCCTAATGAGGCTTAATGGCTTAAATTATAGTAATCCTAACAGAGCCTTAATGGCTTAAATTGTAGTAATCCTAACAGAGCCTTAATGGCTTAAATTATAGTTATCTTACCAGAGCCTTAATGGCTTAATTATAGTAATCCTAACAGAGCCTTAATGACTTAAATTATAGTAATCCTAACAGAGCCTTAATGGCTTAAATTATAGTAATCCTACCAGAGGCTTAATGGCTGAAATTATAGTAATCCTAATAGAGTCTTAATGGCTTAAATTATAGCAATCCTAACAGAGCCTTAATGGCTTAAATTATAGTAATCCTAACAGAGCCTTAATGGCTTAAATTATAGTTATCTTACCAGAGCCTTAATGGCTTAATTATAGTAATCCTAACAGAGCCTTAATGGCTTAAATTATAGTAATCCTAACAGAGCCTTAATGGCTTAAATTATAGTAATCCTACCAAAGCCTTAATGGCTTAAATTATAGTAATCCTAATGGGGCTTAATGGCTTAAATTATAGTAATCCTACCAGAGCCTTAATGGCTTAAATTATAGTAATCCTAATGGGCCTTAATGACTTAAATTATTGTAATCCTAACAGAGCCTTAATGGCTCAAATTATAGTAATCCTACCAGAGCCTTAATGGCTTAAATTATAGTAATCCTAACAGAACCTTAATGGCTTAAATTATAGTAATCCTAATGAGCCTTAATGGCTTAAATTAGTTATCTTACCAGAGCCTTAATGGCTTAATTATAGTAATCCTAACAGAGCCTTAATGGCTTAAATTATAGTAATCCTAACAGAGCCTTAATGGCTTAGATTACAGTAATCCTAACAGAGACTTAATGGCTTAAATTATAGTAATCCTAACAGAGCCTTAATGTCTTAAATTATAGTAATCCTTCCAGAGCCTTAAGCTCTTGAATTATAGTAATCCTAACAGAGCCTTAATGGCTTAAATTATAGTAATCCTTCCAGAGCCTTAATGTCTTAAATTATAGTAATCCTAACAGAGCCTTAATGGCTTAAATTGTAGTAATCCTAACAGAACCTTAATGGCTTAAATTATAGTAATCCTAACAGAACCTTAATGGCTTAAATTATAGTAATCCTAATGAGTCTTAATGACTTAAATTATAGTAATCCTAACAGAGCCTTCATGGCTTAAATTATAGTAATCCTAACAGGTCGACAAAATGTTTGCTTGTAGTTGTTTTGGAGAATTGAAATTTAACAGTGTGAAGCTATATCAGTTTTGTAAGCTTGTGTTTATACGGTAGTAATTATCATAAAAAATAATCCTAGACTATAAGAGTTAAAACAATTGCATCCAAAACTGCTTCCAATTGCATCCTAACAGAGCCTTAATGGCTTAAATTATAGTAATCCTTCCAGAGCCTTAATGGCTTAAATTATAGTAATCCTAACAGAGCCTTAATGGCTTAAATTATAGTAATCCTAACAGAGCCTTAATGTCTTAAATTATAGTAATCCTAACGAGCCTTAATGGCTTAAATTATAGTAATCCTACCAGAGCCTTAATGGCTTAAATTATAGTAATCCTACCAGAGCCTTAATGGCTTAAATTATAGTAATCCTAAGAGAGCCTCAATGGCTTAAATTATAGTAATCCTAACAGAGCCTTTATGGCTTAAATTATAGTAACCCTAACCGAGCCTTAATGGGTTAAATTATAGTAATCCTAACAGAGCCTTAGTGGCTTAAATTATAGTAATCCTACCAGAGCCTTAATGGTTTAAATTATAGTAATCCTAACAGGTTGACGAAATGTTTGCTTGTAGTTGTTTTGGACAATTGAAATTTAACAGTGTGAAGCTGTATCAGTTTTGTAAGCTTGTGTTTATACGGTAGTAATTATCATAAAAAATAATCCTAGACTATATGAGTTGAAACAATTGCTTCCAAAACTGCTTCCAATTGCATCCTAACAGAGCCTTAATGGCTTAAATTATAGTAATCCTAACAGAGCCTTAATGGCTTAAATTATAGTAATCCTACCAGAGCCGTAATGGCTTAAATTATAGTAATCCTACCAGAGCCTTAATGGCTTAAATTATAGTACTCCTAACAGAGCTTTGATGCCTTAAATTATAGTAATCCTAATGAGCCTTAATGGCTTAAATTATAGTAATCCTAACAGAGCCTTAATGGCTTAAATTATAGTTATCCTACCAGAGCCTTAATGGCTTAAATTATAGTAATCCTAACAGAGCCTTAATGGATTAAATTATAATAATCCTAACAGAGCCTTAATGGCTTAAATTATAGCAATCCTAACAGAGCCTTAATGGCTTAAATTATAGTAATCCTACCAGAGCCTTAATGGCTTAAATTATAGTAATCCTAACAGAGCCTTAATGGCTTAAATTATAGTAATCCTAACAGAGCCTTAATGGCTTAAATTATAGTAATCCTAACAGAGCCTTAATGGCTTAAGTTATAGTAATCCTACCAGAGCCTTAATGGCTTAAATGATAGAAATCCTACCAGAGCCTTAATGGCTTAAATTATAGTAACCCTAACAAAGCCTTAATAGCTTAAATTATAGTAATCCTAACAGAGCCTTAATGGCTTAAATTATAGTAACCCTAACCGAGCCTTAATGGCTTAAATGGGGGCGCGGTGGCTCAGTTGGTAGAGGTGCAGGCTGCAAGCCGAGAGGTCCTCGGTTCGAATCCCACCTGTGGCAACCGCGTTGTGTCCTTGGGCAAGACACTTCACCCCGATTGCCTACATGGGGCCACGATGACGCTGTGTACAGGGGCATACTGCACGTTGATGGTACGCATGTCTTCAACCAATCTAACCCTGCCTGTGCTGCGGTGCAGAGTTCAGAGTTACGATGTTGGAGAGCTGACAGCTGCTCGTCGTTGCTCGGTGGTTCTCTCCGGGTACTCCGGCTTCCTCCACCCGTAAAACTGTCACGGTCACGATTAGCCATTGTGCATAAGTATGTGACGTTAAACACCAATAAATAAATACTAATGGCTTAAATTATAGTAATCCTAACAGGGCCTTAATGGCTTAAATAATCCTAACAGAGCCTTAATGGCTTAAATTATCGTAATCCTAACAGAGCCTTAATGGCTTAAATTATCGTAATCCTAACAGAGCCTTAATGGCTTAAATTATAGTAATCCTACCAGAGCCTGAATGGCTTAAATTATAGTAATCCTAACAGAGCCTTAATTGCTTAAATTATAGTAATCCTAACAGAACCTTAATGCCTTAAATTATAGTAATCCTCACAGAGCCTTAATGGCTTAAATTATAGTAATCCTAACAGAGCCTTAATGGCTTAAATTATAGTAATCCTAACAGAGCCTTAATGGCTTAAATTATAGTAATCCTAACAGGTCGACGAAATGTTTGCTTGTAGTTGTTTTCGAGAATTGAAATTTAACAGTGTAAAGCTATATCATTTTTGTAAGCTTGTGCTTATACGGTAGTAATTATCATAAAAAATAATCCTAGACTATATGAGTTAAAACAAATGCATCCAAACCTGCATCCAATTGCATCCTAACAGAGCCTTAATGGCTTAATTTATAGTAATCCTACCAGAACCTTAATGGCTTAAATTATAGTAATCCCACCAGAGCCTTAATGGCTTAAATTATAGTAATCCTAACAGAGCCTTAATGGCTTCAATTATAGTAATCCTAACGAGCCTTAATGGCTTAAATTATAGTAATCCTAACAGAGCCTTAATGGCTTAAATTTTAGTAATCCTAACAGAGCCTTAATGGCTTAAATTATAGTAATCCTAACAGAGCCTTAATGGCTTAAATTATAGTAATCCTAACAGAGCCTTAATGGCTTAAATTATAGTAATCCTAACATAGCCTTAATGGCTTAAATTATAGTAATCCTACCAGAGCCTTAATGGCTTAAATTATAGTAATCCTAACAGAGCCTTAATGGCTTAAATTATAGTAATCCTAACGAGCCTTAATGGCTTAAATTATATTAATCCTAACAGAGCCTTAATGGCTTAAGTTATAGTAATCCTAACAGCCTTAATGGCTTAAATTATAGTAATCCTAACAGAGCCTTAGTGGCTTAAATTATAGTAATCCTACCAGAGCCTTAATGGCTTAAATTATAGTAATCCTAACAGGTCGACAAAATGTTTGCTTGTAGTTGTTTTGGAGAATTGAAATTTAACAGTGTGAAGCTATATCAGTTTTGTAAGCTTATGTTTATACGGTAGTAATTATCATAAAAAATAATCCTAGACTATGAGTTAAAACAATTGCATCCAAAACTGCTTCCAGTTGCATCCTAACAGAGCCTTAATGGCTTAATTAAAAGTAATCCTACCAGAGCCTTAATGGCTTAAATTATGGCTTAAATTATAGTAATCCTAACAGAGCCTTAATGGCTTAAATTATAGTAATCCTAACAGAGCCTTAATGGCTTAAATTATAGTAATCCTAACAGAGCCTTAATGGCTTAAATTATAGTAACCCTAACTGAGCCTTAATGGCTTAAATTATAGTAATCCTAACAGAGCCTTAATGGCTTAAATTATAGTAATCCTAACAGAGCCTTAATGGCTTAAATTATAGTAATCCGAACAGAGCCTTAATGGCTTAAATTATAGTAATCCTAACAGAGCCTTAATCGCTTAAATTATAGTAATCCTACCAGAGCCTGAATGGCTTAAATTATAGTAATCCTAACAGAGCCTTAATTGCTTAAATTATAGTAATCCTAACAACCTTAATGGCTTTAATTATAGTAATCCTAACAGAGCCTTAATGGCTTAAATTATAGTAATCCTAACAGAGCCTTTATGGCTTAAATTATAGTAATCCTAACAGAGCCTTAATGGCTTAAATTATAGTAATCCTAACAGAGCCTTAATCGCTTAAATTATAGCAATCCTAACATAGCCTTAATTGCTTAAATTATAGTAATCCTAACAGAGCCTTAATGGCTTAAATTATAGTAATCCTAACGAGCCTTAATGGCTTAAATTATAGTAATCCTAACAGAGCCTTAATGGCTTAAATTATTGTAATCCTACCAGAGCCTTAATGACTTGAATTATAGTAATCCTAACAGAGCCTTAGTGGCTTAAATTATAGTAATCCTACCAGAGCCTTAATGGCTTAAATTATAATAATCCTAACAGAGCCTCAATGGCTTAAATTATAGTAATCCTAACAGAGCCTTAATGGCTTAAATTATAGTAATCCTACCAGAGCCTTAATGGGTTCAATTATAGTAATCCTAACAGAGCCTTAATGGCTTAAATTATAGTAATCCTAACAGAGCCTTAATGGCTTAAATTATAGTAATCCTAACAGCCTTAATGGCTTAAATTATAGCAATCCTACCAGAGCCTTAATGACTTGAAATTATAGTAATCCTACCAGAGGCTTAATGGTTTAAATTATAGTAATCCTAACAGAGTCTTAATGGCTTAAATTATAGTAATCCTAACAGAGCCTTAATGGCTTAAATTATAGTAATCCTAACAGAGGCATAATCGCTTAGATTACAGTAATCCTAACAGAGACTTAATGGCTTAAATTATAGTAATCCTAAGAGCCTTAATGGCTTAAATTATAGTAATCCTAACCGAGCCTTAATGGCTTAAATTATAGTTATCTTACCAGAGCCTTAATGGCTTAATTATAGTAATTCTAACAGAGCCTTAATGGCTTAAATTATAGTAATCCTAACAGAGCCTTAATGGCTTAAATTATAGTAATCCTACCAGAGGCTTAATGGCTTAATTTATGGTAATCCTAATAGTCTTAATGGCTTAAATTATAGCAATCTTAACAGAGCCTTAATGGCTTAAATTATAGTAATCCTACCAGAGCCTTAATGGCTTAAATTATAGTAATCCTAACAGAGCCTTAATGGCTTAAATTATAGTAATCCTAACAGAGCCTTAATGGCTTAAATTATAGTAATCCTACCAGAGCCTTAATGGCTTAAATTATTGTAATCCTAACAGAGCCTTGATGGCTTAAATTATAGTAATCCTAATGAGCCTTAATGGCTTAAATTATAGTAATCCTAACGAGCCTTGATGGCTTAAATTATAGTAATCCTAATGAGCCTTAATGGCTTAAATTATAGTAATCCTAACGAGCCTTAATGGCTTAAATTATAGTAATCCTAACAGAGCCTTAATGGCTTAAATTATTGTAATCCTACCAGAGCCTTAATGACTTAAATTATAGTAATTCTAACAGAGCCTTAGAGGCTTAAATTATAGTAATCCTACCAGAGCCTTAATGGCTTAAATTATAGTAATCCTAACAGGTCGACGAAATGTTTGCTTGTAGTTGTTTTGGAGAATTGAAATTTAACAGTGTGAAGCTGTATCAGTTTTGTAAGCTTGTGTTTATACGGTAGTAATTATCATAAAAAATAATCCTAGACTATATATGTTGAAACAATTGCTTCCAAAACTGCTTCCAATTGCATCCTAACAGAGCCTTTATGGCTTAATTTATAGTAATCCTACCAGAGCCTTAATGGCTTAAATTATAGTAATCCTACCAGAGCCTTAATGGCTTAAATTATAGTAATCCTGACAGAGCCTTAATGGCTTAAATTATAGTAATCCTAACAGAGCCTTAATGGCTTTAATTATAGTAATCCTAACAGAGCCTTAATGGCTTAAATTATAGTAATCCTGACAGAGCCTTAATGGCTTAAATTATAGTAATCCTAACAGAGCCTTAATGGCTTAAATTATAGTAATCCTAACAGCCTTAATGGCTTAAATTATAGCAATCCTACCAGAGCCTTAATGACTTAAAATTATAGTAATCCTACCAGGGGCTTAATGATTTAAATTATAGTAATCCTAGCAGAGTCTTAATGGCTTAAATTATAGTAATCCTAACAGAGCCTTAATGGCTTAAATTATAGTAATCCTAACAGAGCCGTAATTGCTTAGATTACAGTAATCCTAACAGAGACTTAATGGCTTAAATAATAGTAATTCTAACAGAGCCTTAATGGCTTAAATTATAGTAATCCTACCAGAGTCTTAATGGCTTAAATTATAGTAATCCTAACAGTGCCTTAATGGCTTAAATTATAGTAATCCTAACAGAGCCTTAATGGCTTTAATTATAGTAATCCTAACAGAGCCTTAATGGCTTAAATTATAGTAATCCTACCAGAGCCTTAATGGCTTAAATTATAGTAATCCTACCAGAGCCTTAATGGCTTAAATTATAGTAATCCTACCAGAGCCTTAATGGCTTCAATTATTGTAATCCTAACAGAGCCTTTATGGCTTAAATTATAGTAATCCTAACAGAGCCTTAATGGCCTAAATTATAGTAATCCTACCAGAGCCTTAATGGCTTAAATTATTGTAATCCTAACAGAGCCTTGATGGCTTAAATTATAGTAATCCTAATGAGCCTTAATGGCGTAAATTATAGTAATCCTAACAGAGCCTTAATGGCTTAAATTATAGTAATCCTACCAGAGCCTTAATGGCTTAAATTATAGTAATCCTAACGAGCCTTAATGGCTTAAATTATAGTAATCCTAACAGAGCCTTAATGGCTTAAATTATAGTAATCCTAACAGAGCCTTAATGGCTTAAATTATAGTAATCCTAACAGCCTTAATGGCTTAAATTATAGTAATCCTAACAGAGCCTTAATGGCTTAAATTATAGTAATCCTAACAGAGCCTTAATGTCTTAAAATTATAGTAGTCCTAACAGAGCCTTAAATGGCTTAAATTATAGTAATCCTAACAGAGCCTTAATGGCTTAAATTTTAGCAATCCTACCAGAGCCTTAATGACTTAAAATTGTAGTAATCCTACCAGAGGCTTAGTGGTTTAAATTATAGTAATCCTAACAGAGTCTTAATGGCTTAAATTATAGTAATCCTAACAGAGCCTTAATGGCTTAAATTATAGTAATCCTAACAGGTCGACGAAATGTTTGCTTGTAGTTGTTTTGGAGAATTGAAATTTAACAGTGTAAAGCTATATCATTTTTGTAAGCTTGTGTTTATACGGTAGTAATTATCATAAAAAATAATCCTAGACTATATGAGTTAAAACAATTGCATCCAAAACTGGTTAAAATGCTTGCTAGTAGTCATTGTTCCAAAGGGTTGGAATTGAATTCCGTTCTTTTTGATATTAACAATGCACAAGTCTAGTGGATGGTTATATGCCCACAATGAGGGCGTTCATACAAAGATATGTGTCAGCTAGGCCAGCTGGTGAGGCAGGATGGTTATATTTCCACAATGAAGGCCTTCATACAAAGATATGTGTCAGTGAGGCCAGTGGGTGAGGCAACTAACAAATGTGTGAGAACAGTGTTATGTCACTTTGCATCCATGCACGTTTTTTTTCGTCAGTGAGTGCCGTTAAAATTAATCTGACACCAACAAAATTGTAGAAACTGTCAGTGTGAAATCATTTTATATTTGAGTACATGTCTATATGGCAGTAATTATTGAAACATTAATCAGAGAGACTATTGGCTAAAACATTATTAACCCTTTACCTAACGTAATGGTCAAAACCGGCTATCGCTATTCACAAAAATCCCCAATTAATTTTCATTATTTTTTCATTTTTTGTCTCGTTGAGCTCGTTCCAAAGAGGGATCATAACCTTTGTTTTTGAGACAAAAAAATGAAAAAAATTGGTTATTCAAGAATTTTTAGCTCATCTTGACAAAGTCAAGCTGAGCTAATCTCATCGCTTCCCGTCCGTCGTCCGTCGTCCATCGTCTGTCGTCCGTCGTCGTCCGTCGTCCGTCAACACCATGTTTTGGTCTTCTCCTCCAAACCCACTGGGCCAATTCAAGTGAAAGTTTGTGTGAGTGATGGTCCCAAAGGGGCATTTCATTTTTGTTCAACTCGGCATGCCCAGCCCCATAGGGAGGGAGTGGGGGAAAATGCTCCAAAATATTTTTAAAATCTTCTTCTCAAGAACCAGTGTGTACAATGACTTGATATTTGCTATGGAGCTTCCATATGAGGTGTAGAATCAAGTTTGTTCAAACGAAGTTGGTAAAGTAATATTTGGCTTTGTAATAGGAGGGGTAAGATTTTTGGCCCCGCCCAAAATTTCTATTTTCTGAACCGATGGTCCGGTATGAACCAAATTTGGTTTGTGGTAGTATTGGGTCATAAGTACTTGACCCATGCAAAAAAAAAAATTCCCGCATCCCCATGGGAACCCTGGGAGCTAAAAATAGAAATATTTTCAAACGCTCATATTTCCCAAACCCCACGGAACAGAGAGCTTTTATTTGGTATGAAGTATCCTTATGACCAGTAGAACTGAATGGTAAAAAAAAAAATTGCCATCAGTTATGTTAGGGTGTTCTGTAATGGGCATCGAAAAAATGCTGAGTCAGCATATTTGCAAAAATTTTAAAAAATCTTTTCTCCAGAACCAATGATCAGAATCTTTTGATATTTGGTATACAGCATTCATAGGGGGGTCAGATAAAAGTTTGTTGAAATAAAGCTCATTGGTTCATATTTGGGCTCTCTACAGGAGCCCGAAGTTTTAACATAGGGTAATATGGGGAATATTCTTTAAAAATCTTCTTCTTCAGAACCACCAGTCAGAATCTTTTAATATTTGGTATACATCATTGTTATGAGGGTCAAATTCTAGAGTGTTCAAACCAAGTCCCTAGGTTAATATTTGGGCTTCCTACGGAAGCCCAAATTTTATCTTTTTTCAATATGGAGGGTAATTTAAAAAAATCTTCTTCTTCAGATCCATCAGTCAGAATGCTTTGATATTTGGTATGCAACAAAATTTATTTCTAACTCCAATGAATAAAAGTTTTCCAGTCCTTGCACTGAATATTACAGCTACACCCCCATAGCATTATATGAATGTTTATGTGTTCTTTTTGACCAGCCACCATCACAAATAACAGTTAGAGCTGGCACGCACCCCTTGGTGAAATTCATTATTCTGCACAGCTAAATTCCTTTCCTCTGCACCTGCAGAAAGCATATCTGACATTAATAATTTGTGCCACATATCCCCAATCTGCTGTTCTAATCCAGTAAATGTTGACTGTGTCGTACCTGGAACACCCAGTGTACTCATGCATTCATTCAACTGTGAAACCCCCCTTCCAGTAACAATAGTGCCCCACACTGCTCTCAAGTTTACATCATATCTTTTCACAGAAAATTGTTCAATGAATATTTTGTCACTATTGGCTGAAAAGAATTTCCAAAAACAACCATTACATTGCACTGTAAATATTGAGGCCAAGCCATATGGTATGTTTCAGTGAGCAATTCTGGTTTACTTGGTTTATTGTGAGCATGCGCTGACACTCGGAATAAAAACTAGGTCGTTTCATTGAGCAGTTTATATTCTGGTTTATTATTCTGGATAAAACCAACTAAACCTCCTGGAGAGCAGGGTTATCTGGTTTATCATTCTATTATTGACATGCGCAGTGGAACACTCATAAAAGTTGTAGACCTTGCATAACAACAGTAAAAACTTATTCTGATTTTGTGTGTTAAAAAAAAAATTAATAGTGCAAGGTTCATGAAAAATGCTAAAATTAAAGAGAGAGAAACTATAAAACAGTTAATAACATTTATTTTGCCCATAAAAGTGGCTTTTCCAAAATATTCAATTCTCAACTGAAAGGGTGTTTTTCTCTCACAAAAATTGTTACAACTTTCAGAAGATCCTTTTGGCCATTTTATTACCATGATAGCAGTGACGCAATTTCTGACACCATCACTGGAAAGTTTCTTATGAGGGCCTTTTTAACCCTTTACCTAACATGAAAAGCAGACGACACTCGCAAAAATAAATTCTTGAATAAATGTTTTTTGCATTTTTTGTCTCAAAAACATAGGTTATGACCCCTCATTGGAACCTATGTTTTTGGGACAAAAAATGAAAAAATACTGAAAATTAATTGGCGATTTTTGAGAATAGCACTGGCCGGTTTTGTCCGTTACATTGGTTAAAGGGTTAATTATGGTTTTCTAAGACTGTTTACAAATGAAAGCAGGGATATGTTTCCCATGCTTTGGATATCCCCCTCCTAACAATGCGTTTATGTGTCGCGTTTCCTAGTGACATCAAGCAAAGGTTTACATGGAATAGTATTCTCATTAAATGTACCGTTCAGTTTGGTTTATTAAACCGCAGTTAGGTTTACATGGAAAAGTAAACCAAGTAAACCGGAATAGTTCACTGAAACATACCCATAATGTTTGGATTCTTTAATTATAACAAATGGTATTTCACCTCTACTGATACAATTATTTGCAAAATAACATTGCACACAATGCGAAGCCAAAGTATTGAAATGTTTCTCCAATAGTGGAATATTGAACAGGCGATATCCAGTTACAGGTGTTGATTGAATTGTTTTTAAATGGAGTTTTAGAGGATGTTGATTGTCTGGTTCACATGAGTAGAACTGTTTATTTTGGTTTAAAGCTTTACTAATTTGTGGAGGTGACACCAAGCTACTACTTACAGATGTGCATTTTTTATATTTCAGTTTGAAATTCCTACAACCTCCAGGTAAATTGAATCTGAATTTCCGCCGTTTGGGATGGCCCATCTTGAATGAAACTACAAGTAATAAATGGTTCAAAACAATAATAATAGTATATAATGTATACCTGGTGATTTGCATTTTTTATGGGTAGTCAAAAAGGTTATCATTTTATCTTCCCTTGATAACTGGTCTTGATCATTTACATGGAAACTCTCCGATGTATTTTCCAGAAAATTATGTTTCAGAATGAGAAATAATAAAGAGAAAATAACATGAAAACCCATATTGCCCTTACAAATATTATTATCAAATATGCGACTGATTTCACCTGGTTATTATTACTACTCAATCTATAAGTTACTAGTCGATTAACAAAAGTTAGGAGACCTGTTAAAACTCCATAATTTCAGTGACGTCATTCGTCGGAGCCGGGCCACGGGCGATAATGGTATAAATAGCCATTAGCGGCCTGCAGCCCAGCTATTTTTATATTCCTTGGTCTAATGAATTACTCCCATTTGGATGACATCCCTTTGTATTTCTGAACTGAAGTCGATCGCATGATCGAAACAAAAATATCAAACCGACTTTAGTCATTATTTCTGTGCTGAAATGAAGCACCATCAGATGGAAACAAGTTACATTGCACTGTGAATCGGTCGCACTGTAAGTATACTGATAAAATCATCGTTCATTCATTACAACGGCCTGGTAATAATAGTAATAATATGACTGTTGTCAGGCATCATGATTCATTAGTGGCCCTGCAGCATTGATGAACAGCCCTTGGGCTTATTAACGGCCCTCGACTTCGTCTCGGGCCTTTAATAAACTCTTGGGCTGTTCATCATTGCTGCAGGGCCGCTAATGAACCATAATGCCCTCCAAAATCATGTTATTGTTATATTGGTGTTCAGAACCAAAAATTACATTGAAAAACATTTAAATTAACACTTTTTGAACTAAAATCTCAATCATTCAATTTCTCTGCTTAAGTGAACTTCCAACCGCATGGTTTGGCGACAACGTGTTGCCATATATGTTCTCGCAGTTACTGCAAAATTAGGCAACACTTATATACTTTAATAAAAATTCTGTTTTGGTGTTCAGGAAATGTAAGTAATTAAATAAACTGAGTATGGTACGTCAAAAACAGAAAAATATTCGGTAAATCGGCATATAATGTTACATACGCCCATGTACTGGACTTCTAGAAAAGAAACCAATTTTCATAACAAAAGTGTTTGCATGTTTGGCCAGTACATCAGAACTCACACATGGACGGTTAGGAGTTTAGCACAAACATTTTTCACTATTATTTATGCCGATCACAAATCGATCGAATAATCTGCCTTCATAGTATTTACAGCTCTTGTCTGTAAGGAAATGTATACCTTTGCAGTTTTGATTCCGGCTGTAAATATATTTGAAAACTTGCGTGTTCATCTTCAGAACGTTTCGTCTGCAGTTCGTACACACAAGTCGGAAGTGCTGAGGAACATCTTTCCAAAGATAGTGTTCCACCGTGGTCCAAAATATTTGATTTCCATTTTTAGCTCAACTTTACAAAGTCAAGCTGAGCTATTGCCATCACTTCTCGTCTGTCGGCGTACGTTAGTACGTACGTCCACAATTTCCTTTGGCACACCTCACAGATCGCATTTATGATCAGATCACTTTGAAACTTGGTATGCTTGTTTGGGGTGACCTCTAGATGGGAGCTATCGATTTTTAGCTCACCTGACTGAAAGTCAGGGTGAGCTTTTCTGATCACTTTTCGTCCGTCGTCCGGCGTCCTTTGTGAAGGTGGTGTTTGGGCTTTTTCTCCCAAACCACTGGCCGCATATTAATGAAATTTCATGTGAGAAGGGGTTATGTAAGCGGATTTTGATTTTTTGTCAAATTAGGTTTCGGCTCACATTGAGCAGAGGGATGGGGCAAAAATGCTCCAATTCTTAAAAAATCTTCTTCTCAAGAACCAGCAATAGCAGAGACTTGATATTTGGTATGCAGCTTCCTTTTGAGGTGTAGACTCAAGTTTGTTCAAGAGAAGTTGGAGGGGCTATATTTGACGATGTTAAAGGAGGGGGCAAAAATTTTGGCCCCGCCCCAAATTTCTGTTTTCCAAACCGCGAGGCCGATTTGAACCAAATTTTACATGAGTGCTTATTGGGTCATAAGTACCTAATTTATGCCGAAATTTTTTTCCCCATAGCCCCGTGGGAACCACAGGAGCTAAAAATAGAAAAAAATGAAAACGCCCATATCTCCAAAACTACACGGCACTGAGAATTCTTATTTGTTGTGAAGCTTCCTTAGGACCAACAGAATGGAATGATAAAAAAAAATTGCCATCGGTTTTATCATGGGGTACTTTTTGGGGACTTTTGAAGAAGTGCTGAGTCAGCATTTTTAACACTGTGGGTAATGGGAAAAACATAAGACAACTTTTCTCCCAAACCACTGCTCCAAAAGCTTTCAAATTTCACATATAACATCTTTGGAAGATTGTTTCACATGTTTATTGAAATCAATTGCCTGGGTTGATATTTGGGCTCTCTATGGGAGCCCAAATGTTTAAATTAGTGCAGTATGAGGAGTATTTTTTAAAAATCTTCTTCAGATCTACCAATAAGAATGTTTTGATATTTGGTATGCAGCATCCTTAGGGGGTGAGATTCAAGTTTGTTGAAGCCAAATCCCTGGGTGCATATTTAGGCTGAAAATTTGGGGTCCCGTTGTGGACTTCGAAATTTTGGACCAAAATCCGAAAAAAAAATTTTTTTGTTTTTTCTGCGTTTCGGTCAATTTTAAGACAAAAAAAAAAAAAAATTTTTCCCCTGAAAATTTGGGGTGCGGGTGGGACTTAAAAAATTTTTGACCAAAATCGAAAATTTTTTTTTTTTGTTTTTTTCTGCGTTTCGGTGAATTTTAAGATAAAAAAAAAAAAAAAAAAAAATTTTGGGTCCGGGTGGGACTTAGAAAATTTTGGACCAAAATCCGAAAAAATTTTTTTTTGTTTTTTATGCATTTCTGTCAATTTTAAGACAAAAAAATTTTTTTTTTTTTCCCCTGAAAATTTGGGGTGCAGGTGGGACTTCGAAAATTTTGGACGAAAATCCGAAAAAAATTTTTTTGGTTTTTTATGCATTTCTGTCAATTTTAAGACAAAAAAAAAAAAAAAATTTTTCCCCTGAAAATTTGGGGTGCGGTTGGGACTTAGAAAATTTTGGACCAAAATCCGAAAAAATTTTTGTTTGTTTTTTATGCATTTCTGACAATTTTAAGACAAAAAAAAATTTTTTTTTCTTCCTGAAAATTTGGGGTGCGGGTGGGACTTAGAAAATTTTGGATCAAAATCCGAAAAAAATTTTTTTTTGTTTTTTCTGCGTTTTGGTCAATTTTAAGACAAAAAAATTTTTTTTGTTTTTTTCCCCTGAAAATTTGGGGTCCGGGTGGGACTTCGAAAATTTTGGACCAAAATGCGGAATTTTTTTTTTATTGTTTTTTATGCATTTCTGTCAATTTTAAGGCAAAAATAAAAAAAAAAAATTTTTCCCTGAAAATTTAGGGTCTGGGTGAGACTTACAAAATTTTAGACTATTAGTGTTATTTTTATGGTACTGTTGATAAAAGGTATTAAATCCTGTAACTTGTACAAGGCAGGGAGCTATCCTAGCACTCTGTGTGCCATCTAGACTCCCAACAGTATCCGGGCACATATAATCTTGAATGTTTTCCCGAAATAATCACACTTCTCCATTTTATATTGGTTCAAGTCAGTGACCAGCCTCAGTGACCTACTCTGCGAGCTCGTTCCACGAGTTTTGAATGTGCCCAGACTCATTTAAGGTACTTCTGTGCCGCTAACTTTAGTTAGCTAACTTCGAGTCAAGGTAATCTGCTATCTTCGAGCTGTGCTGTCGCGCGGTGCTGGTATGTCAGGAAGCATTTGTGACACCTTTGCTGTCCTTCCTTGCTTCTTCTCAATGCCGTCCTAGTTAGTATTACTGTTTAGTAAGGCTGATCACCTTGCAGGGGTGATTCACACTTGCCAGGACCTGGCCGGAAGCACTCCGTCAAACCCACTTAAGCAAAACAGAGGGTGACCCCAAGTCTTAGTCTCTAAGTCCCCATCCTGCCAACTTTCGAGCTTTCGTGGTAGGGATGGGTGATGGGTTGCTGTTTCCATCCATAGTGCTTCACTTTTTAATGCCAAGCCATCTTTGACATTCTAGCACCACCCGGCCCTATCCAGTTGCTCTGTTACGCTTAACCTAACAATGCTCGAACATAAATCGCACCTACTTGGTACTGATCTGATCATCTGGGGTGGTCTGAAACTTCCGAGTTACAGTGTTAGACAGGTGTATTATCGCCGAAACGCCAGCTGAGTTGTGGGCCTATCACCTAATGTCCGTCAAGCCCAACGACAAATCATGACAAAAGCGGGAGGTGTCTTGGTCGCATAACGTCCAGACCTTTGCCGGATGTCTTTGGAGTGATGTTTAGTCGGCACCTTCTCCCATCGTATATATACCTTAAGCCATTTGTCGAGTGGGATTTGCGCTCTGCTGGTGTCATTTTTGAGGGTCCTGTATGTATGTCGGTGTGATTACGGTAGGTGGCAATTGAGCCATCACCACTTGCTGTGTCCATATCGCCATGTATACGGGATTTTCGAGGATGTCAATTCGATGTTGGAATTTGCGTAACTAGCTCGGTGTATGAGGCCTGGACCGAGTCTATGGCGAGGTCCACACCTGACTTGCTGAATGGGTTTTCTAAATACAAAAGTATTGGGGACGAGCTGATGATTGCACTTATCTCTAGATCTCTGCCAAAGGAAATCTATCGACCCTCTCACTTAATGCGTTATGAAATACGCGGCCTCTTTTGATAACAAAATGTAGTTTCTTTGTTTTTTTTCATCTGGGGGGGGGGGGGGGGGCAGTCTACGGTCCCCATTGGAGCAAGCTCGTTCCGGTGGGGGGGGGGGGGGGTGGGGGGGGGGGGTCCGTGGTCTGCGACTTGGAGGCTAATACCGAAATAATTCCAGTCATTATGGTGACAAATGACCCTAGTATTACCTGTGATTTCTAATCGCGAAAATTCGAGCCTGTATACGAGGAAATCGATCTTTTCTAACAACGACCAGTATTGCTAGAGGTAGTTGCCAATAGAGCTAAACAGGACAGGAGTTATTGAGCCCTTCCTCTATTCAATTGCGCTCACGCGAAAATTAGAATGGACGTTGTGCACTAAATAATAAGATTCTCGTATACCCAACAATTTACACTCTTTGTATTGGTTGTGTCAAATCGACACGCCCTTGTTCTGTTATGTCATGTTTGGATCTATTGGCGACTGCCTCTAGTAATACAACCAGTATTGCTGGAGGTAGTCGCCAATAGAGCTAAACAGGACATGAGTTATTGAGCCCCTCCTCTATTCAATTGCGCCCACGTGAAAATTAGAATGGACGTTGTGCACTAAATAATAAGATTCTCGTATACCCATCAATTTACACTCTTTGTATTGGTTCCTTTCTCAGCTCGGTGTTACGCTGTTAACGTCATGTTCTGAATGATATTGAACGACCGTCTTTTACCGCATCATATGGAAGCTCTTAACTGCACCTACAACTATCAATTTGTTCTAGGACGGGCCCTTGGCCATGCTCAGTCTGACACATTTTATCCCTTCCCTTGACATTTACTTACAACTCAACCTTGACGTCCAAATCGTCATATTTATTGTATTATGCTTGTATATATGTTTCTTTATTTTGTATTTGTTATGAACATTTATATTTCTTTATTTCCCCACCTCTCACTCTTGAATACCCATGGTTATTCCCCTTCCCTTACAGCTTTAGCTTCAGCCTTCCCACTGACATGTCCTCTCTTATGACAAATCTATATGAACCAAGGAAGAGACTCCCGAGTGTGACCCGCTGTACCAGTGAAAAGATTCACATGGTAATAACACACGTAATCCAATGGCAACTCAATGTATGATATAGTTAGTTATCGAATCCGTGTGGGCCTTTTTGCTGGTACTGCTATGAGTGGTGTGCGGCGCAAGAAGCAAATAGATCCCCAAACATGTTTCCTCGCAATCTTACTACTCAACTATGGAGTGAAAGCACTTTGTATAATGCTGTCTCTAACGCTCACTAATGGGTGGCAACAAACTGTCCTAGCTAAATTGCTAAATACTACTAATAATTACCGGATCTATTCCATGGACAAGGATCATACAATTTATCACTACGAACATCGTCCATTGCCTACAATGCAAAGGTCGGTGGCCCTGGACATACACCAGCTTTCAACCACTCTCCGCGCAAACCGATATGCTGCCCTATGCTTGATAACCATTGGCACCGCCATATGGCTCCGAATTCTGTGTATTATCTCTGGCGATATAGAAACAAATCCTGGTCCTGAACATATGTCACCGACGCACTGTCTAGACACATCGACTGCCTCCTCCGTTTCCTTGCAAAGTTCTAAATGTCAGAAGGGATTTTCATTTCTACATCTCAATGCTCAAAGTCTAAAACCAAAAATCGACGTTCTTAGTTGTGAAGTCAACCCGTTCGATGTCTGTGCCTTCACTGAGACATGGCTAGACAGTGACGACCTAGACACCGATATTGAATTACCGGACTTCTATCCTCCACTGAGAAAGGATCGTGGTACTAGAGGTGGGGTTGTGGCAATATACCTTAAAAATAACTTATGCTTCAAGCAACGCCACGACCTGAATATTAATAATCTTGAAAGTCTATGGGTACAAATCTTTACTGATAATACCTCCATTCTTTTTGGAGTTATATATCGACCACCCCACTCAACCGGCGAAGTCTGGGACCTAATTTCTGTATCATTCGAAAAAGCATTAGATACCAACATAACAAACATAATTATAACTGGAGACTTTAATGACAATCAACAAGTAAATCGAGTCGGAACACTGCAATAAATTCTTTACCAGTAGAACCTCACTCAACTAGTTGATGAACCAACGCACTTCACTGAAAATTCAAACTCATTGATCGACCTCATAATCGTCAATGATTAAACACTAAATAACACATGGAAGTGATGGACCCATTTTTTGACGAACTAATTAGATATCACTGTCCCGTTGTACTAACCCTTAACATCCCCCAAAAGAAATCGAAAATTTTCAAAAGGAAAATTTGGTCGTACAGCTCCGGTGCTTATGACAAACTCAACAGGGAACTAATAAACCTCAACCTGAATAATATCTGGCTTGAAACACCACTTCCCGAATGTGTTGCCAAACTTACTAACATCTTAGATCAGCTCGCCATGAAATTTATTCCCAACAAAATGATTATCTGTAGAGCTAATCAGCCACCCTGGATGCACAACAACATTAGGAAACTTATCCGACAAAGGAAACGCTTGTACCGCAAGGCAAAAAAATTTAAAACTCCAATCTCATGGGAAAATTATCGTCTCAAACGGAATGAAACTGTCTCGGAAATTCGGAAATCACAGATAAACTATTATTCCAAAATAGACGAAAAGCTCAGCTCACCATCAATAAATCCTTCCGAATGGTGGAAGACATTCAAATACCTCATCTCCGGCACCAACAAATCTATCCCCGCTTTGGAAATTGACAATAAACCCATAACGTCAGACCGCGAAAAAGCGGAACTCTTCAATAACCACTTCTGTAGCATTGCAACAGTCGATGATATCTCTCGCAACCTCCCACCGATTAGTAAACATTCACAGCAAGATGAACTTAGCAATATTAGTATCACTCCTGAAGACACGCTGGAAGCTCTGCAGTCCCTCAAGGTGTCTAAAGCTTGTGGACCAGATAATATTAGCCCATACCTCCTTAAAAGATGTTCCATTAGTTTATGTGATCCCCTAGCATCTCTGTTCAATTTGATGTTGAACGAATCATTTTTCCCTGGAGAATGGAAATGCGGTAATGTTACCCCTGTATACAAAAACGGTGACATCCATTTGATACAAAACTATCGGCCTATTACCTTGTTGAGCTGCCTTAATAAAGTTTTCGAGAAATGTATCTTCAAAAAAGTCCCTCAATTTCTAAAAGACCACATGATACTCACTCCACTTCAGTCCGGATTTCTCCCATTTGACTCAACTGTACTGCAACTGACTGATATTTACAACTCGTTTAGCTCGGCGCTTGATGAAGGTAAAGAAATACGGGTGGTATTCTGTGATATCAGCAAAGCCTTCGACAAAGTCTGGCACAGAGGCTTACTTTTTAAACTTGAACAAATTGGCATCACCGGTACCCTCCTAAAATGGTTTGAATCATATCTAAATGTAGACATCAGCGTGTCGTTCTTAACGCATCATCATCGTCTTTGAGACAGGTTTTTGCTGGAGTGCCCCAAGGATCTGTCCTAGGCCCCCTACTATTCTTGATATACATTAACGATATTGTGGAGAATATCACAAGTACCGTACGTCTATTTGCTGACGACACGACACTATACCTAATTGTAGAAGATCCCAACAGAGCATTCGAAATAATGGAAACCGATCTTAAACTATTGGAGGAATGGTCCGACAAATGGCTTGTCAAATTTAATCCCACCAAAACTGAAAGTCTATTAATTACCAGAAAAATCAACCAATCTAACCACCCGCCCCTAAAAATGTTCAATACTCCGATTAAAGAGGTACCCAACCACAAACATCTTGGACTGACATTTGACAGCCGTGGAACATGGGCTGACCATATCGCTGAGATAACAAAAAAGGCCTGGAAGCATATCGACACTCTGCGTCGTTTCAAGTATAGACTGGACTGAAAAAGCCTAGAACAAATTTATTACGCCTATGTCCGCCCGGTACTCGAATACGCAAGACACTGTCTGGGACAACTGTACTGCAAGCGAGACCGAGGAAATTGAGAAATCCAAGTGGAAGCAGCACGGTTGATCACAGGGGGCACCAAAAGTACTCGCAAAAGACGTCTATGCGTCGAAACTGGATGGGAAACCCTCGAAACTAGATGGCAGAATCATAAGCTTATTCAATATTTCAAAATGTACCATAGACTGCTCCCTGCCTATATCACTAACCTAATCCCCCCATCCACTTCTGACACACACAGTTATAATCTTCACCACGACAATTTGACAGCTCCCTTGTGTCGAACCAATGTCTACTATACTTCTTTTCTCCCATCTACCACACGTCTATGGAATAGTATTCCCCCGGAAATAAGATGCAATCCCTCGCTATCCTCCTTTAAGAGTTACTTGAACCGCAACAGCCAACGGGTGCCTATCTTCTATTACCACCACTTCACACGCCTTTCCCAAATACTGCACACGTGCTTGCGTCTAAATTGTAGCAATTTAAACGATGATTTGTACAACAATCATCTCTCTGACACGCCTCTGTGCAGCTGTGGTGATCAAGAAACATCGGACCATTTTTTCTTCCACTGCCCTATGTATACACAAATTAGACTGCAAACGCTATCTTCTATTCCCCACTCTTTAACGACTGACATTCTGCTATACGGCTGTGAATACTATAGCATAGCAATTAATAAGTTTATTTTCGACAAAGTCCAGCTATTTATAACCCAAAGCAAACGCTTCTCTTAGCCATGTAAATGTGCTAGGCAACTTCTATATTATCTATAATCTAATTGCGCTACCCAACCCTCTGACTGGTCATACTACCTCTTCCTTGGTTGATCCGTCCCTCCTCCCAACTTTACCACCCCACTTTCTCTGCAAGTTAGTTTACCTTATTACGTTTCCATTTCTCTGAAACAAATTATGTGCAAATATTTGAAAGAAAGAACAAATAGTTCACCTGTATCAGCCATCTTAAATCGTTTTTACAATGAAGTCCGTAGACAGCCTCGTATAAGCTTTGAGCTTACTGCTGAATCCCTTTCAGTTCTAATTTATTAATGTCTTACTGCTTTGATTATTCCTTGTAATATTTTTGTAAAATTTGTTCTGAAATAAATACTGTTTAAACTAAAATTTTGGACTAAAATCCGAAAAAATTTTTTTTTGTTTTTATGCATTTCTGTCAATTTTAAGACAAAAAAAAAAAAAAAAAATTTTTCCCCTGAAAATTTTGGGTCCAGGTGGGACTTAGAAAATTTTGGACGAAAATCCGAAAAAATTTTTTTTTTGTTTTTTCTGCGTTTTGGTCAATTTTAAGACAAAAAAAATTATTTTTTTTTACCCTGAAAATTTGGGGTCCGGGTGGGACTTAGAAAATTTTGGATCAAAATCCGAAAAAAATTTTTTTTTGTTTTTTATGCATTTCTGTCAATTTTAAGACAAAAATTTTTTTTTTTTTTCCCCTGAAAATTTGGGGTCCGGATGGGACTTAGAAAATTTTGGACCAAAATCCGGAAAAAATTTTTTTTTGTTTTTTCTGCATTTCTGTCAATTTTAAGACAAAAAAAAATTTTTTTTTTTTACCCTGAAAATTTGGGGTGCGGGTGGGACTTAGAAAATTTTGGACCAAAATCCGGAATTTTTTTGGGAGGGGTTTTATGCGTTTCTGTCAATTTTAAGACAAAAAAAAAAAAAAATGTTTTCCCCTGAAAATTTGGGGTCCAGGTGGGACTTCGAAAAATTTGGACCAAAATCTGGAAATTTTTGTTTTTGTTTTTTATGCATTTCAGTCAGTTTTAAGACAAAAAAAAAATTTTTTTTTTACCCTGAATATTTGGGGTCCCGGTGGGACTTCGAAAATTTTGGACCAAAATCCATAATTTTTTTGTTTTTTGTTTTTTATGCGTTTCTGTCAATTTTAAGACAAAAAAAACATTTTTTTTTCACACCCAAAATTTGGGGTCCGGGTGTGACTTAGAAAATTTTGGACCCAAATCCGGAAATTAGTTTTAGCGTTTTTTATGCGTTTTAAGAAGAAGAAAAAAATTTAGGCTGAAAGTATTTTGTTTGGGAAAAAAATCTGTTTTTTATGTGTTTATCTCAATTTTGGGACGTTAAAGTGCAGGAACTGAAAATAGAAGGAAAATCCTGTGTATTGTGCGGGCACAATCGCTTCATCTAGTTGGTATATGCTTTTCTTAGGAGGGGGCGTATGCAGCTTATTCAAGTCAAGTCCCTGGTTTGATATTTAGACTACCATGTCAGGTGAGTGCCCTCAGGCCCCCTGGGGCCTCTTGTTTTCAATTTCCGTCAAAAAATGTTGCCACGGCCAACGTTCTTAGAACTTAGTTTAGTCAGACCATAATATTTCTCTTTGGCACACCCTACCGGGCACATTTATTATACCACCCACTTGAAAAGTGGGCGGTATATAGCATTCATGGTGTCCGTACTTCCGTACGTCCGTACTTCCGTACGTCCGTGACGCTTTGGGGGTACACATCTGCTATCCGCTACTCCTCTTAAACCAGTGGGTGGATTTCATTGAAACTTACAGGCATTCTTTTCTATACATTATAGATGTGCAACTCCTATTTTGCTTTCAGGTATTTTTATTTTTTACTCTTTCCCAAAGGGCGAAATGAACTTAGCCAAATTGTTGTGATGTTTTAGGGGGGTACACTCCTGCTATCCGCTACTCCTCTTATACCAGTGGGCAAATTTCATTGAAACTCTCAGACATTCTTTTATATACATTATAGATGTGCACCTTCTATTCTGCTTTCAGGTATTTTTATTTTTATTTTTTTTTTGTGGGGGGGGGGGGGGGGGGGGGGGTACACATCTGCTATCCACAACTCCTCTTCAACCAGTGAACGGATTTCATTGAAACTCTCAGACATTCTTTTACATACATTGAAGATGTGCACCTCCTATTTTGTTTTCAGATATTTTCTTTTTTACAGTTTCCCATATTGAAAAGTGAACTTGTCAAATTCAATTGACATTCTGTACAGATCTGCTATCTGCAACTCCTCTTAAACCATTGAACAGATTTCATTGAAACTTTCAGACATTCTTTTACATATATTGAAGATGTGCACCTCCTGTTTTGTTTTCAGATATTTTCATTTTCAGGGTTTTTCATATTTAAAAATGGGCTTTGTCAATTCAAGCTTGCGTGGGAGGGTTGTTGACATTTGCTATCCACGACCTCCTTTAAACTAGTGAATGGATTTCAATGAAACCTTCGAACATTGGTGTCAGTCTTTGTGCTCTCTACATTAAACACTCTTTTACTGTTGTAAAATGTTTCTTGGTGGGAGTGGGTGGTATCATTTAGTGAGCAGTGCTCACAGTTTTTCTAGTGATTGGATTGCTTTGAAACCTGGTATGCTTGTTTAGGGTGACCTCTAGATGGGAGCTATCGATTTTCTTCAATTTCCATCAAAAAATGTTGCCACGGCCAACGTTCTTAGAACTTAGTTTAGTCAGACCTCAATATTTCCCTTTGGCACACCCAACAGGGCACATTTATGATCAGATTGCTTTGAAACCTGGTATGCTTGTTTGGGGAGACCTCTAGATGGGAGCTATCGATTTTCTTCAATTTCCATCAAAAAATGTTGCCGTGGCCAACGTTCTTAGAACTTAGTTTAGTCAGAAGACCTCAATATTTCCCTTTGGCACACCCTACAGGGCACATTTATAATCGGATTGCTTTGAAACCTGGCATGCTTGTTTAGGGTGACCTCTAGATGGGAGCTATCGATTTTCTTCAATTTCCGTCAAAAAATGTTGCCACGGCCAACGTTCTTAGAACTTAGTTTAGTCAAACCACAATATTTCCCTTTGGCACACCCTACAGGGCACATTTATGATTGGATTGCTTTGAAACCTGGTAGGCTTGTTTAGGGTGACCTCTAGATAGGAGCTATCGATTTTCTTCAATTTCTGTCAAAAAATGTTGCCACGGCCAACATTCTTAGAACTTAGTTTAGTCAGACCACAATATTTCCCTTTGGCACACCCTATAGGGCACATTTATGCTTGGATTGCTTTGAAACCTGGTATGCTTGTTTGGGGTGACCTCTAGATGGGAGCTATCAAATTTTTTCCATTTCCGGCAAAAAATGTTGCCGCGGACAATGTTCTTAGAACTTAGTTTAGTCAGAAGACCTCAATATTTCCCTTTGGCACACCCTACAGGGCACATTTATGATTGGATTGCTTTGAAATCTGGTATGCTTGTTTGGGGAGACCTCTAGATGGGAGATATCGATTTTCTTCAATTTCCATCAAAAATTGTTGCCGCTGCCAACGTTCTTAGAACTTAGTTCAGACAATTTTCCTGAACATTTGTTACAGGCTACGGTCAGTATTTATGTACAGACATTTACAACACTTTACATGTGCCTTTGTTATCAGGTCATTGCCTAGATGTGTGTCATTGCTGTGTCACATACAATACATGTACATGACTAACACAAGTCATTGACACTTTCATTAAAGTCTAAGTATTACAAACCATGTATCATTTTATGTATTTCATTTTCTCACCTCTAGAAAAAATAATTAGCTTCGATAGTGAAAGAAAATTCATTCATTTGTCTGATATTCACACCACGTTGTCGCACAGCCGTAGAGATATTTCATCAAATTTTATTGTGAACATGTTCAGTGATTGTGACATCATGCCGTGCTCTTTTGAACATGGATGAACTCTGTTAGGTTCAATTTCCAAAAAACACCTCTCCTCTACAATAGTTGAGAGAATAAGAAATACAGGACTGTCTTTATTTTTGTTGCACAGCGCATATATAAGCACATGTACTTGCATTTTTAAAAATCAAAAAAATTACATTTAAATTCACTTTTTCGAAACTAAAAGTCATTTTCAGTGTATCAATTCATTCTATACTTTTTTTTTGTACACTGACGAGGAAGATAGGGGTTATCAGGTTTGCTAACTAGTCAGTATTCTGTTGTTACATATTTGATATGTCAATTCAACATTCTACCGAACATGATCCTTAATGTAATCCAAAATGATTGTAAATATTACTTACCCAAAGTAATTCCATTGAAACTCAGTAACCAACTAGACTTTATGATTCTGGAGAATCATGGCTTTTCCCGATGAGATTCCATGATTTGTCATGACCCCACAGTGTATGATGAATTGCTTTTGACTGTCTGACTGAAGTTCCTTCATTGGTGTCATGAAAAAGGTGAGTATAGAAGTCTCAAATGACTCAGTTTGATAAAACAAAATTGTTTAGGTAAAAACCATCATTAACGGTGGAGAGGGTTAATATCAATATCGTCGTCCAACAAGTTAATGACCGACAAAAGGAGTCATGTTTGTTTGACACATACCCACTGAGTGCTGTATCTATTCGAAAATGGTCCGTTTTATCTCAAATGTATCCAAAATATTGATGTCTGGCAGTTGTCAAGGGTTAACAAGTGCTAACAGGAATATTTATTCATGCAACTTGTAATTTCACACCAAAAACTGTGAATGGCCATTTTTACTTAAAAATCTATGAGATATTTTCAGAGAAATCCAGGGAGAACATGAAGTTTAAGCTGTTGATGGGTATAATTGTTTATCCAGCCCAAAACGGGTTAAGGGTTGTTTTTTAATATGCTTATTACTTATAAAAATAATTCTCAGTGAATTCTACCTTCCACTTATGTTGATTTCTCCTCTTAACTTTGGGTGCTGCGGGTATGCAAACACAGCCCACTTTTTCAACATTTTGATGTTTGAGAACCAGCATAGGGTTAACAAATGCTTACTGGAATATTTTGTACATGCAGCTTGTAATTCACACTAAGATCTGAGAATGGCCAATTTTTCTTGAAAACCTATGTGATGTTTTTAGAGAAATCCTCGGATAACATGAATTTTTAACCTTTTGAGGGGTATCACCCTATAACCAGCTCTAAACTGGTTGATGCTTGGTTTTATGAATACTTTCATTACTTACAAAAATGATCCTAGGTGAATCCCACTTCCAATGGGGTGGCCAAGTACAGCCGATTTTCTCAAAAGTTTGCTGTCTCTGGAGGGTTAACAAAAGCTTACCGGAATCTTTAGTTCATGCAACTTGTAATGTCACTCCAAGACCTGCAAATGGTCAATTTCTCTTGAATACTTACTAGATTTTTTGGAGAAATCCACAGAAAATAGGAATTTTAAGCTTTTAAGGGGTTCATCTCCTCAACCGGGTGAAAATGGGTTAAGACCTCAATTTTTGAATACCCTTACTACTTACTAAAAATTTTCCCTATCAGTTTTGCGTCCGGTAAAAGAAGTTATGTTTCCCTGCAGCATTCCCATTTGATGTTGTTGGTGTCCAAAAACAGACTATTTTTTTTCGAAAATTTGACATTTAGCAGCCCATGGAGGGTTAACAAATGCTTATCTGAATATTTTATCCATGCAACTGGTAGTGTGACTCTAAGACTTATCAACGGCCATTTTCTCTTGAAACCCTACGAGACGTTTGTAAAGAAATTCAGGGAAAACATGATTTTTTAAGCTTTTGATGGGTATTGCTATTAACCATCCTAAAAGGGGTTAATGCTTGTTTTTTTGAATACCCTTATTACTAACAAATTTGGTCCTCGGTGAATTCCACTTCCAACAAAGTAGATTATGTTTATCTCTCGGGTATGCATTGGGTGCTGTGCGCGTCTGAAAACAGCCTATTTCAACAAAATTACGATGCTTAGCGGAATATTTTGTCCATGCAACTTGTAATGTCACACAAAGACCTGCGAATAGTCCATTTTTCCTGAAAACCTACAAGTTTGCTTTTAGAGAAATCCACAGAAAATGGGAATTTTAAGCTTTTAAGGGGTATCTCTCTTTAACCAGTCCAAAATGGGTTAAGACTTCAACTTTTGAATACCCTTACCACTATCAAAAATGTTTCCCCATCAATTTTGTGTCCGATAAAAGAAGGAACCTTTCTCGGTGGTACACCAAGTGGGTGCTGTTGGCATCCAAAAACAGCCCATTTTATCAGAATTTTGACTTTTAGCAGACCATGGAGGGTTAACAAATGCTCACCGCAGTATTTTGTCCATGCAACTTCTATTGTCACACCAAGGCCTGGGAGTGACAGATTTTTCTTGAAAATCTACAAGATTCGTTTAGAGAAATCCACGGAAAATACACATTTTTGAGCTTTATGGGGGGTATTGCTGTTTAACCAGCCCAAAATGGGTTAATGCTTGGTTTTCCCTGCGTCGCCAGCGGCAGAGCAGGTCTAGTAACCGCTCGACTCCGTCCGTCATTCCGTCCATCATTCCGTCCAAAACACTTTTTCCGTCAAAGTTTTCTTGGCTTCTATGAAAGGGAATGATTTTATATTTGGTCTGCTGCTTCATAATGATGAGTTGTATCATGTTAGCAATTTTCAGATCTGCCGTGCAGCCACTTCCTGTTTGCCGATACTTTGAAATTTTACTGTACCCACTGAACATTGAAATTTTCCGTCAAGGTTTTCTCGGCTTCTATGCAAGGGATTGATTTTATATTTGGTCTGCTGCTTCATAATGATGAGTTGTATCGTGTATGCAATTTTCAGATCTGCCGTGCAGCCACTTCCTGTTTGCCGATACTTTGAAATTTTACTGTACCCACTGAACATTGAAATTTTCCGTCAAGGTTTTCTCGGCTTCTATGCAAGGGATTGATTTTATATTTGGTCTGCTGCTTCATAATGATGAGTTGTATTGTGTAAGCAATTTTTAGATCTGCCGTGCAGCCACTTCCTGTTTGCCGATACTTTGAAATTTTACTGTACCCACTGAACATTGAAATTTTTCGTCAAACTTTTCTCAGTTTCTATGCAAGGGATTGATTTTATATTTCATCTGGAGCCTGATAATGATCAGTTGTATCGTGTATGCAATTTTCAGATCTGCTGTGCAGCCACTTCCTGTTTGCCGATTCACTTGCATGCAGCGACGCAGGTCCAGACCCGGTATTGGTCTTGTTGAACACCCTTATTACTGACAAAAATGATCCTCGGTAAATTCCACTCCCAATAAAGGAAGTTATGTTTATCTCTCGTGTATTGTTTGGGTGCAGTGGGGGCCTGAAACCGGCCTATTTCATCAAAATTTCGATATTTGGCAGTCTGTGGAGGGTTACCATATGCATCGCCTGATATGTCGTGTGTATCAAAGGGCATTTCACAGACAGGTGACGAATGACGAATGTAAAAAAAAAATCTACAAGACGTGTTTTTGAGAAAGTGCCGATAAACCCCAATTTTGGCTGTTTTTTGCCAATTGTGACAATATAAGGGTTAAATCGAAAATTCCGCTTCAGTACATTTTTAGATTTTGTGCGTGTGCAAAAATTTCGTGAAAATCAGTTCGAAAAATGGCTTCTGAATCGTACGGATAAAATGTGTGGAAAAAAAAAAAAAAAAAAAAAAAATAATAATAATCCGTAGAAAAAACAATAGTCTTTTCCAGAGGGAGAAGCCTAACAAGTACAATTTTCTATTTTCTATTTGAACTGTCAAAGTCTAAAGGCTCATTAGGAACCACTGAATGAGTTACTGTACAAAACACAAGACACCAAAAATCTCAATTCCTCCAAATTGTTCTTATACTGTGAATGGTTATCATCCCCAAATTAAAAATACTAGGTCCGATGGAGATGATGGTCATGGTGGGGTTGGAATGTACATCAGGCCCGATGGAGATGATGGTTGTGGTGGGGTTGGAATGCATATCATAGAAGACAAAGCGTACAAAATATGTAATGATCTATCCATGTTTATTCCACATGTTATTGAGTCTCTCTTTGTTGAAATTAAAAGTATGAGGTCCACTAAATTACCTGGGGTAATCTACAGTCCCAATACTCAACCGAAAGCAGATATTGAACTATTCGTGTCTAGATTAAGTGAAATAACTGATAAAATAACTAGTGAAAACAAAAAAGTCATACATAATGAGTGACTTCAATATTGATTTGTTGAAAACTGGCCTCCACGCAAAAACTGACGTATATATCCTCACTCGGCGACGTTAATTGATCACATTTTTTCAAACAATAGTAGTATATCGGGGATGATACGTGCCTGATCAGGGGGACCTCAGTGGGGGACCTTGGAAGTGACATCATGACACATGACCCAGTGGCAGCATGTTGTGTTGTCATGGTAACCCACGTGAGCGGCCATGTTGTGACGTCATTACCATAGTGATATGTAACGTTAGTGTGCATGCGCAGTGCGTGTTGTTAGGGTGATACATGTTTCTGTTGTCCATTTTGTATACTGGAGGCTGCCATCTTAGTTTCTATGGTAGCACATGGTTGCTATGTTACCCAAAAGCCTACAACAAGACAGGTATATAATCTGTAATCTGTATATGGAAGCATACTGTATCTGTATCTGTATTTGGAAATTCCTCTTTTATCAGGAGCACCAATATCTCAAACATATTGTACAAATTAAAGAAAAAGTCCAATTTGGAGACGTGGATGACAAGATAGCTTGTCGGTTCTCGTTTATTTGCCCATATATTCAATTGAACTAGAGTAAATCTAATTACCACAAACATCCCAACAATCCCTCCAAAATCACCAAAAACGAATTTATTTACTACAAATTCTTCTAGAATCCTTTTTTTTGGATCGCCATGCCATAGATTATAAGAGGAGCATGTAGTGCTATAGTACCGAGGGGGCACTGGTGGTAAGTTCAGTTGTACAAGAGTAGTTCCCCCGATTCATAGAATTACCACAAACAACCCAACAATTGCTTACTTGGCTCGGATTTCCCACTAAATTCTCGGTTTCTACCTATATATATATATATACAAACTCTCTTATAACTTCCACCATCTCCTTATAAAGTTTTCTTCCCTAAACATGTTTATGTTCTGTTGTGTACATTACAGGAAGCACATGCAGGATGTGCCGATATGTGCTTATGTGCTAGAGCACAATGTGACACTTTGTGCACTGCACATAGATAGGCACATGCTGGATGCAGTATGTGCTTATGTGAAAATGCACAATGTGACACATTGTGCTCTAGCACATAGGCACATGCGACTAAAAAGGGATTCTATAGCCACAGACATATCCTAAAAAAAGGGATCACATAGGGATTCCAAAAAAAAGGGATTCCATGGAACCTGGGTGTTTGGTGGAATGTACTTGAGTGTTATTACACATTGGGTCACAATGGACACAATGTGTACTCATTACAGGTAAAACGTAGGCACATGCGACTAATAAGGGATTCTATAGCCACAGACATATCCTAAAAAGGGATACCACAGGTATTCAAAAAAAATGATTCCATGGAACATGGGTGTTTGGTGGAATGTGCTTGTGTGTTATTACACATTGTGTCACAATGTGTATACCTCACAGGTAGCATAAAGAATGTAGTGATATGTGCTTATGTGAAAAATGCCCAATGTGACACATGTATAGGCACATGCGACTAAAAAGGAATTCAAAACCACAGACATATCCTAAAAAGGGATTTTATATGGATTCAAAATTGTCAGTTCCACTAAATCATAGACCTGTCATTGCCTATAGAAAAAACAGAAGCCTGCATAATCTCCTTGTTAGGGCCAAACATGAACTCATCGGGGAATAAGAATAAACTTCAATTTTTTGCCTGTCAGGTTAACCAGTTTCCTTTCTATCTATCTTTAACTCTATAAAAAAACTTCCAGGAGGCCAGACTGGCCCATTTTAAACAAAACAAAAATAATATATAAAAAAAAAACGATAAAAAGACTTTTAAGATGTTTGTGACCCAATGGTGGCGCTGAAATCCTTTTTTACTTTGTCCTGTCGATGCAGTTCATGGACGGGATGGGAAGGGGGGGGGGGGGGGGGTGGGTGGATTGGACATTTAGTCCTTCGGCGTGGCTAATTGGTCGCAAAATACCATTATTATTAAGTGGCATATAAAAAGTAAAAAATGTTTCTCAGTAAACATCTGTGCCAGTGCATTGTCTCAGTTTAAAATACCTACCTACCCAAAACCCACCAACCCACCCAACCCAACCCAACCTATCCCATCCCATCCTTGATGTAGCATAGAATCCTATATGTATACAACTCTTATCATCTGATTACCTGACAAAAATGCTATATGTATACAGCTCCTATGATCTCTTTCTGTGATGTAACATTGAATCCTATATGCATACAGCTCCTATGATCTCTTTCTGTGATGTAACATTGAATCCTATATGTATACAGCTCCTATGATCTCTTTCTGTGATGTAACATTGAATCCTATATGTATACAGCTCCGGTTCTTGTCAGATCACCGAAATTAAGCAACGTCGAGCCCAGTTAGTCCTCGGATGGGTGACCATCTGAGCATTCGACTCGGACTCCCACGTTGTGTCCTTGGGCAAGGCACTTAACCCCGATTGTCCACATGGGGGCATGATGACGCCTTGTACTGCACTTTGATGGTGCTTGTGCTGCAGTGCGGAGTTACGATGTTGGGGAGCTGCTCGTCATTGCTTGGTGGTTCTCTCTGGGTACTCACTCCACTTGTAAAACTGTCACAGTCATGATTAGCCATTGTGCATAAGTATGTGACCTTAAACACCAACAAATAAATAAATAACAGAGAATGCTATATGTGTACAACTCATATTATCTCTACCTGTTGTAACAAAGAATCCTCTATGTATACATCTCATATGATCACTTTACCTGTTGTAACAAAGAATATTATTAGTATACAACTCATATCATCTCTTTAGATTTCTTTGCACCTGCATTTATTATGTAGGGATGCATTTGGAGTATGACATCAGAGAATAACATTCTGCCTTCGACATAAATATTCCAGTTTAGATTTCTTTACACGTGTATATATATTCTTTAGGGATGCATTTGGAGCATGGCATCTGAGAATAACATTCTGCTGTCGATATAAATATTTCATTATAGATTTCTTTACACATGTATATATATTCTTTAGGGATGGATATGGAGCATGGCATCAGAGAATAACATTCTGGCAACAGGATCATGGGATACATATTTAAAACTTTGGGATATAGATTCAGGATGTTCAGAAGTATCCAAGTACAAGTGAGTATAAACAGAAAATGTTCACCTTGTTGGATTTGGCTCCTATTGTTAATAGTTGGATTTGGCGGCTATTGTAATCAGTTGGATTTGGCTGCTATTGTTACTTGTTGTATTTAACTGCCATTGTTATTTGTTGGATTTGGTTGTGGCTGGTTTTGTTTGTAGGATATGGCTGGGGCTATTGTTATTCATTGGATTTGGCTGCTATTGTTTTTTGTTGAATTTGGCTGGAGCTAATTTTATTTTTTGGATTTGGCTGCTGTTATTTGTGGGATTTGGTTGCTATTGTTATTTGTTGGTTTCAGCTGCTTTTGTTATTTGTCGGATTTGGCTGGGGTTAGTGTTATTTGTTGGATGTGGCTGCTATTGTTAGCTCAACTTTGACGTAAGTCAAATTTGAGCTTATGCCATGGCCAGTCATCCGTCTGTCCATCTGTCAACAATTCAATACGGCTCGGGCTAGAGGCCGTATTTATGAACTGATCTTTACGAAACTTCTTGGGTACCTTTGTTATGACCGTGGGACGAGAACAAGTGTTTTGAGGTCCGATCCGAAATTCAAGTTGGCTGCTGGCAGCCATTTTGTACAAAATTAGGTGCTATCAGATTTTTGTGCAGAACTTCCATATGAAAGCTCTGATTTGAATAATTTTATGTATGAATGTTTAGTACCATGGGATACATCACATATAATACAGGTGATTTTCTCATGCGTAAATTATGCAAATTAGACTAACTTTGATGTATTTAGTGTTACTTTCAGCACTGTAAGTGCAAATGCCAATATGGCTCGGGGTAGAGGCCGTATTTATGAACCGCTCTTTACGAAACTTCTTGGGTACCTTTGGTGTCACCGTGGGATGAGGACGAGTGTTTTGTGGTCCGGTCCGGAATTCAAGATGGCTGATGGCAGCCATTTTGTACAAAATTAGGTGCAATCAGATTTTTGTACAGAACTTCCATATGAAAGCGCTGATTTGAATAATTTTTTGTGTGAATGTTTAGTATCATGGGATACATCACATATAATACAGGTTTTTTTTCTCGTGCAGAAATTATGCAAATTAGAACTTTGATTTATTCAGTGCTACTTGTACACAGTAAGTGCACATGTCAATACGGCTTGGGCTAGAGGCTGTATTTATGAACCGATCTTCACGAAACTTCTTTCTTGGGTAACTTTGTTATCACCTTGGGACAAGAATGAGTGTTTCTGGGTGCGGTCCAAAATTCAAGATGGTTGCTAGTGGCCATTTTGTACCGAAATTGGGTCCAATCAGTTTTTTGTCACAACTTCTATATGTCTTGTATTTATGAACTGATCTTCACAAAACTTCTTGGGTACCTTTGTTTTCACCTTGGGACAGGAACGAGTGTGTTTTGGGGTGCCTTTGTTATCACTGTGCTAAGAGAACAAATATTATGGGGTTCAGTCAGACCCACTCTGGGACTCAAAGATTTATTTTCTAGTTTAGCATCTGACTGTCACCCACCTTTAC
This sequence comes from Pictodentalium vernedei, assembly GCA_031216915.1. Lineage (NCBI taxonomy): Eukaryota > Metazoa > Mollusca > Scaphopoda > Dentaliida > Dentaliidae > Pictodentalium > Pictodentalium vernedei. Next base: position 1,055,258 of record CM062293.1, on the reverse strand, counting down.
AATACTTTACCTATACATTTGTTACAGGCTACAGTCAGTATTTATGTACAGACCGTTACAAAACGTTATATGTACCTTTGTTATGAGGTCATTACCTAGATGTTTGTCATTGCTGTGTCACATACTACACATGTACATGTTTTAACAAGTTGAGCTGCAGTGTCATTGACACTTCCATTATTTGTTAGTTTCGGCTTCTTTTATTATTTGTTGGGTTTGGCTGGGGTTGGTTTTATTTGTTGGATTTGGCTGGGGTTGGTTTTATTTGTTGGATTTGGCTGTGGGTGTTGCTATTCATTGGATGTGGCTGCTATTGTTATTTGTTGGATTTGGCTGCTATTGTTTTTTGTTGAATTTGGCTGGGGCTAGTTTTATTTGTTGGATTTGGCTGGGGCAATTGTTACTTGTTGGATTTGGCTGTTGTTGTTTTTTATTTAATTTGGCTGGGACTAGTTTTATTTGTTGGATTTGGCTGGGGCTATTGTTATTTGTTGGATTTGGCTGTTGTTGTTTTTTATTGAATTTAGCTGGGGGAGACTAGTTTTATTTGTTTGATTTTGGCTGGGGCTATTGTTATTTGTTGGATTTGCCTGTTGTTGTTTTTTTATTGAATTTTGTTGGGGGGGACTAGTTTTATTTGTTGGATTTGGCTGGGGCTATGGTTATTTGTTGGATTTGGCTGTTGTTGTTTTTTATTGAATTTGGCTGGGGGGACTAGTTTTATTTGTTGGATTTGGCTGGGGCTATTGTTATCTGTTGGATTTGGTAGTTTTTTTTTTTTATTGAATTTTGTTGGGGGGGGGGGGGGACTAGTTTTATTTGTTGGATTTGGCTGGGGCTATTGTTATTTGTTGGATTTGGCTGCTGTTGTTTTTTTATTGAATTTGGCTGGGACTAGTTTTATTTGTTGGATTTGGCTGGGGATATTGTTATTTGTTGGATTTGGCTCTGTTGTTGTTTTTTATTGAATTTGGCTGGGGCTAGTTTTATTTGTTGGATTTGGCTGGGGCTACTGTTATTTGTTGGATTTGGCTGCTGTTGTGTTTTATTTAATTTGGCTGGGGCTAGTTTTATTTGTTGGATTTGGCTGGGGCTATTGTTATTTGTTGGATTTGGCTGCTGTTGTTTTTTATTGAATTTGGCTGGGACTAGTTTTATTTGTTGGATTTGGCTGGGGCTATTGTTATTTGTTGGATTTGGCTCTGTTGTTGTTTTTTATTGAATTTGGCTGGGGCTAGTTTTATTCGTTGGATTTGGCTGGGGATATTGTTATTTGTTGGATTTGGCTGTTGTTGTTTTTTATTGAATTTGGCTGGGGCTAGTTTTATTTGTTGAATTTGGCTGGGGCTATTGTTATTTGTTGGATTTGGCTGTTGTTGTTTTTTATTGAATTTGGCTGGGGCTAGTTTTATTTGTTGGATTTGGCTGGGGCTACTGTTATTTGTTGCATTTAGCTGCTTTTGTGTTTTATTGATTTTGGCTGGGACTAGTTTTATGTGTTGGATTTGGGTGGGGCTATTGTTATTTGTTGGATTTGGCTGTTGTTGTTTTTTATTGAATTTGGCTGGGGCTAGTTTTATTTGTTGGATTTGGCTGGGACTACTGTTATTTTTTGGATTTGGCTGGGACTATTGTTATTTGTTGGATTTGGCTGCAATTGTTATTTGATGGATTTGGTTGTGGCTAGTTTTGTTGGATTTGGCTGCTGTTATTTTGTTGATTTGGCTGCTATTGTTATTTGATGGATTTGGTTGCGGTTAGTTTTGTTGGATTTGGCTGGGACTACTGTTATTTGTTGGATTTAGCTTCTGTTATTTGTTGGGTTCAGTTGTGGCTGGTTTTATTTGTTGGATATGGCTGCTGTTGTTATTTATGGGATTTGGCTGAGGCTATTTTTATTTGTTGGGTTTGGCTGTTTTTTGTTTGATTTAGCTGCTACTGTTATTGTTTGATTTGGTTGTGGGTAGTTTTATTTGTTGGCTATGGCTGAGGCTATTGCTATTTGTTGAATTTGACTGCTATTGTTATTTGTTGTATTTGGTTGTGGCTAGTTTCATTTCTTATCAACCTATCTTACAATTGTTTACTACAGGCTTGCACTACAGTGGAAGTCCCTAACTCGGAAAATTTTCTCTTTGGGGTTCAGTCAGACCCACTCTGGGACTCAAAGATTTATTTTCTAGTTTAGCATCTGACTGTCACCCACCTTTACAATACTTTACCTATACATTTGTTACAGGCTACAGTCAGTATTTATGTACAGACCGTTACAAAACTTTATATGTACCTTTGTTATCAGGTCATTACCTAGATGTTTGTCATTGCTATGTCACATACTATACATGTACATGTTTTAACAAGTTGAGTTAAAGTTTCATTGACACTTTCATTATTTGTTAGTTTCAGCTTCTTTTATTATTTGTTGGATTTGGCTGGGGCTGGTTTTATTTGTTGGATTTGGCTGTGGCTATTGCTATTCATTGGGTTTGGCTACTATTGTTATTTGTTGGGTTTGGCTGCTATTGTTTTTTGTTGAATTTGGCTGGGGCTAGTTTGATTTGTTGGATTTGGCTGGGTCTATTGTTATTTGTTGGATTTGGCTGTTGTTGTTTTTTATTTAATTTTGGCTGGGACTAGTTTATTTGTTGGATTTGGCTGGGGCTATTGTTATTGGTTGGATTTGGCTGTTGTTTTTTATTGAATTTAGCTGGGGGGGGGGGGGACTAGATTTATTTGTTTGATTTGGCTGGGGCTATTGTTAATTGTTGGATTTGCCTGTTGTTTTTTTATTGAATTTTGTTGGGGGGGACTAGTTATATTTGTTGGATTTGGCTGGGGCTATTGTTATTTGTTGGATTTGGCTGTTGTTGTTTTTTGTTGAATTTGGCTGGGGCTAGTTTTATTTGTTGGATTTGGCTGTTGTTGTTTTTTATTGAATTTGGCTGGGGCTAGTTTTATTTGTTGGATTTGGCTGTTGTTGTTTTTTATTGAATTTGGCTGGGGCTAGTTTTATTTGTTGGATTTGGCTGTTGTTGTTTTTTATTGAATTTGGCTGGGGCTATTGTTATTTGTTGGATTTGCCTGTTGTTGTTTTTTATTGAATTTGGCTGGTGCTAGTTTTATTTGTTGGATTTGGCTGGGGCTATTGTTATTTGTTGGATTTGGCTGTTGTTGTTTTTTATTGAATTTGGCTGGGACTAGTTTTATTTGTTGGATTTGGCTGTTGTTGTTTTTTATTGAATTTGGCTGGGGCTAGTTTTATTTGTTGGATTTGGCTGGGACTAGTTTTATTTGTTGGATTTGGCTGGGGCTATTGTTATTTGTTGGATTTGGCTGTTGTTTTTTATTGAATTTGGCTGGGGCTAGTTTTATTTGTTGGATTTGGCTGGGACTAGTTTTATTTGTTGGATTTGGCTGGGGCTATTGTTATTTGTTGGATTTGGCTGTTGTTGTTTTTTATTGAATTTGGCTGGGGCTAGTTTTATTTGTTGGATTTGGATGGGGCTATTGTTATTTGTTGGATTTGGCTGTTGTTGTTTTTTATTGAATTTGGCTGGGGCTAGTTTTATTTGTTGGATTTGGCTGGGACTACTGTTATTTGTTGGATTTGGCTGGGACTAGTTTTATTTGTTGGATTTGGCTGGGGCTATTGTTATTTGTTGGATTTGGCTGTTGTTGTGTTTTATTGATTTTGGCTGGGACTAGTTTTATGTGTTGGATTTGGATGGGGCTATTGTTATTTGTTGGATTTGGCTGTTGTTGTTTTTTATTGAATTTGGCTGGGGCTAGTTTTATTTGTTGGATTTGGCTGGGACTACTGTTATTTGTTGGATTTGGCTGGGACTATTGTTATTTGTTGGATTTGGCTGCAATTGTTATTTGATGGATTTGGTTGTGGTTAGTTTTGTTGGATTTGGCTGGGACTACTGTTATTTGTTGGATTTAGCTTCTACTGTTATTTGTTGGGTTCAGTTGTGGCTGGTTGAATATGGCTGCTGTTGTTATTTGTGGGATTTGGCTGAGGCTATTTTTATTTGTCAGGTTTGGCTGTTTTTTGTTTGATTTAGCTGCTACTGTTATTTGTTTGATTTGGTTGTGGCTTGTTTTATTTGTTGGCTGTGGCTGAGGCTATTGTTATTTGTTGGATTTGACTGCTATTGGTATTTGTTGTATTTGGTTGTGGCTAGTTTCATTTCTTATCAACCTATCTTACAATTGTTTACTACAGGCTTGCACTACAGTGGAAGTCCCTAACTCGGAACATGTACTCTCTATTTTGATCTTTCCCAAGGGATTTGGGAATGAAAAGTGATGCAAAAGCACCAAGAAAAAATAAGCCCAAACTGGGTCGAGTGCTACCAGCACACACCTAGTAAGGGATGCTCTTCTCCTTGTACATATCCACGGCTTCCGGTACCAGTGCACAGTCAGTAACTGATGAATCATTCTTTTTTCGTCCCTGGCGTGGTGAAACGTCCATTTGCATTAAGAAACAGTGATAATTCAGCTCGTTGATAATGGTTACCTGTGACTGGAATTATGGATCTGAGGATTATATAATAACTGGACTGTGTTTTATATATTCTCGTTATTATTTTCAATCACATTTTCATTGTATTTTATATATTCTCTGTGTTCGCGCACGATTTTTGCGTACCATGCGGTTCAGATATAAAATTTTTCGGTTGATAAATTTATGTTATCCTTTTGGATATTATTATTATTATTGGAGTTAGGTGTCAATGGGGGGCTGCATAGACAGGATTTCTTCTCTCTGTTGAGGGCAGAATTTCTGTTTTTGGGTCCTGTCGGCCATCTGGGTTCTGTTGTGTTCCCACCAGTCCTTTATTTTCTGCCACCTTTCTCTCGTAGTTGGGGGGTGTTCTTCTGCTTTCTACATCTGTTGAGTTCCCCTTTTCTTCTACTGCTCTCACCTTTGTTATGCCCAGGACTCCTTGAGGGCAATGCCTTTTGCCCAAACATGTGGTCTGTTCTCGTGGCCGTTCCTCCCGCACCCGCGGGGAGGGGGAATGCTGTCGTTCGGGGCCTCCCGACATGACCATGTCTGGTGAGAGTTATACCCCCTCTGTGGGGGATGTGCAGTCTTTAACTGTGGTGGATACTGCGAGAGCTGTTGAGTTGTCTGGTGAAGAGATGCCTGGTTCTGGGACTGTGCCCCTCTCCAGTCGACTCTTGAGGCTGTCACTAGGGTTGTGACTCTTCCTTTGCAGCCGGGCTTGGTTGCTCTCTCCACTTTTCCACCGGTTTCAACAGCTCCCATCGTATCTGCTGCTACTGCTTTTCCGTCTGCTACGTCATCGGTCACCGTTTCAGCTGGCCTCGGCTTATCCCTGCAGAGGTCTGCAGAGAAGTCTGGTAGAGTGGACGTGGGGTATCGGCAAAGTCGGAAGGGGCTGCCGGCCAAATCCTCTGCTGTGGTCTCTCAGCCGTCAAGCCCAGCAGTTTTCTCATTGGATTCAGACTCTGTTGCGTTTCCTCCCACGCATTCTGGTCCCATGGCCAGTTTTGCGGGACCGATGCTTTTTTTGTGCAGCCTGGACCTTCTGTCCCTCAGAGGTCCCTGGCACTCTCCTGAGATCCCACACCGTAGATCCTCGGGGTATGTCGTACCCCTATACGCATCTGCCTTCTGAGGGGCAATGTGCTGGTCTTCAATCTGCTTCTTTGGCGGTTCCACAACTTTTCCATGGTTCCGGGGCGACTGTCCGGGATGACGTCCTACGTCATTCCAAAGATCAGCTGCTGCTTCGTCAGCTTGATCAGCCTTCTGTTGGAGGCAGGGGGCATCCAATGCCCAACAAGCACCCTTCTGCTTCCTCTGCGAAGCCAAGGGCTGATCCTCCTCCTGCTGCTTCTACTTTTTACTGTGTAAGGGTAAGCATCGGCAGGCTAGGGAGAGGATTCTTCATATAGTAGAGGAGGTGGTTTCTCCTCTCACGGGCCTTGCCGGGACTCGAAATGAAGGTCTCACCTTGATTCGTCCCAGGTTGGAGGAAGGATATCAGAGTTTGCAGACCATTGGGCCACAATCACATCCGATCCTTGAGTGTTAGATGTTGTTCGGTCCGGGCTGCGGACATCCTTCTGGAGGCACCCCACTCTGTCGAGAGTGCCTCTTCCAACACATGTTCCTTTAGACGTTACACGTCGGGAACTTTTGATCATGGAGGTAGACAATCTCCTGTCAAAGGAGGCGATCGAGGTTGTCAAGAACATTCATTCAGTGGGATTTTATTCCTGCCTGTTCTTGGTGCCGACTCTGGCCAGCCGACCCTGGCCGGTTATCGATCTGAGTATCCTGAACCAGTCTATCATTGCTCCCAAGTTCAGCATGGACACTTTCAGGTCGGTTCGCTGCTCCATTCACCAGGGAGATTTCGCTTCCAGCATCGACCTGCGAGACACTTACTTTCACATTCCGATTCATTGGACATCACGAAAGTATCTCAGGTTCGCTTTCTGGGGCGAGTTTACCAGTTCAAGGCCATGCTCTTCGGCCTCAAGCTGGCTCCTTGGGCCTTCACCCGACTGATGTCGCATGTGATAGCCTTCCATCGCACACAGTCCAGGGTGACTACATCGGCATATCTAGACAATATCCTCCAGAGGCATACCAATGCTGCCTTTCTGGAGTCAGATGTCGACACAATGTTGAGCCTGCTCATGTCGCTCGGGTTCAGAGTCAACCAGGAGAAGTCGGACCTGGTCCCTTCTCAGTCATTTTGTCATCTGGGGATGGACTTCCATACTCAGCTGAATATGGTGGCGGTTCCCCAGGCAAGGGCTGTGATTCTCTCAGCTTTTGCCATGACTCTGTCGACAGCTCGGAGTATTCTCTGACTGCTCGGTCTCTGCGGTTCGGAGACGGATCTCATTCCTCTAGGTCAGCTGCATGTCAGACCTCTCCAACACTTTCTGCTCAGTCATTGGAGACCGAATGTTGATCCTCTAGATCTGGTGCTTCAGTTACCGGAGTCTCTTCATCATCACCTTCTCTCCTGGATGGATGTTCAGTGGATTATGCAGGGAGTTCCGTTGGACTTACCCACGTCCGATCGTGTTCTGATGGCAGATGTCAGCGATCTCAGATGGGGTGCGATGTTGGATCCTCTAGGTCTTTCCATTCACAGGGCATGGGACCAGGATCAAGCAGCTCTTCACATCAACCAGAAGGAGCTTTTTGCTCTTCTTCTCAGTTTTCCGGCAGTGTATCCCCACCTTTCGAATCACCAGGTCCTTCTGTTGTCCGTCAATTTGACAGTGGTTGCTTCATTTGGAACCAGGCCGGCACGCACTTGGTTCCCATGTTTGAATTGGCTCAGGATCTTCTACTGCTCACTCAGAATGTCACCGCCGGAGTGGTGGTTCGTCACATTCCTGGTTGTCTGAATGTCCTAGCTGACTCCCTGTCCCAATGGGGCAAGGTCATTTCCACTGAGTGGATGCACCACAGGGCAGTGTTCGAATTGCTTTGCGATCTCTGGGTTCATCCCCACATCGATCTCTTTGCGGCTCGTTGGAACCATCAGGTGGACACTTTCATGTCCCATGTCCAGATCATCTGGCTTTTGCCATGGACACTCTGTCACTCATTGAAACGCTCTTGTCGGCTACGCCTATCCACCGGTTCTGATTCTGCCTCAGGTTCTAGCCAAGATATGAACCTGCAGTTGTCGAATCATTCTGATCGCTCCCCTGTCGCCTCAACAGGTGTGGATCAATCAGCTCCGCTCTCTGTTGGCGCCGGTTCCGGCATGTCACCCTCTATGTCGTGACCTTCTTTGCCAAGGTCACCCGAGGAGGTTTCCCATCAACCCGACTTCATTGTGCCTTCATGCATATCTTTTGTCAGGTCCTGTCTCCTCCGTAGAGGTTTTTTGAGATGAGCAGTGGAGTACATTTCTTCTTCAAGGAGGCACTCCACTGGTTTAGCCTATGCAAATAATTGGAAGGTCTTCTGTCGATGATGTGCCGATCACTCTGTTGATTATGCCAATCCTTCGATAACACAGATCGCGGAGTTTCTGGTTTATCTGTTTGATTCTCGGGGTCTCCATCCTGTTACCATCAAAGGATACAGGTCCATGCTTTCGGAGACCTTTTCCTTTTCATATGTGGGAGAGCGTCGTATTGGCACAAATACATACCTCTCAAAGCCTGTTCGGCACTTTTCTTTGAAAAGACCTAGGACTTTGCAGCTTACCCCAAGATGACATCTTTCTTGGGTGCTGCTTTGCATGGGTGGGGGGGGGGGACAGGGGGAGGGGGTGGTCACCGTTTGAACCTTTATCCCAGGTGGATATGTATTTTCTCACATACAAGATGGCTTTTCTAATGGCTTTTGCCTCAGCCAGACGGGTTAGTGAGCTTCACACCCTCTCGGTTGATCCAACCTTTTTCAGGAGCTCTCCCAACAGTGTTATGTTTACCACTGATTGCTTCTTTCTGGCCAAGGATCAGATACCAGAAACGACTCCACCTCCTATCTGTATCAGGGCTCTTCCTTCTGCTGAGGGTGATCGCCCTTTGCTCTGTCCGGTTCGTGCACTTCGCATTTATCTCAATCAGACGCAGTTCATTAGGAAAGGCAGGAAACAATTTTTTCTGTTTCTTATTCCTGGTCCACAGAAGATCTCTCCGCAATCCTTTTCTTGGTGGATTTGTCTTGCTATTCGTACGTCTTACGCTTGTCTAGCAACGGACGATTGTATTACCAATCGCATTTCTGCCCACGAGGTGCATGCATTGTCTACCGCTTGGGCTTATGCTAACTCCAGCAAGTTGTGGGATGTTATGCAGGCAGCCTACTGGAGAAATGCTTCTACTTTCTCCACTTTCTATTTGCGTGAGTTGCAGGAGCAGTCGGAGGACCTTTTTGCTTTGGGCCCTCTTTCTTCTGCTCAGGCTGTTGTCTATCCTAGCCATTAGGCTTCTTACAAGGTTAGTTCCAGCTCTGTGCTGTTACTGTCCTTTCTGTCTGTGCGTCGCACAGAACCATACACCTCATCACTCCTTGTTTTTTACTAGCTATAGTGATGCTATGGTTTGATAGGCCTAGGGACCTCTTCCTCTGTCCAATGTTCCAGTGCAATTGGGTTATGTGGGGGTTGGTTATGTGATTCCCTCCATCCTATTGTCTATTCAGCTTGTAGTAAACAATACAATTGTAGGTTGATAAGAAATTAAAATTTTATAGTAAATTTCCTTTCTTATACCTACCACAATTGTTTACATGGAGGCCCTCCCGTCTTCTTCTTAATCGGGTAAGAATCCTTTCTTCCCGCTGATCACATAACTCCAATGTTGGCGGATTCAAAAGAATGATTCATTAGTTACTGACTGCACACTGGTACCGGAAGTCGTGGATCTGTACTAGGAGAAGAGCGTCCCCTACTGGGTGTGCACTGGTAGCACTCAACCCAGTTTTGGCTTATTTTTTCTTGGTGCTTTTGCACCACTTTTCTTTCAGAAATCCCTTGGGAAAGATTAAAATAGAGAGTATATTTTCTGAGTTAGGGACTTCCACAGTAGTGCAAGCCTGTAGTAAACAATTCTGGTAGGTATAAGAAGAAAGGAAATTTACTATAAAATTTAAATTTCTTGGCTATGGCTGGGGCTATTGTTATTTGTTGGATTTTGCTGCTATTGTTATTTGATGGATTTGGTTGTGGTTAGTCTCATTTCTTGTCTTTTTATTTGTTGGCTATGGCTGGGGCTATTGTTATTTGTTGGATTTGGCTACTATTTTTGTTTGATGGATTTGGTTGTGGCTAGTTTCATTTCTTGTCTGTGGCTGTGGCTACTATTATTTGTTGGATTTGGATGTGGCTTGTTTTATTTGTTGGCTATGGCTGGGGCTATTGTTATTTGTTGGATTTGGCTACTATTTTTATTTGATGGATTTGGTTGTGGCTAGTTTCATTTCTTGTCTATGGCTGTGGCTACTGTTATTTGTTGGATTTGGATCTGGCTTGTTTTATTTGTTGGCTATGGCTAGGGCTATTGTTATTTGTTGGATTTGGCTACTATTTTTATTTGTTGAATTTGGTTGTGGCTGGTTTTATTTGTTGGATATGGCTGCAGTTGTTATTTGTGGTATTTGGCTGAGGCTATTGTTATTTGTTGGGTTTGGCTGTTATTTTTTTGATTTAGCTGCTACTGTTATTTGTTGAATTTAGTTGTGGCTAGTTTTATTTGTTGGATTTGGCTGGGGCTATTGTTATTTGTTGGATTTGGCTGTTGTTGTTTTTTATTGAATTTGGCTGGGACTAGTTTTATTTGTTGGATTTGGCTGGAACTACTGTTATTTGTTGGATTTGGCTGCTTTTGTGTTTTATTGATTTTGGCTGGGACTAGTTTTATGTGTTGGATTTGGGTGGGGCTATTATTATTTGTTGGATTTGGCTGTTATTTTTTTGATTTAGCTGCTACTGTTATTTGTTGGATTTAGTTGTGGCTCGTTTTATTTGTTGGATTTGGCTGGGACTATTGTTATTTGTTGGATTTGGCTGCAATTGTTATTTGATGGATTTGGTTGTGGCTAGTTTTGTTGGATTTGGCAGCTGTTATTTTGTTGATTTGGCTGCTATTGTTATTTGATGGATTTGGTTGTGGTTAGTTTTGTTGGATTTGGCTGGGACTACTGTTATTTGTTGGATTTAGCTTCTGTTATTTGTTGGATTCAGTTGTGGCTGGTTTTATTTGTTGGATATGGCTGCTGTTGTTATTTGTGGGATTTGGCTGAGGCTATTGTTATTTGTTGGGTTTGGCTGTTATTTTTTTGATTTAGCTGCTACTGTTATTTGTTGGATTTAGTTGTGGCTGGTTTTATTTGTTGGCTATGGCTGAGGCTATTGCTATTTGTTGGATTTGACTGCCTTTGTTATTTGTTGGATTTGACTGCTATTGTTTTTTGTTGTATTTGGTTGTGGCTAGTTTCATTTCTTATCTATGGCTGTGGCTACTGTTATTTGTTGGATTTGGATGTGGCTTGTTTTATTTGTTGGCTATGGCTGGGGCTATTGTTATTTGTTGGATTTGGCTACTATTTTTATTTGTTGAATTTGGTTGTGGCTGGTTTTATTTGTTGGATTTGGCTGAGGCTATTGTTATTTGTTGGGTTTGGCTGTTATTTGTTTGATTTAGCTGATACTGTTATTTGTTGAATTTGGTTGTGGCTGGTTTTATTTGTTGGATTTGGCTGAGGCTATTTTTATTTGTTGGGTTTGGCTGTTATGTGTTTGATTTAGCTGCTACTGTTATTTGTTTGATTTGGTTGTGGCTAGTTTTATTTGTTGGCTATGGCTGAGGCTATTGCTATTTGTTGGATTTGACTGCCTTTGTTATTTGTTGGATTTGACTGATATTGTTATTTGTTGTATTTGGTTGTGGCTAGTTTCATTTCTTGTCTATGGCTGTGGCTACTGTTATTTGTTGGATTTGGATGTGGCTTGTTTTATTTGTTGGCTATGGCTGGGGCTGTTGTTATTTGTTGGTTTTGGCTACTATTTTTATTTGTTGAATTTGGTTGTGGCTGGTTTTATTTGTTGGATTTGGCTGAAGTTATTGTTATTTGTTGGGTTTGGCTGTTATTTGTTTGATTTAGCTGCTACTGTTATTTGATGGATTTAGTTGTGGCTAGTTTTGTTTGTTGGATATGGCTGGGACTATTATTATTTGTGGGATTTGACTGCTATTGTTATTTGTTGGATATGGCTGGGGCTATTGTTATTTGTTAGGTTTAGCTGCTACTGTTATTATTGTATTTTGTTGGATTTGGTTGTGGCTAGTTTTATTTGTTGGATATGGCTGGGGGGCTATTGTTATTTGTTGGATTTGACTGCTATTGTTATTTGTTGGATTTGGTTGTGGCTAGTTTTATTTCTATGCTATTGCTGGGGCTATTGTTATTTATTAGGGTTAGCTGCTACTGTTATTTGTTGGATTTGGCTGCTATTGTTATTTGTTGAATTTGGTTGTGGCCTGTTTTATTTGTTGGCTATGGCTGGGGCTATTGTTATTTGTTGGACTTGACTGCTATTGTTATTTGTTGGATTTGACTGCTATTGTTATTTGTTGGATTTGACTGCCTTTTTTATTTGTTGGATTTCACTGCCTTTGTTATTTGTTGGATTTTACTGCTATTGTTATTTGTTGGATTTGGTTGTGGCTAGTTTTATTTGTTGACTATGGCTGGGGCTATTGTTATTTGTTGGATTTGACTGCCTTTGTTATTTGTTGGATTTGACTGCCATTGTTATTTGTTGGATTTGGTTGTAGCTATTTTTATTTGTTAGATATGGCTTAGGCTATTGTTATTTGTTGGATTTGACTGCCATTGTTATTTGTTGGATTTGGCTGTAGCTATTTTTATTTGTTAGATATGGCTCAGGCTATTGTTATTTGTTGGATTTGACTGCCATTGTTATTTGTTGGATTTGATTGTGGCTAGTTTCATTTCTTGGCTATTGCTTGGGCTATTGTTATTTGTTAGGGTTAGCTGCTACTGATATTTGTTGGTGTTGGCTGCTATTGTTATTTGTTGGATTTGGTTGTGGCTAGTTTTATTTGTTGAATATGGCTGGGGTTATTGTTATTTGTTGGATTTGGCTACTGTTGTTATTTGTTTTATTTGACTGCTATTGTTATTGTTGGATGTGGCTGCTATTGTTTTGTGTTGGATTTGGCTGGGGCTAGTATTATTTGTTGGATTGAAATTCATATATTTCATAAGTTTAGTAAATAGTATAATGTTGGAAGTGACCTAGCCAGATTGGCTGTCTTCCTGGAAGGAAGTGTAGTTGCAAACAGAATGTGGCCAAATGGTTAGGGGAAAAAAGTATGTGATGCAAAGTTGGAACTGGGGCTCAATTTGTTTTCATTGCTAAGATTTATTTACAGGATGTTTTCTGGCACAAAAGCCAGTAGGAGATTGGTGGTTAGGGATTGGTACAAATCTAGCCACTCTTGGTGGCTACACTCCATTGCTCAGTGGCAGGTCCCATCAAGCACTGGATGTCATTCAGAGAATGTTAAAGGGATAAATCTATGTGAACTGAGCGTCAATGTTGGACAGCGCATTCAGAGGGCATCATGTATGGGGTGCTCTACGAAAGTGCCTGCAGACAAGTCCCTTATTTTTCGTGCTTGGATCACCTACTGAGTACCAGCAGTGAAGCACCTCATTTCTCTCCATGGACTTAGCCCATAGAGAATAATGAAATGCATCACCACCAGTGCTCAGCAAGTGCTATTCGATATTACTGGCAACAGATTCTTATTGGTGTGTTGAACGTATTTTTTGGTATACTTATTGGGGTGAGCAGCAAGTTTGACGAAGACAAGAATTCTAGATAACAGTAGAGTACGTCTGTTGCGTTATGAAACACCTGTTAGGGTTATTATTGATTACAAGTTTACTAAGTGCAGTCAGGGTAGTAGGGATTGTCACAATTGACAAAAGTGGAATAAGATGAAAGAAATTTGGAGGTCAAGTTATTTTTAAACTCGTGTTTGTGACTGATATTACGAGTTGCATTGTCGACAGCGTTCCAAAGTTTCGGAAAGGTATATTGCCGGAGTTTATCAAGAGATTTTGTGCGGGTTTTCTCTATATGTACGAGACCAAATTGTCTGGTAGTCCTACCAGGTTGATTGTCTACTACCCTAAATATGTCATTAAAGGAGGCCGGTAATCTATTGTTTCTCCAGTCAAAGACAACAGCAAAGCATGTAATTTAAACAAATCATCAACCTTAAGTAATCTATGTTTCTTGAATAGGGGGTCTGTATGAGCTTTGTATTTTCGGTTATTAATTATTCGTAGTGATCGCTTTTGCATGATCATGAGTTTCTTAGTGACCCTGGAATTACCCAATATATGGACTCTGTATAACAGCTGGCTGTGTATTAAGGTGAAGTATAGTGTTTCCATGGCCCCATGGGGGAGAATTCTCTTTACTTTGTAAAGACTATAATTCGCGAGTGCTATTTTTGAACATAATCGAGATATATGAGCCTTGTAAGTCAAATGTTCATCAGTGTTTATTCCAAGAAACTTTAGGGATTTTATGGCTTAGGTGATCCCAACCATGTTTATTATTTGGTTGTTTATTTTTAGCTCTTGGCAAACAGTGTTATTACTTCTTTCAGTAGGATTCAATACAATGTACATTGTTTTTGTCGCATTCAACATTAGCTAGTTAGCGGAGCACCATTCATATACTGCTATTGTAATTTGTTAGATATGACTGCTGAGGAGGCGCAGTGGTTCAGTTGGTAGAGGTGCAGGCTGCAAGCCGTGAGGTCCTCGGTTCGAATCCCACCTGTGGCAACCGCGTTGTATCCTTGGGCAAGACACGTCACCCCCATTGCCCACGTGAGGGCATGGTGATGTTGTGTCCTTAGGCGTACTGCATATCGATGGTGCACCTGTCTTCAACCAATGCTAACCCTGCATGTGTGGACTTAGTATGTTGGGGAGCTGACAGTTGCTTGCCATTGCTCGGTGGTTCTCTCCGGGTCCTCCGGCTTCCTACACCCGTAAAACTGTCGAGGTCATGATTAGCCATTGTGCAGAAATATGTGACCTTAAAACACCAATAAATAAATAAGACATGACTGCTATTGTTATTGTTGAATATGACTGCCATTGTTATTGTTGGATATGGCTGCTATTATTTTGTGTTGGATTTGGCTGGGGCTAGTATTATTTTGTGGATATGGCTGAGGCTCTTGTTATTTGTTTGATTTAACTGCTATTGTTATTGTTGGATATGGCTGCTATTGTTATTGTTGGATTTGGCTGTGGCTGGTATTATTTGTTGGATATGGCTGAGGCTATTATTTGTTGGATATGGCTGAGGCTATTATTTGTTTGATTTGGCTGAGGCTATTGTTATTTGTTTGATTTGACTGCTGTTGTTATTGTTGGATATGTCTGCTATTGTTATTGTGGGATATGGCTGCTATTGTTTTGTGTTGGATTTGGCTGGGGCTAGTTTTATTTATTGGATATGGCTGAGGCTATTGCTGTTTGTTTGATTTTACTACTATTGTTATTGTTGGATATGGCTGCTATTGTTTTTTGTTGGATTTGGCTGTGGCTAGTATTATTTGTTGGATATGGCTGAGGCTATTATTTGTTGGATATGGCTGAGGCTATTATTTGTTTGATTTTGGGTGGAGCTGTTGTTATTTGTTTATCAAAACAAACCCCCAGGCTATAGTTATCAGTAATGATTATCAAAACAAACCCTAATGCTATAGTTATCAGTTATTCACCAGAGTACTGATTATCAGAGCAAACCTTCAGCCTCTAGTTCTCAGTTATTCACCTGAGTACTGATTAACAGAACAAACACTCGAGCTATAGTTGCCAGTATTTCATCAGATCACTGATTATCAGGGCAAACCCTCCGGATATAGTTATCAGTACTGATTATCAGAACAAAACCTCACGCTATAGTTATCAGTAATTCACCTGAGTACTGATTAACAGAACAAACCCTCAAGCTATAGTTGCCAGTATTTCATCAGATCACTGATTATCAGGGCAAACCCTCAGGATATAGTTATCAGTACTGATTATCAGAACAAAACCTCACGCTATAGTTATCAGTAATTCACCGGAGTACTGATTAACAGAACAAACCCTCAAGCTATAGTTGCCAGTATTTCATCAGATCACTGATTATCAGGGCAAACCCTCAGGATATAGTTATCAGTACTGATTATCAGAACAAAACCTCAGGCTATAGTTATCAGTATATCACCAGTGTACTGATTACCAGGGCAAACCCTCAGGATACAGTTTTCAGGAATTCACTAGCATACTGATTATCAAAACAAACACTCAGGCTTTAGTTATCAGTCATTCACCAGAGTACTGATTATCATGACAAACCCCAGGCTTTAGTTATCAGTAATTCACCAGAGTACTGATTATCAAAACAAACCCCCAGGCTTTAGTTATCAGTAATTCACCAGAGTACTGATTATCAAAACAAACCTCCAGGATATGGTTATCGGTAATTCACCAGTGTGCTAATTATCATGACAAACCCAGGCTATAGTTATCAGTAATTCACCAGAGTGCTGATTATCATGACAAACCCTAGGCTATAGTTATCAGTAATTCACCAGAATACTGATTATCATGACAAACTCTAGGCTATAGTTATCAGTAATTCACCAGAGTACTGATTATCATGACAAACCCTAGGCTATAGTTATCAGTAATTCACCAGAGTACTGATTATCAAAACAAACCCTAGGCTGTAGTTATTAATTCAACAGAGTACTGATTATCATGACAAACCCAGGCTTTAGTTATCAGTAATTCAGCAGAGTACTGATTATCATGACAAACCCTAGGCTATAGTTATCAGTAATTCACCAGAATACTGATTATCATGACAAACCCTAGGCTATAGTTATCAGTAATTCACCAGAGTACTGATTATCAAAACAAACCTCCAGGATATGGTTATCTGTAATTCACCAGTGTGCTGATTATCATGACGAACCCAGGCTATAGTTATCAGTAATTCACCAGAATTATTAAAACAAACCCTCAGGCTTTAGTTATTAGTAATTCACCAGAGTACTGATTATCAAAACAAACCCACAGGCTTTAGGTATCAGTAAGTCACCAGAGTACTGATTATCAAAACAAACCCTAGGCTATAGTTATCAGTAATTCACCAGAATACTGATTATCAAACCAAACCCTAGGCTATAGTTATCAGTAATTCACCAGAATACTGATTATCAAAACAAACCCTCAGGCTTTAGTTATTAGTAATTCACCAGAGTACTGATTATCAAAACAAACCCTGGGCTTTAGTTATCAGTAATTCACCAGAATACTGATTATCAAAACAAACCCCAGGCTATAGTTAACAGTAATTCACTAGAGTACTGATTATCAAAACAGACCCTCAGGCAAAAGTTAGTGATTTGCTTTTTATTTATATGTTTTAAATTATTGTGAGCACAAGCAACAGTTAAAAGGCAGGGCAGAGCAAGGCAAATGCAATGCAAGACAGGCAAATGCAGGGCAAGACAGACAGTTCACTAAAATATAACTTCATATCACAAAGAGATTTAAGTATGTGCTTCGGTCCCCTTGGAGATGACTATTCATTAAAATAAAACTTGATATCACAGAGGGTTTTAAGTATGTGCTTCGGTCCCCTTGGAGACAACTGTTCATTAAAATAAAACTTGATATCACACCAAGTTTTGTTAAGTATGTGCTTCGGTATGCTTGGAGATGATTATTCATTAAAATAAAACTTGGGAGACTTATGTGAGTTTTGTTAACCTTTACCCAACGAATCGGCTGCATCCGCAAATTCAAGGTTGAAAAAATATTATTTTTTAAAAAAATTTCAACAAAACCATATCATGTGACCCCTCGTTGGAATGAGCTCATTCCAACGAGGGGTCACATGATACTGTTTTGTAGAATTTTTTTGAAAAATTTTTAAAAATGATATTTAAAATAATAAATTTTGATATCGTCTGCATTGGGTAAATGGTTAAGAATGTGAGTTTTTGTTAAGAATGTGCTACAGTCCCCTTGAAGACTTATATCACAATGAGTTTTGTTAAGTTTGTCCTTCAGTCCCCTTTGAGACTTGTATCACAATAAGTTTTTGTCAAGTATGTCCTTGAGCCCCCTTGGAGACTATCATCACAATGAGTTTTTGTTGAGTATGTCCTTCAGTCCCCTTGGAGAATTACATCACAGTGGTTCTTCGTTAAGTATGTCCTTCAGTCCCCTTGGAGACTTGTATCACAATGAGTTTTTGTTAAGTATGTCCTTCAGTCACCTTGGAGCCTGAGACATATCACAGTGAGTTTTTGTTAAGTGTGTCCTTCAGTCCCAGTTGGAGACTTATATCACAATGGGTTTTTGTTAAGTTTGTCCTTCAGTCCCTTTGGAGACTTACATCACAGTGAGCTTTGTTAATTACGTGAGTTTTTGTTCAGTATGTGCTTCAGTCCCCTTGGAGACTTGTATCACAATGAGTTTTTCTCAAGTATGTCCTTCAGTCCCCTTGGAGACTTATATCACAACAAACATTTTGTTGAGTTTGTCCTTCAGTCCCCTCGGAGACTTATATCACAATAAGTTTTGTTAATTATGTCATTCAGTCCCCTTGGAGACTTACATCACAACAAACATTTTGTTAAGTATTTCCTTCATTCCCCTTGGAGACTTATATCACAATGAGTTTTTGTTGAGTATGTCCTTCAGTCCCCTTGGAGACTTATATCACAGTGAGTCTTTGAGTGTGTCCTTCAGTCCCCTTGGAGACTTGTATCACAATGAGTTTTTGTTAAGTATGTCCTTCAGTCCCAGTTGGAGACTTATATCACAATGAGTTTTTGTTAAGAATGTCCTTCAGTCCAGTTGGAGCCCGAAATATATATTAGTTCAATATGAGGAATATTCTTTAAAAATATTTTTCTTCAGATCCAGTAGTCAGAATCTTTTGATATTTGGTATACAGAATCCTTACAGAGGTGAGATGGAAGTTTGTTCAAGTCAAGTTCCTGGGTTGATATTTGGGCTTCCAGCGGGACCCAAATTATAACTTATTTCAATATGAGGAATATTCTTCAAAAATCTACCAGTCAGAATCTTTCGATATTTGGTATACAGCATCCTCAGGAAGGTGAGATATAAGTTTTTGAAAGCCAAGTCCCTGGGCTCATATTTGGGCTTCCTGTGGGAGCATGAATTCTACCAAAATTTCTATTTTCCGAACTGAGAGGCCGATTGAACCAAATTTGATATGAGGGCTTATTGGGTCATAAGTACCTATTTTACTCCCCAAAATTTTTTTCCATTTGCCCCATTGGAACTGCAGGACCTAAAAATAGAAAAAAATTAAGTTTCTCCAAAACTTCACGGCATTGAGAATTTTTATTTTGTGTGAATCTTCCTTAGGGATAGCAGAAAAAAATGGTCCAAAAAAAATTGTGATCGGTTTTATCATAGGGTACTTTTCCAGAACTTTGAAAAATGCTGAGTCATCATTTTTTAACTGTAAGTAATGGAGAAAACATTAAAGAATCTTCTTCCCCCATACCACTGCTCCAAAGGCTTTCATATTTCACATATAACATCTTTGGAAGATTCATTCACAGGTTTGTTGAAATCAAATCCTAGGGTCCATATTTGGGCTCTCTGAGGAAGCCCAAATGATCAGATTAGTGCAGTATGAGGATTATTCTATAAAAATATTATTCTGCTGAACCATTCATCAGAATCTTTTGATATTTGGTATGCAGCATCCTTAGGGAGGTGAGATTCAATTTTATTCAAGCCAAGTCCCTGCGTTCATATTTGGACTCCCTGTGGGAGCCCAAATTATAACTTAGTTCAATATGAGGAATATTCTTTAAAAATATTTTTCTTCAGATCCAGTGGTCAGAATCTTTTGATGTTTGGTATACAGAATCCTTACGGAGATGAGATTCAAGTTTGTTCAAGCCAAGTCCCTGGGTTCATATTTGGGCTCCTTGGGGGAGCCCGAATTATAACTAAGTTCAATATAAGGAATAAGGAATATAAGGAATATTCTTTAAAAATCTTCTTTTTTTTTTCAGATCCACCGATCAGAATCTTTGATATTTAGGGTAAGCTTTTCTAAGGAGGGACAGATGCAACTTGTTCAAATCAATTCCCTGGGTTGATATTTAGGCTACCATGTCAGGTGGGCGCCCTCAAGCCCCCTGGGGCCTTTTGTTGTTAAGTATGTCCTTCAGTCCCCTTGGAGATTTATATCACAATGAGTTTTTGTTAAGTATGTGCTTAGCTCCCCTTGGAGACTTATATCACAGTGAGTTTTTGTTAAGAATGTGCTTCAGTCCCCTTGGAGACTTATATCACAGTGAGTTTTTGTTAAGTATGTCCTTTGGGGCGGGGGGGGGCATGGTAGCTCAGTAGGTAGTGGTGCAGGCTGCAAGCCGAGAGGTCCTCGGTTCGAATCCCACCTGCGGCAACTGCGTTGTGTCCTTGGGCAAGACACTTCACCCCCCATTGCCCACATGGGGCACGGTGGTGTTGTGTACTGCACGTCGATGGTACACCTGTCTTCAACCAATGCTAACCCGGCTTGTGTGCAGAGTTGGTATGTTGGGGAGCTGACAGTTGCTCGCCGTTGATCGGTGGGTCTCTCCGGGTACTCGACTTCCTCCACCCTTAAAACTGTCATGGTCATGATTAGCCATTGTGCAGAAATATGTGACCTTAAACACCAATAAATAAATAAATAAATAATAAATAAATATAGTATGTCCTTCAGTCCCCTTGGAGACTTATATCACAATAAGTTCTGTTAAGTATAAGTTTCAGTCCCCTTGAAGACAACTCATCACTAAAATAAAATGCTAGGTATGTGCTTCTGGTCCTCTTTGTTATATTACAATGAGTTTTTGTTAGGTGTGTGCTTCTGGACCTCTTTGTTATATTACAATGAGTTTTTGTTAGGTGTGTGCTTCTGGACCTCTTTGTTATATTACAATGAGTTTTTGTAAGGTATCCGCTTCTGGTCCTCGATGTTATAATATTACAATGAGTTTTTGTTAGGTGTGCGCTTCTGGGCCTCGATATTATATTACAGTGTGTTTTGTTAGGTATGTGCTTCTGGTCCTCCATGTTACATTACAATAAGTTTTTGTTAGGTGTGTGCTTCTGGTCCTGTATGTTATATTACAATGAGTTTTTTGTTAAGTTTGTTAAGTATGTGCTTCTGGTCCTCCATGTTATATTACAATGAGTTTTTGTTAGGTGTGTGCTTCTGGTCCTGTATGTTATATTACAATGAGTTTTTAGCTCACCGAAGGGAGCTAAACTTATCACTTGCCGTCCGTCGTCCGTCCGGCATCATGAACATTTTTCAAACGACTTCTCCTCTGAAACCGTTAAGTCGATTTGCTCGAAACTTGGTATGGATGTTCATTACCATATGTCAATTCAAGTCTGTTCAAATGAAATTGCCACATCCCTTGGGGGCTCTGTATGGGGCATAACTCTGATAGCACCGTATGAATTATAGAAAAATTATTAAAAAATCTTCTTCTCCAGAACCAGTGGGCAGAATCTTTTGATACTTGGTATGCAGCATCTTGGTATGGGCCTGATTCAGGTTTGTTCAAATCGGCTCCCTGGATTCATATTTGGGCTCACTGTAGAAGCCCAAATTCGAACTTAGTGCATTTCAGGCAAATTTCTTAAAAAATCTTCTTCTCCAGATCCAGCAGGCAGAATCTTTTGATATTTGGTATGCAACATTGTGGGGTGGATCTGATTCAAGTTTGTTCAAATCGGCCCCCTGGATTCACATTTGGGCTCAGTATAGATGCCCGAATTCGAACTTAGTGCATATCAGGCAAATTTCTTAAAAAATCTTCTTCTCCATATCCAGCAGGCAGAATATTTTGATATATGGTATGCAACATTATGGGGTGGATCTGATTCAAGTTTGTTCAAATTTGCCCCCTGGATTCATATTTGGGCTCAGTATAGAAGCCCGAATTCAAACTTAGTGCTTAGTGCATTTTAGGCAAATTTCTTAAAAAATCTTCTTCTCAAGATCCAGCAGGCAGAATCTTTTGATATTTGGTATGCAACATTGTGGGGTGGATCTGATTCAAGTTTGTTCAAATCGGCTCCCTGGATTCATATTTGGGCTCAGTATAGGAGCCCAATTTGAACTTAGTGCATTTCAGGCAAATTTCTTTAAAAATCTTCTTCTCCAGATCCAGCAGGCAGAATCTTTTGATATTTGGTATGCAACATTGTGCGGTGGATGTGATTCAAGTTTGTTCAAACCGGCCCCCTTGGTTCATATTTGGGCTCAGTATAGGAGCCCAATTTGAACTTAGTGCATTTCAGGCAAATTTCTTTAAAAATCTTCTTCTCAAGATCCAGCAGGCAGAATCTTTTGATATTGGGTATGCAGAATGCTTAGGGTGGTGAGATTCAAGTTTGTTCAAGCCAAGTCCCAGGGTTCATATTTGGGCTCACTGTGGTAGCCAGAATTATAACTTAGTTGAAAATGAGGAATTTTAAAAAAAAATTTTCTTCTTCAGATCCAGCAGTCGGAATGTTTTGATATTTGGTATGCAGCATCCTTAGGGGGGTGAGATTCAAGGTTGTTCAAGCCATGTCCCTAGGTCCATATTTGGGCTCACTGTGGGATCCCGAATGATAATTTGGTTCAAAATGAGGAATTTTCTTTAAAAATCTTCTTCTTCAGATCGAGCAGTCGGAATGTTTTGATATTTGGTATGCAGCATTCTTAGGGGTGAGATTCAAGTTTGTTCAAGCCATGTTCCTAGGTCCATATTTGGGCTCACTGTGGGAGCTTGAATTGTAACTTAGTTCGAAATGAGGAATTTTCTTAAAAAATCTTCTTCAGATCCAGCAGTCGGAAGGTTTTGATATTTGGTATGCAGCATTCTTAGGGGGTGAGATTCAAGTTTGTTCAAGCCATGTTCCTAGGTCCATATTTGGGCTCACTGTGGGAGCTTGAATTGTAACTTAGTTCGAAATGAGGAATTTTCTTACAAAATCTTCTTCAGATCCAGCAGTTGGAAGGTTTTGATATGTGGTGTGTAGCATCCTTAGGGGGATGAGATTCAACTTTGTGAAAGCCAAGTCTCTGGGTCCATATTTGGGCTCGTTGTGGGAGCCTGAATTATAACTTAGTCAATTTGAGGAATTTTTCTTTAAAAATCTTCTTCTTCAGATTCAGCAGTCGGAATGTTTTGATATTTGGCATGCAGCATCCTTAGGGGGTGAGATTCAAGTTTGTTCAAGCCAAGTCCCTGGGTTCATATTTGGGCTCTCTGTGGGAGCCCGAATGATAACTTAGTTCAAAATGAGGAATTTTCTTTAAAAATCTTCTTCTTCAGATCAAGCAGATGAATGCTTTTGATATTTGGTATCCAACATCCTTAGGGAGGTAAGATTCAAGTTTGTTCAAGCCATGGCCCTAGTTCCATAAAATTTGTCTCGCGTGACTTCATTCCTTTGTAGTGTTGATGAACCACCACTTTGGCCGGTGAGCGGTTAAGGCTCCATGGGGCCTCTTGTTGTTAAGTATGTGCTTCTGGTCCTCCATGTTATATTATAATGAGTTTTTGTTAGGTGTGTGCTTCTGGTCCTCGAAGTTATATTACAATGAGTTTTTGTTAGATATGTGCTTCTGGTCCTCCATGTTATATTACAATGAGTTTTTGTTAGGTGTGTGCTTCTGGTCCTCAATGTTATATTACAATGAGTTTTTGTTAGGTATGTGCTTCTGGTCCTCTATGTTATATTACAATGAGTTTTTGTTAGGTGTGTGCTTCTGGTCCTCGATGCTATATTACAATGAGTTTTTATTAGGTATGTGCTTCTGGCCCTCTATGTTATATTACAATGAGTTTTTGTTAGGTATGTGCTTCTGGTCCTCCATATTATATTACAATGAGTTTTTGTTAGGTGTGTGCTTTTGGTCCTCGATGTTATATTACAATGAGTTTTTGTTAGGTATGTGCTTCTGGTCCTCCATGTTATATTACAATGAGTTTTTGTTAGGTGTGTGCTTCTGGTCCTCCATGTTATATTACAATGAGTTTTTGTTAGGTGTGTGCTTCTGGTCCTCAATGTTATATTACAATGAGTTTTTGTTAGGTATGTGCTTCTGGTCCTCTATGTTATATTACAATGAGTTTTTGTTAGGTGTGTGCTTCTGGTCCTCGATGCTATATTACAATGAGTTTTTATTAGGTATGTGCTTCTGGCCCTCTATGTTATATTACAATGAGTTTTTGTTAGGTATGTGCTTCTGGTCCTCCATATTATATTACAATGAGTTTTTGTTAGGTGTGTGCTTTTGGTCCTCGATGTTATATTACAATGAGTTTTTGTTAGGTATGTGCTTCTGGTCCTCCATGGTATATTACAATAGGT
Source organism: Pictodentalium vernedei (assembly GCA_031216915.1). Lineage (NCBI taxonomy): Eukaryota > Metazoa > Mollusca > Scaphopoda > Dentaliida > Dentaliidae > Pictodentalium > Pictodentalium vernedei. The sequence continues at coordinate 1,031,260 of CM062293.1, read as the reverse complement.
TTTTATTAGGTGTGTGCTTCTGGTCCTTGATGTTATATTACAATGAATGTTTGTTAGGTATGTGCTTCTGGTCCTCGATGTTATATTACAATGAGTTTTTGTTAGGTATGTGTTTCTGGTGCTCTATGTTATATTACAATGAGTTTTTGTTATTTGTGTGCTTCTGGTCCTCGATGTTATATTACAATGAGTTTTTGTTAGGTATGTGCTTCTGCAGGGCTTATATTTCGACGAGAATCCGAGAATCAATTCGCATAAAGATTTGCGCAATAAAACCAGCGAGAATCCATGTAGATTTTTGCTACACCTCTGCTAGAGTGCGCGTGAGAAAAAATGAGTCAATTTAACCCTTTAACTAACATAGCGGCAACAAAGTAACCAACAGAAGGCTAACATGACCTGAAATATCCTGACACTTTGCCAATAAAATCTTACAAATATGGTTGTCATTGGAACCGGTTCACTGAGCCGGTTCCAATGACAGCCATATTTGTAAGATTTTATTGGTAAATATTGTTCATTTAATTATTTTATCATTTATTTATTATTATTATTTATTGTTTAAAAATTATCAAATTTAGTTTTAAAAATTAAAAAGGTGTGTTAGGTAAAAGGTTAACATGTGTTATCAGTATACAACAGTGGTTCAACCATGGTGGCGTCATGGGATCCTGGGACACTCATAGTAGGTATGGATTCTCGCAACCATTTTCACGAGAATCCAAATGGATTCTCACAAATTTAGTTGAAACATAAGCCCTGGCCTCTGGTCATCCATGTTATATTACAATGAGTTTTTGTTAGGTGTGTGCTTCTGGTCCTCGATGTTATATTACAATGAGTTTCTGTTAGGTATGTGCTTCTGGTCCTCTATGTTATATTACAAGGAGTGTTTGTTAGGTGTGTGCTTCTGGTCCCCGATGTTATATTACAATGAGTTTTTGTTAGGTGAGTGCTTCTAGTCCTCGATGTTATATTACAATGAGTTTTTGTTAGGTATATGTTTCTGGTCCTCTATGTTATTATACCCCCCGCAAACAAGGTTGGGAGGGTATATAGGAATCACCCTGTCTGTCCATCCATCTGTCCATCCTTATAAGCGCAACTCCTCCTAAACCGTTTGAAGAATTTTCATGAAACTTTACATAATGGAAGAACTCCATATGAAGATGTGCATGAAGCAATATAATTCCGTTCTGACATTTCCAAGGGGAGATAATCTAACTTATACATTTCAGACACGGGGTTATCACTTTGTGAGCTTGCTCACAGTATCTCTAGTATTACAATGAGTTTCTGTTAGGTATGTGCTTCTGGCCCTCGATGTTTTATTACAATCAGTTTTTGTTAGGTATGTGCTTCTGGTCCTTTATGAGTATTGCAATGAGTTTTTGTTAGGTGTGTGCTTCTGGTCCTCGATATTATATTACAATGAGTTTTGTTAGGTGTGTGCTTCTGGTCCTCGATGCTATATTACAATGCTTTTTTATTAGGTATGTGCTTCTGGTCCTCTATGTTATATTACAATGAGTTTTTGTTAGGTATGTGCTTCTGGTCCTCGATGTTATATTACAATGAGTTTTTGTTAGGTATGTGCTTCTAGTCCTCCATATTATATTACAATGAGTTTTTGTTAGGTGTGTGCTTTTGGTCCTCGATGTTATATTACAATGAGTTTTTGTTAGGTATGTGCTTCTGGTCCTCCATGGTATATTACAATAGGTTTTTATTAGGTGTGTGCTTCTGGTCCTGGATGTTATATTACAATGAATGTTTGTTAGGTATGTGCTTCTGGTCCTCGATGTTATATTACAATGAGTTTTTGTTAGGTATGTGTTTCTGGTCTTCTATGTTATATTACAATGAGTTTTTGTTAGTTGTGTGCTTCTGGTCCTCGATGTTATATTACAATGAGTTTTTGTTAGGTATGTGCTTCTGCAGGGCTTATATTTCGACGAGAATCCGAGAATCGATTCGCATAAAGATTTGCGCAATAAAACCGGCGAGAATCCATGTAGATTCTTGCTGCACCTCTGCTAGAGTGCGCGTGAGAGAAAATGAGTCAATTTAACCCTTTAACTAACACAGCGGCAACAAAGTAACCAACAGAAGGCTAACATGACCTGAAATATCCTGACACTTTGCCAATAAAATCTTACAAATATGGTTGTCATTGGAACCGGTTCACTGAGCTGGTTCCAACGACAGCCATATTTGTAAGATTTTATTGGTAAATATTGTTCATTTAATTATTTTATCATTTATTTATTATTATTATTATTTATTGTTTAAAAATTATCAAATTTGGTTTTAAAAATTAAAAAGGTGTGTTAGGTAAAAGGTTAACATGTGTTATCAGTATACAACAGTGGTTCAACCATGGTGGCGTCATGGGATCCTGGGACACTCATAGTAGGTATGGATTCTCGCAACCATTTTCATGAGAATCCAAATGGATTCTCACAAATTTAGTTGAAACATAAGCCCTGGCTTCTGGTCGTCCATGTTATATTACAATGAGTTTTTGTTAGGTGTGTGCTTCTGGTCCTCGATGTTATATTACAATGAGTTTCTGTTAGGTATGTGCTTCTGGTCCTCTATGTTATATTACAAGGAGTGTTTGTTAGGTGTGCGCTTCTGGTCCCCGATGTTATATTACAATGAGTTTTTGTTAGGTGAGTGCTTCTAGTCTTCGATGTTATATTACAATGAGTTTTTGTTAGGTATATGCTTCTGGTCCTCTATGTTATTATACCCCCCGCAAAAAGGTTGGGAGGGTATATAGGAATCACCCTGTCTGTCCGTCCATCTGTCCATCCTTATAAGCGCAACTCCTCCTAAACCGTTTGAAGAATTTTCATGAAACTTTACACAATGGAAGAACTCCATATAAAGATGTGCATGAACCAATATAATTCCGTTCTGATATTTCCAAGGGGAGATAATCTAACTTATACATTTCAGGCACGGGGTTATCACTTTGTGATCTTGCTCACAGTACCTCTAGTATTACAATGAGTTTCTGTTAGGTATGTGCTTCTGGCCCTCGATGTTTTATTACAATCAGTTTTTGTTAGGTATGTGCTTCTGGTCCTTTATGTATATTGCAATGAGTTTTTGTTAGGTGTGTGCTTCTGGTCCTCGATATTATATTACAATAAGTTTTTGTTAGGTATGTGCTTCTGGTCCTCTATCCTCTGTGTTATATTACAATGAGTTTCTGTTAGGTATGTGCTTCTGTTCCTTTATGTTATATTACAATGGGTTTTTGTTAGGTGTGTGCTTCTGGTCCTCGATGTTATATTACAATGAGTTTTTGTTAGGTGTGTGCTTCTGGTCCGCGATGTTACATTACAATGAGTTTTTGTTAGGTGAGTGCTTCTAGTCCTCCATGTTATATTACAATGAGTTTTTGTTAGGTGTGTGCTTCTGGTCCTCTATGTTATATTACAATGAGTTTCTGTTAGGTATGTGCTTCTGGGCCTCGATGTAATATTACAATGAGTTTTTGTTAGGTATGTGTTTCTGGTCCTCGATGTTATATTACAAGGAGTTTTTGTTAGGTCTATGCTTCTGGTCCTTTTTGTTATATTACAATGAGTTTTTGTTAGGTGTGTGCTTCTGGTCCTCCATGTTATATTACAATGAGTTTTTTTAGGTGTGTGCTTCTGGTCCTCGATATTATATTACAATGAGTTTTTGTTAGGTGAGTTCTTCTAGTCCTCGATGTTATATTACAATGAGTTTATGTACGGTGTGTGCTTCTGGTCCCCGATGTTATATTACAATGAGTTTTTGTTAGGTATGTGCTTATGGTCCTCTATGTTATATTACAGTGTGTTTTGTTAGGTGTGAGCTTCGGGTCCTCCATGTTATATTACAATGAGTTTTTGTTAGGTATGTGCTTCTGGACCTCCATGTTATATTACAATGAGTTTTTATTAGGTGTGTGCTTCTGGTCCTCTATGTTATATTACACTGAGTTTCTGTTAGGTATGTGCTTCTGGTCCTTTATGTTATATTGCAATGAGTTTTTGTTAAGTGTGTGCTTCTGGTCCTCTATGTTGGGGGCGCTGTGGCTCAGTTGGTAGAGGTGCAGGTTGCAAGCCGAGAGGTCCTCGGTTCGAATCCCACCTGCGGCAACCACGTTGTGTCCTTGGGCAAGACACTTCACCCCGATTGCCTACATGGGGGCACGATGACGCTGTGTACTGAGGCATACTGCACGTCGATGGTGCGCATGTCTTCAACCAATCTAACCCTGCCTGTGCTACGGTGCAAAGTTCAGAGTTACGATGTTGGGGAGCTGACAGCTGCTCGTCGTTGCTCGGTGGTTCTCTCCGGGTATTCTGGCTTCCTCCACCCGTAAAACTGTCACGGTCATGATTGGCCATTGTGCATAAGTATGTGACCTTAAACACCAATAAATAAATAAATAATAACTGGTCCTCTATGTTATATTACAGTGAGTGTTTGTTAGGTGTGTGCTTCTGGTCCTCGATGTTATATCACAATGAGTTTTTGTTAGGTGTGTGCTTCTGGTCCCCGATGTTATATTACAATGAGTTTTTCTTAGGTTTGTGCTTCTGGTCCCCGATGTTATATTACAATGAGTTTTTGTTAGGTGTGTGCTTCGGGTCCTCTATGTTATATTACAATGAGTTTTTGTTAGGTTGTGCTTCTGGCCCTCAATGTTATATTACAATGAGTTTTTGTGAGGTGTGTGCTTCGAGTCCTCTATGTTATATTACAATGAGTTTTTGTAGGGTGTGTGTGAATTAATATTATATTACAATGAGTTTTTTTCTGTTAGGTGTGTCCTTCTGGTCCTCTCTGTTATATTACAATGAATTTTTGTTATGTGTGTGCTTCTGGTCCTCTATGTTATATTACAGTGAGTTTTACTAGGTGTGTCCTTCTGGTCCCCCATATTATATTTCAAATAGTTTTTGTTAGATGTATGGTTTTTAGCTCACCGTAGGGAGCTAAACTTATCACCGGCCGTCCGTCGTCGTGAATATTTTTCAAATGACTTCTCCTCAGAAACCACTAGTCTGATTTTCACGAAACTTCATGTGGATGTTCATTACTATATGGCAATTCATGTTTGTTCAAATGAAATGGCCACGTCCCATGCAGGCTTTGTATGGGGCGTAACTCTGATAGCACCGTATGAATTATAGAAAAATTATTAAAAAATCTTCTTCTCCAGAACCAGTGTGCATAATCTTTTGATACTTGGTATGCAGTATCTTGGTATGGGTCTGATTCAAGTTTGTTCAAATCGGCCCCCTGGATTCATATTTGGGCTCACTGTAGAAGCCAAAATTCGAACTTAGTGCATTTCAGGCAAATTTCTTCAAAAATCTTCTCCAGATCCAGCAGGCAGAATCTTTTGATATTTGGTATGCAACATTGTGGGGTGGATCTGATTCAAGTTTGTTCAAATCGGCTCCTGGATTCACATTTGGGTTCAGTATAGAAGCCCAAATTTGAACTTAGTGCATTTCAGGCAAATTTCTTGAAAAATCTTCTTTTCCAGATCCAGCAGGCAGAATCTTTTGATATTTGGTATGCAACATTGTGGGGTGGATCTGATTCAAGTTTGTTCAAATTGGCCCCCTGGATTCATATTTGGGCTCAGTATAGAAGCCCGAATTCGAACTTAGTGCATTTCAGGCAAATTTCTTAAAAATCTTCTCAAGATACAGCAGGCAGAATCTTTTGATATTTGGTATGCAACATTGTGGGGTGGATCTGATTCAAGTTTGTTCAAATTGCCTCCTGGGTTCATATTTGGGCTCAGTATATGAGCCCAAATTTGAACTTAGTGCATTTCAGGCAAATTTCTTTAAGATCTTCTTCTCAAGATTCAGCAGGCACAATCTTTTGATATTGGGTATGCAGCATGCTTAGGGGGGTGAGATTCAAGTTTGTTGAAGCCAAGTCCCTGGGTTCATATTTGGGCTCACTGTGGTAGCCAGAATTATAACTTAGTTCAAAATGAGGAATTTTCTTTAAAAATCTTCTTCTTCAGATCCAGCAGTCAGAATGTTTTGATATTTGGTATGCAGCATCTTTAGAGGGGGTGAGATTCAAGTTTGTTCAAACCATGTCTGTAGGTCCATATTTAGACTCACTGTGGGATCTTAAATTGTAACTTAGTTCAAAATGAGGAATTTTCTTTAAAAATCTTCTTCTTCAGATCCAGCAGTTGGAATGTTTTGATATTTGGTATGTAGCATCCTTAGGGGGGTGAGATTCAAGTTTGTTAAAGCCAAGTCCCTGGGTTCATATTTGGGCTCCCTGTGGGAGCCCGAATTATAACTTAGTCAATATGAGGAATTTTTCTTTAAAAGTCTTCTTCAGATTCAGCAGTCAGAATGTTTTGATATTTGGCATACAGCATCCTTAGGGGGGCGAGATTCAAGTTTGTTCAAGCCAAGTCCCTGGGTTCATATTTGGGCTCACTGTGGGAGCCCAAATGATAACTTAGTTCAAAATGAGGAATTTTCTTTAAAAATCTTCTTCTTCAGATCCAGCAGTCAGAATGTTTTGATATTTGGCATGCAGCATCCTTAGGGGGGTGAGATTCAAGTTTGTTCAAGCCAAGTCCCTGGGTTCGTATTTGGGCTCACTGTGGGAGCCCGAATGATAACTTAGTTCAAAATGAAGAATTTTCTTTAAAAATCTTCTTCTTCAGATCCAGCAGATGAATGCTTTTGATATTTGGTATGCAGCATCCTTAGGTGGGTAAGATTCAAGTTTGTTCAAGCCATGTCCCTAGTTCCATAAAATTTGTCTCTCATGACTTCATTCCTTCGTAGTGTTGATGAACCATGTCTAACTGAATGTGACCCCAAATACTTCTTTGAACCACTTTGTTTGAATCACTTTGCCCGGTGAGTGATTAAGGCCCCTTGGGCCTCTTGTTTTAGGTGCCTCTTGTCCTCTATTTAAATGGTTTAAGTTAAGTGGTTAATCAGAAATATGCTATGCTTGGTCTCCACTGTAATTCTAAACAAATTCCAGATGTGAATCTGCTATTCTTGGTCTCCACTGTAATTCTAAACAAATTCCAGATGTGAATCTGCTATTCTTGGTCACCACTACAATTCTAAACAAATTTCAGGTGTAAATCTGCTATACATGGTCTCCACTGTAATTCTAAACAAATTTCAGGTGTAAATCTGCTATACATGGTCTCCACTGTAATTCTAAACAAATTCTAGGTGTAAATCTGCTATACATGGTCTCCACTGTAATTCTAAACAAATTTCAGGTGTAAATCTGCTATACATGGTCTCCACTGTAATTCTAAACAAATTTCAGGTGTAAATCTGCTGTACTTGGTCTCCACTATGAACCCAATGTGTTGATTGCTGGATTGTATGATAAAAGGATTTGTCTTATCGATACCAGGGACAGCTGCATAATTGTGAAAAAGTTCCACCGGCAACCTGTACTGTGTATAGCAGCAGATAGAGATTACATCATTGCAGGAAGTGAGGACAAAACCATTAGCATATATGACAGAAGAGCTGGAGCATTGTATAAAACCATTAAGGTTTGTCTTTAGTTTAGTGTCCCCCAATAAAACTAAATTAGAGTCACATGCTTAGTGTCCCCCACTAAAACTGTAAATTTGAATCACACAACACCACTCAAGTCTGTCAAATGGAGGTATATATCATTCCAGTTTAGTGTCTCCCCCCGCTCCCACTAAAACTGTAAATTTGAATCACACAACACTACTCAAGTCTGTCAAATGGAGGTATATATCATTCCTGTTTAGTGCCCCCCCCCCCCCCACTACAACTGTCACATAGCACCAAAGTCTAGTGGAGGTATATATCATTCCTGTTTAGTGCCCCCCCCCCCCACTACAACTGTCACATAGCACCAAAGTCTACAGTGGAGGTATATATCATTCCTGTTTAGTGTCCCCCCCCCCCCCACTACAACTGTCACATAGCACCAAAGTCTATAGTGGAGGTATATATCATTCCTGTTTAGTGCCCCCCCCCCCAACCCCCCCCACCCCCCTCTACAACTGTCACATAGCACCAAAGTCTATAGTGGAGGTATATATCATTCCTGTTTAGTGTCCGCCCCCCCCCCTCCCCCGCCCCTCCCTACAACTGTCACATAGCACCAAAGTCGGTAGTGGAGGTATATATCATTCCTGTTTAGTGCCCCCCCCCCCTCTACAACTGTCACATAGCACCAAAGTCTATAGTGGAGGTATATACCATTCCTGTTTAGTGCCCCCCCCCCCCCCCCCCCCCCCACTACAACTGTCACATAGCACCAAAGTCTATAGTGGAGTTACATATCATTCCTGTTTAGTGCACCCCCCCCCCCCCCCACTACAACTGTCACATAGCACCAAAGTCTATAGTGGAGTTACATAATATCATTCCTGTTTAGTGCACCCCCCCCCCCCCCCCCCCCCCACTACAACTGTCACATAGCACCAAAGTCTATAGTGGAGTTACATATCATTCCTGTTTAGTGCACCCCCCCCCCCCCACCCCACCCCCACTACAACTGTCACATAGCACCAAAGTCTATAGTGGAGTTACATATCATTCCTGTTTAGTGCACCCCCCCCCCCCCCCCCTCACCCCCACTACAACTGTCACATAGCACCAAAGTCTATAGTGGAGTTACATATCATTCCTGTTTAGTGCACACCCCTCCCCCCCCCCCCCCCCCCACTACAACTGTCACATAGCACCAAAGTCTATAGTGGAGTTACATATCATTCCTGTTTAGTGTCCCCCACTAAAACTATAAATTAGAGTCACAAGGCACCACTCAAGTCTATCAAATGGAGGTATATATCATTCCGGTTTAGTGTCCCCCCCCCCCCCCCTCCCCAACCACTAAAACTGTAAATTAGAGTCACACAAAACTACTCAAGTCTATCTAATGGAGGTATATATCATTCCGGTTTAGTGTCTTCCCCCCCCAAAAAAAAAATAAATCTAAAACTGTAAATCAGAGTTGCACGACACTACTAAAGTCTATCAAGTGTAAGTATATATCATTCCTGTTTACTGTCCCTCCACTAAAACTGTAAATTAGAGTCACATGACACTACTAAAGTCTATCAAGTGTAAGTATATATCATTCCTGTTTACTGTCCCTCCACTAAAACTGTAAATTAGAGTCACACAAAACTACTAAAGTCTATCAAGTGTAAGTATATATCATTCCTGTTTACTGTCCCTTCACTAAAACTGTAAATTAGAGTCACATGACACTACTAAAGTCTATCAAGTGTAAGTATATATCATTCCTGTTTACTGTCCCTCCACTAAAACTGTAAATTAGAGTCACACAAAACTACTAAAGTCTATCAAGTGGAAGAATATATATCATTCCTGTTTAGTGTCCCACCACTAAAACTGTAAATTAGAGTCACGTGACACTACTAAAGTCTATCAAGTGGAAGTATATATCATTAGCTCAACTTGACAAAGTCAAGCTGAGCTATTGCCATCACTTCTCGTCCGTTGGCGTACGTACATACGTACGTTAGTACGTACATCCACAATTTCCTTTGGCTCATCTCACAGGTCGCATTTATGGTCAGATCGCTTTGAAACTTGGTATGCTTGTTTGGAGTGACCTCTAGATGGGAGTTATCGATCTTCTTCAATTTCCGTCAAAACATTTTGCCACGGCCAACGTTCTTAGAACTTAGTTTAGTCAGACCTCAATATTTCCCTTTGGCACACCCTACAGGGCACATTTATGATCGGATTGCTTTGAAACCTGGTATGCTTGTTTGGGGAGTCCTCTAGATGGGAGCTATCGATTTTCTTCAATTTCTGACAAAAAATGTTGCCGCGGCCAACGTTCGTAGAACTAAGTTTTAGTCAGAAGACCTCAATATTTCCCTTTGGCACACCCTACAGGGCACATTTATGATCGGATTGCTTTGAAACCTGGTATGCTTGTTTAGGGTGACCTCTAGATGGGATCTTTTGATTTTCTTCAATTTCCGTCAAAAAATGTTGCCACGGCCAACGTTCTTAGAACTTAGTTTAGTCAGACCACAATATTTCCCTTTGGCACACCCTACAGGGCACATTTATGATTGGATTGCTTTGAAACCTGGCATGCTTGTTTGAGGTGACCTTTAGATGGGAGCTATCAATTTTTTTCCATTTCCATCAAAAAATGTTGCTGTGGCCAACATTCTTAGAACTTAGTTTAGTCTGACCTCAATATTTCCCTTTGGAACACCCTACAGTGCACATTTATAATCGGATTGCTTTGAAATCTGGTATGCTTGTTTGGGGAGACCTCTAGATAGGAGCTATCAATTTTCTTCAATTTCCATCGAAAAATGTTGCTTCTGCCAACGTTCTTAGAACTTAGTTTAGTCAGACCTCAATATTTCCCTTTGGCACACCCTACAGGGCACATTTATGATCGGATTGCTTTGAAACCTGGCATGCTTGTTTGTGGAGACCTCTAGATGGGTGCTATCGATTTTCTTCCATTTCCTTCAAAAAATGTTGCTGTGGCCAACGTTCTTAGAACTTAGTTTAGTCAGACCCCTATATTTCCCTTTGGCACACCGTAAGGGCACATTTATGATCGGATTGCTTTGAAACCTGGCATGTGTGTTTGGGGTGACCTGTAGATGGGAGCTATCGATTTTCTTCCATTTCTGTCTGTCAAAAAATGTTGCCGCTGGCAACGATCTTTGAACTTAGTTTAGTCAGGCATCAATATACTCATTTGGCATGCCCTACCGGACACATTTATGATCAGATCAGTTTGAAACTTTGTATGCATGTTTGGGGTTACCTCTAGATGGGAGCTGTTGATTTTCTTTGATTTCCGTCAAAAAATGTTGCCACTAGCAATGATGTTCGATGAACTTAGTAAAAACTTAGTGCAGTTTAGCATCAATATTTCCCTTTGACACACCCTGCAGGGCACATTTATGATTGGATCACTTGCAAACTTGGTGTGCTTGTGTGGGGTGACATCTATATGGGAGCTGTCGATTTTCTTCCAGTTCTGTCAAAAAATATGGCTGCTGACCTTTGAACTCAGTTTAGTTAGACCTCAATATTTCCCTTTAACACACCCTTCAGGGCACATTTATGATCGGATCACTTTGAAACTTGGTAAACGTGTTCGGGGTGACCTCTAGATGTGAGCTGTTGCTTTTTTTCATTTTCATAAAAAATTATTGTTGTTATCACCAGCCTTTGAACTTACTGCATTTGTGCATCAACTTATCCCTTTTGCATTCTCTGCAGGGTATATTTATGAATTACCTTAAAAAAGACCATTGCCCCAAGCAATGACCTTCTACTTAGTGCAGTGCATTTGTGCATTAACATCTTCCTTTGGCATGCCTCAGAGGGCACATTCATTATCAGGTTGTTATGAAACTTTGTATGCTTATGCAAGGTGACAAAGATAGTAGCTATTGATTTTCTTTTCATTTCCATCAAAAGCTGTTGCTGTTGGCAACAATCTTTGAATTTATTGCATTTGCGCATCAACATTCTTTGATAAGAGCTATTGATTAGCATTCATTTGTGTGAAAAAAGTTGCCATTTACAATAACCTCTGAACATACTGCATTTGTGTTTCAACATTCTGTTTTTTTAGCCAGTCTTACAGTTTACATTTAAAAATGCATGGATAACTCTGAAGTTGTGCACACACAGCTGTTATGTTGAAATTTCATCAAATTACATTGGTACCAATGATCTTCAATTTTGCCACTTCATTTAAAACTTACCAAGTTCAAGTTTGTCAAGTTGAGCTACAGTGTCATTGACACTTTCATTCCTGTTTACTGTCCCTCCACTAAAACTGTAAATTAGAGTCACACAAAACTTCTAAAGTCTATCAAGTGTAAGTATATATCATTCCTGTTTACTGTCCCTCCACTAAAACTGTAAATTAGAGTCACATGACACTACTAAAGTCTATCAAGTGGAAGTATATATCATTCCTGTTTACTGTCCCTCCACTAAAACTGTAAATTAGAGTCACACAAAACTACTAAAGTCTATCAAGTGTAAGTATATATCATTCCTGTTTACTTTCCCACCTCTAAAACTGTAAATTAGAGTCACATGACATTACTAAAGTCTACCAAGTGGAAAAATATATATCATTCCTGTTTACTGTCCCACCACTAAAACTGTAAATTAAAGTCACATTACACAATTCAATTCTATCAAATGGAAGTATATATCATTCCTGTTTAGTGCTGCTCATTAAAACTTTAAATTAGAGTCAATCGACTCTACTCATTAATGCATTACAAGCCATTAGAATCACTTAATGATCATCATATATTAATGGGGGCGCGGTGGCTCAGTTGGTAGAGGTGCAGGCTGCAAGCCGAGAGGTCCTCGGTTCGAATCCCACCTGAGGCAACCGTGTTGTTTCCTTGGGCAAGACACTTCACCCCGATTGCCTACATGGGGGCACGATGACGCTGTGTACTGAGGCGTACTGCACGTCGATGGTGCGCGTGTCTTCAACCAATCTAACCCTGCCTGTGCTGCGGTGCCGAGTTCACAGTTACGATGTTGGAGAGCTGACAGCTGCTCGTCATTGCTCAGTGGTTCTCTCCGGGTACTCCGGCTTCCTCCACCCGTAAAACTGTCACGGTCACGATTAGCCATTGTGCATAAGTATGTGACCTTAAACACCAATAAATAAATAATATAAATAATCATATATTAATGCATTACAAGCCATTAGAATCCCATAATGATCATCATATATTAATGCATTACTAGCCATTAGAATCCCATAATGATCATCATATATTAATGCATTACGAGCCATTAGAATCCAATAATGATCATCATATATTAATGCATTACAAGCCATTAGAATCCCATAATGATCATTATATATAAAAGCATTACAAGCCATTAGAATCCCATAATGATCATCATATATTAATGCATTACAAGCCATTACAATCCTATAATGATCATTATATATTAGTGTATTACCAGCCATTAGAATCCCGTAACGATCGTCATATATTAATGCATTACAAGCCATTCGAATCCTATAATGATCATCATATATTAATGCATTACAAGCCATTAGAATCCCATAATGATAATTATATATTAGTGCATTACAAGCCATTAGAATCCCATAATGATAATCAGATATTAATGCATTACTGGCCATTAAAATCCTATAATGATAATCAGATATTAATGCATTACAAGCCATTAGAATCCATTAGAATCCTATAATGATAATCATACATTAATGCATTACAAGCCATTAGAATCCCATAATGATAATCAGATATTAATGCATTACTGGCCATTAAAATCCTATAATGATAATCAGATATTAATGCATTACAAGCCATTAGAATCCATTAGAATCCTATAATGATAATCATACATTAATGCATTACAAGCTATTAGAATCCCATAATGATCGTCATATTTATACATTACAAGCCATTAGAATCCCATAATGATCATCATATATTAATGCATTACAAGCCATTAGAATCCCATAATGATAATCAGATATTAATGCATTACTGGCCATTAAAATCCTATAATGATAATCAGATATTAATGCATTACAAGCCATTAGAATCCATTAGAATCCTATAATGATAATCATACATTAATGCATTACAAGCCATTAGAATCCCATAATGATCATCATATATTAATGCATTACAAGCCATTAGAGTCCTATAATGATAATCATATATTAATGCATTACTGGCCATTAGAATCCTATAATGATAATCATATATTAATACATTACAAGCCATTAGAATCCCATAATGATCATCATATATTAATGCATTACAAGCCATTAGAGTCCTATAATGATAATCATATATTAATGCATTACAAGCCATTAGAGTCCTATAATGATAATCAGATATTAATGCATTACTGGCCATTAGAATCCAGTAATGATAATCATATATTAATACATTACAAGCCATTAGAATCCAATAATGATAATCAGATATTACTGCATTACCAGCCATTAGAATCCTATAATGATAATCAGATATTAATGCGTTTCTGGCCATTAGAATCCAATAATGATAATCAGATATTTATACATTACTAGCCATTATAATCCTATAATGATAATCATATATTAAAGCATTACAAGCCATTAGAATCCAATAATGACCATCATATATTAATGCATTACAAGCCATTAGAACCCAGTAATGATAATCATATATTAATGCATTACTGGCCATTAGAATCCTTTAATGATAATCATATATTAATGCATTACTGGCCATTAGAGTCCTATAATGATAATCATATATTAATGCATTACAAGCCAGTAGAATCCAATAATGACCATCATATATTAATGCATTACAAGCCATTAGAACCCAGTAATGATAATCATATATTACTGCATTACAAGCCAGTAGAATCCAATAATGACCATCATATATTAATGCACTACCAGCCATTAGAATCCTATAATGATACTCATATATTAATGCATTACTGGCCATTAGAATCCTATAATGATCATCATATATTAATGCATTACAAGCCATTAGAACCCAGTAATGATAATCATATATTAATGCATTACTGGCCATTAGAATCCTTTAATGATAATCATATATTAATGCATTACTGGCCATTAGAGTCCTATAATGATCATCATATATTAATGCATTACAAGCCATTAGAGTCCTATAATGATCATCATATATTAATGCACTACCAGCCATTAGAATCCTATAATGATACTCATATATTAATGCATTACTGGCCATTAGAATCCTATAATGATCATCATATATTAATGCATTACAAGCCAGTAGAATCCAATAATGACCATCATATATTAATGCATTACAAGCCATTAGAACCCAGTAATGATAATCATATATTACTGCATTACAAGCCAGTAGAATCCAATAATGACCATCATATATTAATGCATTACTGGCTATTAGAATCCAATAATGATAATCAGATATTACTGCATTACAAGCCATTAGAGTCCTATAATGATAATCAGATATTAATGCGTTCCTGGCCATTAGAATCCCATAATGATAATCATATATTAATGCATTACTGGCCATTAGAATCCTATAATGATCATCATATATTAATGCATTACAAGCCAGTAGAATCCAATAATGACCATCATATATTAATGCATTACAAGCCATTAGAACCCAGTAATGATAATCATATATTACTGCATTACAAGCCAGTAGAATCCAATAATGACCATCATATATTAATGCATTACTGGCTATTAGAATCCAATAATGATAATCAGATATTACTGCATTACAAGCCATTAGAGTCCTATAATGATAATCAGATATTAATGCGTTCCTGGCCATTAGAATCCCATAATGATAATCATATATTAATGCATTACTGGCCATTAGAATCCTATAATGATACTCATATATTAATGCATTACATGCCATTAGAATCCTATAATGATCATCATATATTAATGCATTACAAGCCAGTAGAATCCAATAATGACCATCATATATTAATGCATTACAAGCCATTAGAACCCAGTAATGATAATCAGATATTAATGCATTACAAGCCATTAGAATCCCATAATGATCATTATATATTAATGCATTACTGGCCATCAGAATCCCATAATAATAATCAGATATTAATGCATTACAAGCCATTAGAATCATATAATGATAATCATATATTAATGCTTTGCAGGCCATTAGAATCCCATCATGATAATCAGATAATACATTACCAGCCATTAGAATCCCATAATGATCATCATATATTAATGCATTACAAGCCAGTAGAATCCAATAATGACCATCATATATTAATGCATTACAAGCCATTAGAACCCAGTAATGATAATCATATATTAATGCATTACAAGCCATTAGAATCCCATAATGATAATCAGATATTAATGCATTACATGCCATTAGAATCCCATAATGATAATCATTTATTTATGCATTACAAGCCAGTAGAATCCAATAATGACCATCATATATTAATGCATTACATGCCATTAGAATCCTATAATGATCATCATATATTAATGCATTACATGCCATTAGAATCCCATAATGATAATCATTTATTTATGCATTACAAGCCAGTAGAATCCAATAATGACCATCATATATTAATGCATTACATGCCATTAGAATCCTATAATGATCATCATATATTAATGCATTACATGCCATTAGAATCCCATAATGATAATCATTTATTTATGCATTACAAGCCAGTAGAATCCAATAATGACCATCATATATTAATGCATTACAAGCCATTAGAATCCCATAATGATAATCAGATATTAACGCATTACAAGCCATTAGAATCCTATAATGATCATTATATATTAATGCATTACAAGCCATTAGAATCCCATAATGATAATCAGATATTAACGCATTACAAGCCATTAGAATCCTATAATGATAATCATATATTAATACATTACCAGCCATTAGAATCCCATAATGATCATCATATATTAATGCATTACAAGCCATTAGAATCCCATAATGATAATCATTTATTTATGCATTATAAGCCATTAGAATCTCATAATGATCATTATATATTAGTGCATTACTAACCATTAGAATCCTATAATGATCATTATATATTAATGCATTACAAGCCATTAGAATCCCATAATGATAATCAGATATTAACGCATTACAAGCCATTAGAATCCCATAATGATAATCATTTATTTATGCATTACAAGCCAGTAGAATCCAATAATGACCATCATATATTAATGCATTACAAGCCATTAGAATCCCATAATGATAATCAGATATTAACGCATTACAAGCCATTAGAATCCTATAATGATCATTATATATTAATGCATTACAAGCCATTAGAATCCTATAATGATAATCATATATTAATGCATTACAAGCCATTAGAATCCCATAATGATAATCATATATTAATGCATTACAAGCCATTAGAATCCTATAATGATCATTATATATTAATGCATTACTGGCCATCAGAATCCTATAATGATAATCATAT
Source organism: Pictodentalium vernedei (assembly GCA_031216915.1). Lineage (NCBI taxonomy): Eukaryota > Metazoa > Mollusca > Scaphopoda > Dentaliida > Dentaliidae > Pictodentalium > Pictodentalium vernedei. The sequence goes on along the minus strand of CM062293.1, from coordinate 1,014,182 downwards.
ATTAATGCATTACAGTCCATTAGAATCCCATAATGATAATCAGATAATACACTACCAGCTATTAAAATCCTATAATGATAATCATATATTAATGCATTACAAGCAATTAGAATCCTATAATGATAACCATATATTAATGCATTACAAACCGTTCGAATCCTATAATGATAATCATATATTAATGCTTTACAGGCCATTAGAATCCCATAATGATAATCAGATAATACATTACCAGCCATTAGAATCCTATAATGATCATCAGATATTAATGCATTACAAGCCATTAGAATCCCATAATGATCATTATATATTAGTGCATTACTAGCCATTAGAATCCTGTAAAGATAATCATATATTAATGCATTACTAGCCATTAGAATCCTATAATGAAAACCATATATTAATGCATTACAGACCATTCGAATCCTATAATGATAATCATATATTAATGCTTTACAGGCCATTAGAATCCCATAATGATAATCAGATATTACATTACCAGCCATTAGAATCCTATAATGATCATCAGATATGAATGCATTACAAGCCATTAGAATCCCATAATGATCATCATATATTAATGCATTACTGGCCATTAGAATCCTATAATGATAATCATATATTAATGCATTACAAGCCATTAGAATCCCATAATGATCATCATATATTAATGCATTACTGGCCATTAGAATCCCATAATGATAATCATATATTAATGCATTACAAGCCATTAGAATCCCATAATGATCATTATATATTAGTGCATTACTATCCATTAGAATCCTATAATGATAATCATATATTAATGCATTACTAGCCATTAGAATCCCATAATGATCATCATATATTAATGCATTACGAGCCATTAGAATCCTATAATGATAATCATATATATTATAAGCCATTAGAATCCTATAATGATAATCATATATTTGTACGTTACAAGCCATTAGAATCCTATAATGATAATCATATAGTAATACCTTACTAGCCATTAGAATCCCATAATGATAATCATATATTAATGCATTACAAGCCATTATAGTCCTATAATGATAATCATATATTTATACATTACTAGCCATTAGAATCCTATAATGATAATCATATATTAATGCATTACAAGCCATTAGAGTCCTACAATGATAATCATATATTTATACATTACTAGCCATTATAATCCTATAATGATAATCATATATTAATGCATTACAAGCCATTAGAATCCCATAATGATCGTCATATATTAATGCATTACAAGCCATTATAATCCTATAATGATAATCATATATTAATGCATTACAAGCCGTTAGAATCCCATAATGGTCATTATATATTAGTGCATTACTAGCCATTAGAATCCTATAATGATAATCATATAGTAATACCTTACTAGCCATTAGAATCCCATAATGATAATCATATATTAATGCATTACATGCCATTAGAGTCCAATAATGATAATCATATATTTATACATTACTAGCCATTATAATCCTATAATGATAATCATATATTAAAGCATTACAAGCCATTAGAATCCCATAATGGTCATTATATATTAGTATATTACTATCCATTAGAATCCTACAATGATAATCATATACTAATGCATTACAAGCCATTAGAATCCTATAATGATAATCATATATTAATGCATTACAAGCCATTAGAATCCCATAATGATCGTCATATATTAATGCATTACAAGCCATTATAATCCTATAATGATAATCATATATTAATGCATTACAAGCCGTTAGAATCCCATAATGGTCATTATATATTAGTGCATTACTAGCCATTAGAATCCTATAATGATAATCATATAGTAATACCTTACTAGCCATTAGAATCCCATAATGATAATCATATATTAATGCATTACATGCCATTAGAGTCCAATAATGATAATCATATATTTATACATTACTAGCCATTATAATCCTATAATGATAATCATATATTAATGCATTACATGCCATTAGAGTCCAATAATGATAATCATATAGTAATACCTTACTAGCCATTAGAATCCTATAATGATAATCATATATTAATGCATTACATGCCATTAGAATACTATAATGATAATCATATATTTATACATTACAAGCCATTATAATCCTATAATGATAATCATATATTAAAGCATTACAAGCCATTAGAATCCCATAATGGTCATTATATATTAGTATATTACTATCCATTAGAATCCTACAATGATAATCATATACTAATGCATTACAAGCCATTAGAATCCTATAATGATAATCATATATTAATGCATTACAAGCCATTAGAATCCCATAATGATCGTCATATATTAATGCATTACATGCCATTAGAGTCCAATAATGATAATCATATAGTAATACCTTACTAGCCATTAGAATCCTATAATGATAATCATATATTAATGCATTACAAGCCATTAGAATCCCATAATGATCGATATATATTAATGCATTACAAGCCATTAGAGTCCAATAATGATAATCATATATTAATGCATTACAAGCCATTAGAATCCTATAATGATAATCATATATTAATGCGTTACAAGTCATTAGAATCCCATAATGATCATCATATATTTATACATTACCAGCCATTAGAATCCAATAATGATAGTCAGATATTAGTGCATTACAAGCCATTAGAATCCCATAATGATCATTATATATTAGTGCATTACTAGCTATTATAATCCTATAATGATAATCATATATTAATACATTACTGGCCATTAGAATCCCATAATGATAATCAAATATTAATGCATTACTGGCCATTAGAATCCCATAATGATAATCATATATTAATGCAATACAAGCCATTAGAATCCCATAATGATCATTATATATTAGTGCATTACCAGCCATTAGAATCCTTTAATGATAATCATATATTAATGCATTACTGGCCATTAGAATCCTATAATGATAATTATATATTAATGCATTACAAGCCATTAGAATCCCATAATGATCATTATATATTAGTGCATTACCAGCCATTAGAATCCTTTAATGATAATCATATATTAATGCATTACTGGCCATTAGAATCCCATAATGATAATCAAATATTAATGCATTACTGGCCATTAGAATCCCATAATGATAATCATATATTAATGCAATACAAGCCATTAGAATCCCATAATGATCATTATATATTAGTGCATTACCAGCCATTAGAATCCTTTAATGATAATCATATATTAATGCATTACTGGCCATTAGAATCCCATAATGATAATCATATATTAATGCAATACAAGCCATTAGAATCCCATAATGATCATTATATATTAGTGCATTACTAGCCATTAGAATCCTATAATGATCGTCATATATTAATGCATTACCAGCCATTAGAATCCAATAATGACAATCATATATTAATACATTACTGGCCATTAGAATCCTTTAATGATAATCATATATTAATGCATTACTGGCCATTAGAATCCTATAATGATAATTATATATTAATGCATTACAAGCCATTAGAATCCATTAGAATCCTATTATGATAATCATATATTAATGCATTACAACATTGCCCACGTGGGGGCACGGTGGAGCTGTGTACTAAGGCGTACTGCACGTCGATGGTGCACTTGTCTTCGACTAATGCTAACCCTGCTTGTGTAGAGTTAGTATGTTGGGGAGCTGACAGTTGCTCGCCGTTGCTCAGTGGTTCTCTCCGGCTTCCTCCACCCGTAAAACTGTCATGGTCATGGTTAGCCATTGTGCAGAAATATGTGACCTTAAACACCAATAAATAATAATAAATAAATGCATTACAAGCCATTAGAATCCCGTAATGATAATCATATATTAATGCATTACAAGCCATTCGAATCCCATAATGATAATTATATATTAATGCATTACAAGCCATTAGAATCCCATAATGATCATCATATATTAATGCATTACTGGCCATTAGAATCCTATATGATAATCAGATATTTATGCATTACAAGCCATTAGAATCCCGTAATGATAATCATATATTAATGCATTACAAGCCATTCGAATCCCATAATGATAATTATATATTAATGCATTACAAGCCATTAGAATCCCATAATGATCATCATATATTAATACATTACTGGCCATTAGAATCCCATAATGATAATCATATATTAATGCATTACTAGCCATTAGAATCCTATAATGATAATCATATATTAATGCATTACAAACCATTCGAATCCTATAATGATAATCAGATATTTATTCATTAACAGCCATTAGAATCCCATAATGATAATCATATATTAATGCATTACTAGCCATTAGAATCCTATAATGATAATCATATATTAATGCATTACAAACCATTCGAATCCTATAATGATAATCAGATATTTATTCATTAACAGCCATTAGAATCCAATAATGATAATTATATATTAATGCATTACAAGCCATTCGAATCCCATAATGATAATTATATATTAATGCATTACAAGCCATTAGAATCCCATAATGATAATCATATATTAATGCATTACAAGCCATTAGAATCCCATAATGATAATCATATATTAATGCATTACAAGCCATTAGAATCCCATAATGATCATCATATATTAATGCATTACTGGCCATTAGAATCCTATGATGATAATCGGATGTTAATACATTACCAGCTATTAGAACCGGGTAATATTATGATATATTTATTATTACAGACTGATAAATTCACTATGGGTATGAGTTATGGTAACAATCAATTATGGATTGGTGATAAAGGTGGTAAAGTTCATCTTTATGATGCAAGTAATGGTAGTTTTAAACATATACAGGTATGTATATAGAGGTTAACATCTCACTAAATGATTAGTATTATATTTTCAATTTTATCATAAATGTGTTGAGAAGATATCTGCATATTGTACGCACAGAATGTGGAGACTGCTTTACATCCATAGTCCACAGTTCCCCCCTTGTGCACTACGAATCAAAACTTCAGGGTTTTACACACCTTTTTTGAGAAAGGGTCCAAGTCTCTTCAAATTCTGAAATTTTGTGACATTGTGGCCCAGATTGGGAAATTTTTCTTGTTTGTGAAATGAAAAGTAAACTGCATGCTTTATTTATTGTTTACTTGAACTGTTAATACCAGAGACGAGCAGCATCCATTGGGAAATCTTCCTCACACTCACATCAAATTGCAATCTTTATTAATTGTTTACTTGAACTGTTAATTGCAGAGACTAGCAGCATTCAGTGGGAAATCTTTCTCACACTCACACCATTCATTGGGAAATCTTTCTCACACTCGGGGCATTCACTGGGACATCTTTCTCCCACTCATGGCATTCATTGGGAAATCTTCCTCACATCAAACTGCATGCTTTATTAATTGGTTCCTTGAACTGTTAATACCAGAGACTAGCCGCATTCATTGGGAAATCTTCCTCACCCTTCAGATCAAATTGCAGTCTTTATTAATTGTTTACTTGACTGTTAATACCAGAGACTAGCCGCATTCATTGGGAAATCTTCCTCACCCTCACATCAAATTGCAATCTTTATTAATTGTTTACTTGAACTGTTAATTGCAGAGACTAGCCGCATTCATTGGGAAATCTTTCTCACACTCAGAGCATTCATTGGGAAATCTTTCTCACACTCATGGCATTCATTGGGAAATCTTCCTCACATCAAACTGCATGCTTTATTAATTGTTTCCTTGAACTGTTAATACCAAAGACTAGCAGCATTCACTGGGAAATCTTTCTCACACTCAGAGCATTCATTGGGAAATCTTTCTCACACTCAGAGCATTCATTGGGAAATCTTTCTCACACTCACAGCATTCATTGGGAAATCTTCCTCATATCAAACTGCATGCTTTATTAATTGTTTCCTTGAACTGTTAATACCAAAGACTAGCAGCATTCACTGGGAAATCTTTCTCACACTTATGGCATTCATTGGGAAATCTTCCTCACATCAAACTGCAATCTTTATTAATTGTTTACTTGAACTGTTAATACCAGAGACTAGCAGCATTCATTGGGAAATCTTTCTCACACTCGGAGCATTCATTGGGAAATCTTCCTTACACTCACATCAAACTGCATGCTTTATTAATTGGTTCCTTGAACTGTTAATACCAGAGACTAGCCGCATTCACTGGGAAATCTTCCTCACCCTTCAGATCAAATTGCAATCTTTATTAATTGTTTACTTGACTGTTAATACCAGAGACTAGCAGCATTCATTGGGAAATCTTTCTCACACTCGGAGCATTCATTGGGAAATCTTTCTCACACTCATGGCATTCATTGGGAAATCTTCCTCACATCAAACTGCATGCTTTATTAATTGGTTCCTTGAACTGTTAATACCAGAGACGAGCAGCATTCATCGGGAAATCTTCCTCACACTCACGTCAAATTGCAATCTTTATTAATTGTTTACTTGAACTGTTAATTGCAGAGACTAGCCGCATTCATTGGGAAATCTTTCTCACACTCACAGCATTCATTGGGAAATCTTTCTCACACTCACAGCATTCATTGGGAAATCTTCCTCACATCAAACTGCATGCTTTATTAATTGTTTCCTTGAACTGTTAATACCAAAGACTAGCAGCATTCAGTGGAAAATCTTTCTCACACTCACAGCATTCATTGGGAAATCTTTCTCACACTCACAGCATTCATTGGGAAATCTTCCTCACATCAAACTGCATGCTTTATTAATTGTTTCCTTGAACTGTTAATACCCGAGACTAGCCGCTTTCATTGGGAAATCTTTCTCACACTCACAGCATTCATTGGGAAATCTTTCTCACACTCACAGCATTCATTGGGAAATCTTCCTCACATCAAACTGCATGCTTTATTAATTGTTTCCTTGAACTGTTAATACCAAAGACTAGCAGCATTCAGTGGGAAATCTTTCTCACACTCACAGCATTCATTGGGAAATCTTTCTCACACTCAGAGCATTCATTGGGAAATCTTTCTCACACTCACAGCATTCATTGGGAAATCTTCCTCACATCAAACTGCATGCTTTATTAATTGTTTCCTTGAACTGTTAATACCAAAGACTAGCAGCATTCAGTGGAAAATCTTTCTCACACTCAGAGCATTCATTGGGAAATCTTTCTCACACTCACAGCATTCATTGGGAAATCTTCCTCACATCAAACTGCATGCTTTATTAATTGTTTCCTTGAACTGTTAATACCCGAGACTAGCCGCTTTCATTGGGAAATCTTTCTCACACTCACAGCATTCATTGGGAAATCTTTCTCACACTCACAGCATTCATTGGGAAATCTTTCTCACACTCACAGCATTCATTGGGAAATCTTTCTCACACTCACATGAAACTGCAATCTTTATTAATTGTTTACTTGAACTGTTAATACCAAAGACTAGCCGCATTCATTGGGAAATCTTTCTCACACTCACAGCATTCATTGGGAAATCTTTCTCACACTTATGGCATTTATTGGGAAATCTTCCTCACATCAAACTGCATGCTTTATTAATTGTTTCCTTGAACTGTTAATACCCGAGACTAGCCGCATTCATTGGGAAATCTTCCTCACCCTTCAGATCAAATTGCAATCTTTATTAATTGTTTACTTGACTGTTAATACCAGAGACTAGCCGCATTCATTGGGAAATCATCCTCACCCTCACATCAAATTGCAATCTTTATTAATTGTTTACTTGAACTGTTAATTGCAGAGACTAGCAGCATTCATTGGGAAATCTTTCTCAAATCAAACTGCATGCTTTATTAATTGTTTACTTGACTGTTAATACCAGAGACTAGCAGCATGCTTTATTAATTGTTTACTTGAACTGTTAATACCAAAGACTAGCCGCATTCATTGGGAAATCTTTCTCACACTCACAGCATTCATTGGGAAATCTTTCTCACACTTATGGCATTTATTGGGAAATCTTCCTCACATCAAACTGCATGCTTTATTAATTGTTTCCTTGAACTGTTAATACCTGAGACTAGCCGCATTCATTGGGAAATCTTCCTCACCCTTCAGATCAAATTGCAATCTTTATTAATTGTTTACTTGACTGTTAATACCAGAGACTAGCCGCATTCATTGGGAAATCTTTCTCACACTCACATGAAACTGCAATCTTTATTAATTGTTTACTTGAACTGTTAATACCAGAGACTAGCCGCATTCATTGGGAAATCTTTCTCACACTCAGAGCATTCATTGGGAAATCTTTCTCACACTCAGAGCATTCATTGGGAAATCTTTCTCACACTCACAGCATTCATTGGGAAATCTTTCTCACACTCAGAGCATTCATTGGGAAATCTTTCTCACACTCACAGCATTCATTGGGAAATCTTTCTCACACTCACAGCATTCATTGGGAAATCTTTCTCACACTCACAGCATTCATTGGGAAATCTTTCTCACACTCACAGCATTCATTGGGAAATCTTTCTCACACTCACATGAAACTGCAATCTTTATTAATTGTTTACTTGAACTGTTAATACCAGAGACTAGCAGCATTCATTGGGAAATCTTTCTCACACTCACAGCATTCATTGGGAAATCTTTCTCACACTCACAGCATTCATTGGGAAATCTTTCTCACACTCACAGCATTCATTGGGAAATCTTTCTCACACTCACAGCATTCATTGGGAAATCTTTCTCACACTCACAGCATTCATTGGGAAATCTTTCTCACACTCACATGAAACTGCAATCTTTATTAATTGTTTACTTGAACTGTTAATACCAGAGACTAGCCGCATTCATTGGGAAATCTTCCTCACACTCACCTCAAACTGCATGCTTTATTAATTGTTTCCTTGAACTATTAATACCAGAGACTAGCCGCATTCATTGGGAAATCTTTCTCACACTCACCTCAAACTGCATGCTTTATTCATTGTTTCCTTGAACTATTAATACCAGAGACTAGCTGCATTCATTGGGAAATCTTCCTTACACTCACATCAAACTGCATGCTTTATTAATTGTTTCCTTGAACTATTAATACCAGAGACTAGCCGCATTCATCGGGGAATCTTCCTTACACTCACATCAAACTGCAATCTTTATTAATTGTTTACTTGAACTGTTAATACCAGAGATGAGCAGCATTCATTGGGAAATCTTTCTCAAACTCACATCAGACTTGTTATACAAGTGAACAATGTTTTCCAGATGATTATTTATTAATTATACCCCCGCTTCGAAGAAGTGGGGGCTATATAGGAATCGCTCTGTACGTCCGTACGTCCGTCCGTACGTCTTTCCAGACATGAAATTCTTGTGTGTGCAACTCCTCCTACATTTATCAATCAATTTGGACAAAACTTTTCAGACATCATCACTACTAAGTGAACATGCGCATATTCCAAGATTTTTGATCTGCGACAATTTTAACCAGGTTATCTCCCTTTGACTTAGATTTATTGTGTCTTTCCATCCGAACAAATTCTTGTGTGCGCAACTCCTCCTACATTAATGAACCGATTTTGATGAAACCTTTCAAACATCATCTCTACTAAGTGAACATGTGCATATTCCAAACTTTTTAATCTGCGACAATTTTAACCAGGTTATCTCTCTTGAACTTTGATTTAATATGGGTTTCTACATGAAATTCTTGTGTGCGCAACTCCTCCTACATTTATCAATCAATTTGGACAAAACTTTTCAGACATCATCACTACTAAGTGAACATGTGCATATTCCATGATTTTTGATCTGCGACAATTTTAACCAGGTTATCTCCCTTTGACTTAGATTTATTATGTCTTTCCGTTCGAACAAATTCTTGTGTGCGCAACTCCTCCTACATTAATGAACCGATTTTGATGAAACCTTTCAAACATCATCTCTACTAAGTGAACATGTGCATATTCCAAACTTTTTGATCTGCGACAATTTTAACCAGGTTATCTCTCTTGAACTTTGATTTAATATGGGTTTCTGCATGAAATTCTTGTGTGCGCAACTCCTCCTACATTTATCAATCAATTTGGACGAAAGTTTACAGACATCATCACTACTAAGTGAACATGCGCATATTCCAAAATTTTTGAGCTGTGGCAATTTTAACCAGGTTATCTCCCTTTGACTTAGATTTATTATGGGTTTCTACATGAAATTCTTGTGCGTGCAACTCCTCCTACATTTATGAATCAATTTTGATGAAACCTTTCAGACATTATCACAACTAAGTGAACATACGCATATTCCCAAATTTTTGATCTGCGACAATTTTAACCAGGTTATCTCCCTTTAACTTGGATTTATTATGGGTTTTCAAATGGGATTCTTGTGTGAGCAACTCCTCCTACATTAATGAACCGATTTTGAATACATGTTGCACATTGTAAATGTGTTTTTCCAAATGTAAACCATATATGTGTGGGCTCTTTAAGTATTCAGTGCTGTTCTGTAGAAGGCCACATGCAAATACAAATTTCAACAACAAAAAATTATCTTTATGTATACATTTTCTTATGGCCTTCGCCTACATGATCAGAAGTGCATTCCTCTAAAAACCCAAAGTGGGGGTATTAATCACCTTCAGTGATAGTTCTAGTTTGTATTGTCTGCAAATCAAGGCAGAATACTCTAAAACATTTAGCATATGGATTCCCCAATACGTCATGTGAAAGAAACAAGTCATTTGGACTAAAAAAAGTTTAAAATCCTGTTTCTCAGGCCCTCTGGCATTGTCCTTTTGGCTACTGTATACTCTCTTTTTAAAACCAATACAGACTTAAAAAAATAAAAATTAAATCGTTTATGCCAGAAATTTTACTCAAGTTATTAAAATTGATAAATTTGTCCCTTGAGTTCAAGGGATGAAATACACCACCACACATGCTATTCTGTAGATTATGAGGCACTACCACATTGTCAAAAATCCATAGCAAGCATACATAACAAAATCACTACCATATTGTCAAAAATGCAAGATTACATAACAAAATCACTACCACATTGTCAAAAATGCATAATAAGATTATGCAACAAGATCACACCACATTGTCAAAAATGCATAACAAGTCTGGGGGCTGGACAAATTTTCCCGATGCACGGTGCAAAAAGTTCTTTTCAGCCTTTCAGACACCCACCACTGAGCTATAGTGACCACTCAGTCCGTCGTCGTTGTCTGTGAACAAGGTGTTTGCACCTGACTATCCTAAACTGCTGAATCAATTTTAGGAAGCCCAAATATTAACCCAGGGACCCGATTGGATTGAACTTCAATCTGACCCTCCTAGAGATGTTGTATACCAAATATGAAAGCATTCTGACTAGTGAATCTGAAGGAGATTTTTAAAGAAATTCCCTCATATTGCACTAAATAAACTTCAGGCTCCCATAGGGAGCCCAAATATTAGCATAGGCACTCAAAACTTGAATCTCAACCCCCAGAGATGTATACGAAACATCAAAGCATTTTGACTGATGTGTTTGAAGAAGATTTTTAAAGAAATTTTCTCATTTTGCACTAAGTTAAAATGAGGGCTACGATAGGGAGCCCAAATATTAACCAAGGGACCAGATTTGAACAAACTTGAATCTGACCCCCAATTTACCATAGGTTGTGTGAAGGTGTTCTGTGGGTGGAGGGAGAGAGGGGGGTAACCACTGATGAGAATCTTTTGATGTTTGGTATACGGCATCCATAGGGGGTCAGATAAAAGTTTTTTAAAACTATGCCCCTTGGTTCATATTTGGGATCTATCCAGAAGCCTGAATTTTAACTTAGAGCAATATGGGGAATAATCTTTAAAAATCTTCTTCAGAACCACCAGTCAGAATCTTTTAATGTTTGGTATACATCATTGTTATGAGGGTCATATTCAGGATTGTTCAAATCAAGTCCCATGGTTAATATTTGGGCTTCCTATGGGATCCAGAATTTTAACTTGGTGTAATATGAGGGAATTTCTTTAAAAATCTTCTTCTTCAGATTCACCAGTTAGAATCATTGTATATTTGGTATACAACATCTATAGGTAGCTCAGATTCTAGGTTGTTCAAATCGGATCACTGGGTTAATATTTGGGTTCTCTATTGGAGCCCAAATTTTAACTTAGTGCAATATGAGGAAACTTTAAAAATCTTCAAATCCACCAGACAGAATCCTTTCATATTTGGTACATAACATCTCCAGGGGAATCAGATTCAAGTTTGTTCAATTTGAGTCCTTGGCTTAGTATTTGGGTTCTCTTTCGGGGGTGGGGGAGGGGGCAAGTTAGGTTCAAGTTTGTTCAAATCCATTCCTGAGTGTTTTTCCATAAAATTTGCCTTGCAAACTGCAGTGATATAACGGCCCTTGGAAATGTGACAGTGCTTATCTACAGGACTGGAAGTAGTCAAGAAGACCTATGATAATAATCATCAGACATGGACACCAGAGTTATGAATATTTTCATGACTTCATTCCTCTGTAGTGTTGATGAACCATGACCCAAAGTACTTCCCTTGAACCACTTTGTGAGGTGAGCGATTGAGGACCCTTGTTTTAATATAGGTACTTAGCTATCCTTGATTCACTTGCAGCATTTTTGGCGTGTGGTCACATTGTGTCCCTATTTAAAAAAAATAACTTAGAACTGAAACTGGAATAGCAAAAACCGGGTCAGATTGGGTATTTGTTTTTAAGTATGCCTGACAAAATGTCATCAGAGCTTTTCTGATGCTGAGTCCTTTGTCGTGTGTCCATATATCTATCCGCCGTCAACATTTTGTTTGTCTGGGCCATAATTTCTTAACCACTGAATATTTTTTAACAAAACTTTGTAACCGTATGTATTGTGACTAGACAGTGTGTCATCAGTCATAGTGAGGTCTCTACCCTCAAGGTGAAGGTCACCAAAAATATTTCGATATTGCTATATTGCCCTTATTCAGTCTCTAAGCTGATCCATATGATTGAACTTGTTTCTACTTGACACAGCTGCTGACCCGAACCAAAGGTTGTGTCATGATCTTGACCCAAGGTCATATTCTCATTGTCAAGATCACATTCAAGAAAATTTCAATATTTTACCATTTTGTTAGCTTAACTTGACAAAGACAAGACAAGCTATTGCCATCACGCATGCTGCAGATGTCTGTTATTCTTTAAGTTTGTATGTCTATTCACATTTTATTTAGTACAGACTAGACCCCGTAGTTTTTATCCGATCATCACAAAATCTCATACGCAGGTTCGAGGTCATGTCTAGATGAGAATATGCTATTTTGGTAACGATCAGTCAGCTGTGATGGCTGTGAAGGCCTGAAACCCCAAAACCCTTAGCACAGTCTACAGGTCGTATTTATGAAGGGATTTCATTGTAACATGGTTGGATGACTTTGTATAATGTCTAGATGAGAACGTGCTATTTTGGTCATGTTCGGTCAACCATGACAGCCACACAGCCACGTGACCTAGATTTATTTAGCATAGTCCATAAAGTTCATATTTATGAAGTGATTTACTTGTAGCTTGGTTGGATAACTCAGTAAGATATGTAGATGAGACTCTCCTATTTTGGTCACAATCATTCAACCATTACCGGTGCTTGGGCATGTGCCCAATATTCCTTTAGCACTGTCTACAGGTTGTTTTTATGAAGGGATTTCATTGTAACTTGGTAGGATAACTCGATAGGATATGTAGATGAGACTCTTCTATTTTGGTCACAATCATTCAACCGTGACCTCCAGACCGGCATGTGAACTAAATTCCTTCAGCAAAGTAAACAAGTCATAGTTATGAAGGGATTTCATTATAACTTGATAGGATGGCCAGTTCTGGAATGATTTTACTGTAACTTGGTAACTTTGGTTGATGCATTAACTGTTACGGCCACATCAACCCATGCCTCAATTCTTTAATACAGTCTACACCTCAAATTATTCTTGTTAAAAACATAGCATATATGGTACAGAACTTAACATATTCTCAGTTATCACAATTCTTGTCTTATTTCATAATCCTTTCATAAACATTGAACATTATCCTTCTCATCAAACACTGCACACTGTTAAGTTAAGCTGTATTGTCATTGACACTTTCATTTGTCCAGGCCATAATTATACCCCACGCAACGAAGTTGCTGGGGTATAATGTTTTTGACTGGTCCGTCCGTCAGTCAGTCCTACTTGTTTTCTGGACTTTTTTTCTACACGCTTCCAGATATTGAGCTGATGTTTGGTATGTGAGTCTAACATGGTGGCCTACAGATCAAGTTTGCATTTTTTTTCGCTCCACTGATTTTTACCGAAATTACGGCCCTTGGACTCTGAAAAATTCATCAAAATTACAGTTTTCCGGACTTTTTTTCTACACGCTTCCAGATATTGAGCTGATTTTTGGTATGTGTGTCTAACATGGTGGCCTACAGATCAAGTTTGCATTTTTTTCCACTCCACTGATTTTTACCGAAATTACGGCCCTTGGACTCTGAAAAATTCATCAAAATTACAGTTTTCCGGACTTTTTTTCTACACGCTTCCAGATATTGAGCAGATTTTTGGTATGTTAGTCTAACATGGTGGTCTACAGATCAAGTTCGCATTTTGTTCCGCTCCACTGATTTTTACCAAAATTACGGCCCTTGAACTTTGAAAAGTTCATCAAAATTACAGTTTTCCAGACTTTTTTTGTACACGCTTCCAGATATTGAGCTGTTTTTGGGTATGTTAGTCTAACATGGTGGCCTACAGATCAAGTTTGCATTTTGTTTCGCTCCACTGATTTTTACCAAAATTACGGCCCTTGAACTTTGAAAAGTTCATCAAAATTACAGTTTTGCAGACTTTTTTCCTACACGCTTCCAGATATTGAGATGATTTTTGGTATGTTAGTCTAACATGGTGGCCTACAGAACCAGTTTGCGTTTTGTTCCGCTCCACTGATTTTTACCGAAATTACGACCCTTGGACTCTGAAAAATGCATTAAAATTACAGTTTTCCGGACTTTTTTTCTACACGCTTCCAGATATTGAGCTGATGTTTGGTATGTTAGTCTGACATGGTGGCCTACAGATCAAGTTTGCATTTTGTTCCGCTCCACTGATTTTTACCCAAATTACGGCCCTTGAACTTTGAAAAGTTCATCAAAATTACAGTTTTCCGGACTTTTTTCCTACACGCTTCCAGATATTGAGCTGATTTTTGATATGTTAGTCTAACGTGGTGGCCTACAGAACAAGTTTGGGTTTTGTTCTGCTCCACTGATTTTTACCAAAATTACGGCCCCATAGACTTTGAAATGTTCATCAAAATTACAGTTTTCCGGGCTTTTTCTCTGCTTGAATTCTTTCAATACCGTTGAAACTACAGAACACTGTTTTCTGCAGTATTCCTAGAATCTATGTTTATTTTTAAAAAATGATTAGAGCTTGAAATATCGGGGCGCGTGGGGTATGTGAGCGTGCTCACTGAGGTTCTTTAATTTTTTAACCACTGAATATTTTTTAACAGAACTTTGTAACCGTATGTATTGTCACCAGACAATGTGCCATCAGTCAAAATGAGGTCTCTGCCCTAAAGGTGAAGATCATGGTCAAGGTAAAAATAATGATATTTGGATATTGCCCTTGTTTGGTCTTTATAATCCGAGACATATGATTGATCTTGTTTATACTTGACACTGTTGCTGAGCATAACCAAAGAGTGTGTCATGATCTTGACCCATGGTCATAATTTCATGGTGAAGGTCACATTGAAGAAAACTTCAATATTTTACTATTATTGTTGTCTGCTCCATATAATTTGATTTGGCAGATCTTCTTCATACTTGATACAATTATTGCTTATGACTCAAAGGTGTACCCCCATGGGAACCCCAGGAAGTGAAGCAGTACTTGTTTACTGTGGTAAACAAGCTCTGTTTCACTGGTAAAATAGGACCCAGTCACTAATGCTTGGGGTGCGAGTCCTCTAAAATAGGCAACATGGGATATAAATGATTGACTGACCTTGACTTTATGTTGTGGTCATGATTAGCCATTGTGCAGAAGTATGTAGCCATTGTGCAGAAGTATGTGACCTTAAACACCAATAAATAAGTAAATACTCATAGGTGTTTCATGACTTTGATCTAAGATCATATCATCAAGGTCAAGGTCACAGACCGAAAAACTTTGATATTGTTATACAGCACTTGTCGGGTCCATAAACTATGGTTGACAGATCTTGCTTATACTTGGTACAATTATTGCTTATGAGTCAAAGGTTTCTTGCAATCTTGATTCATGGTCATATCATCAAGGTCAAGGTAGCAAACTTGAGGTGACAAGCAGTAACACTTGGATTCTTGTCATGCATTTAGCTTCCCCTAAAAGCAGTGACGCTCGGCAGAGCTGTCTAAACTGAGAGGCCTCTTGTTAAAAAAACCCTGCCTCTTTGCTTTGATCCACTGTAGGCATCTGTCTCAAACTCTGGATTTTTATCTTCGGATCAAATTTTGAATTTACTTGGGATCCTATATCAAATACAGGTCAATCCAGAAACAATGCAAACAGTTTCTATGAATTCACTTGTTTTTTCACCAAATTATCTAATTAATTAGCATACATTATCCTTGAGGCTGACACATGTCGCAGTTATCATGAGTACCTGAGTGCCAAAGTCACATGATACATAGCTACAACAGTACATATAAAGTGGAGGGAGGATTCTCATACTCCTGTTTATGTACTGTTATAACTTGTAAGAAAAATAAGCTGTTACTCCTGTTTATGTACTGTTATAACTTGTAAGGTAGATAAGCAGTGTGCCAATAAGTCGTTACTTCTATTTATGTACTGTTATAACTTGTAAGGTAGATAAGCAGCGTGCCAATAAGCCATTACTCCTGTTTATGTACTGTTATAACTTGTAAGAAAAATAAGCTGTTACTCCTATTTATGTACTGTTATAACTTGTAAGGTAGATAAGCAGTGTGCCAATAAGTCGTTACTCCTATTTATGTACTGTTATAACTTGTAAGGTAGATAAGCAGCATGCTGATAAGCCGTTACTCCTGTTTATGTACTGTTACAACTTGTAAGGTACAAAAGCAGCATGCCAATAAGTCGTTACTCTTTCTTATGTACTGTTACAACTTGCAAGGTAGAAAAGCAGCGTGCCAATGAGCTGTTACTCCTGTTTATGTACTGTTATAACCTGTAAGGTAGATAAGCAGCGTGCCAATAAGCCGTTACTCCTGTTTATGTACTGTTATAACTTGTAAGGTAGATAAGCAGCGTGCCATTACTCCTGTTTATGTACTGTCATAACTTGTAAGGTAGATAAGCAGCATGCCAATAAGCCGTTACTCCTGTTTATGTACTGTTATAACTTGTAAGGTAGATAAGCAGCATGCCAATAACCATTACTCCTGTTTATGTACTGTTATAACTTGTAAGGTAGATAAGCAGTGTGCCAATAAGTCGTTACTCCTGTTTATGTACTGTCATAACTTATAAGGTAGATAAGCAGCGTGCCAATAAGCCATTACTCCTGTTTATGTACTGTCATAACTTGTAAGGTAGGTAAGCAGCATGCCAATAAGTTGTTACTCCTGTTTATGTACTGTAACAGCTTGTAAGGTAGATAAGCTGCCTGCCAATAAGTCGTTACTCTTGTTTATGTACTGTTATAACTTGTAAGGTAGATAAGCAGTGTGCCAATAAGCCGTTACTCCTGTTTATGTACTGTTATAATTTGTAAGGTAGATAAGCAGCGTGAAAATAAGCTGTTACTCCTGTTTATGTACTGTTATAACTTGTAAGGTAGATAAGCAGCATGCCCATAACCATTACTCCTGTTTATGTACTGTTATAACTTGCAGCATGCCAATAAGCCATGACTCCTATTTATGTACTGTTATAACTTGTAAGGTAGATAAGCAGCGTGCCAATAAGCCGTTACTCCTGTTTATGTACTGTTACAACTTGTAAGGTAGATAAGCAGTGTGCCAATAAGCCGTTACTCCTGTTTATGTACTGTTATAAATTGTAAGGTAGATAAGAAGCGTGCCAATAAGTTGTTACTCCTGTTTATGTACTGTTATAAATTGTAAGGTGGATAAGCAGTGTGCCAATAAGTCGTTACTCCTGTTTATGTACTGTTATAAATTGTAAGGTAGATAAGCAGCGTGCCAATAAGTTATTACTCCTGTTTATGTACTGTTTTATACCTTGTAAGGTAGATAAGATGTGTGCCAATAAGTCATTACTCCTGTTTATGTACTGTTATAACTTGTAAGGTAGATAAGCAGCATGCCAATAACCATTACTCCTGTTTATGTACTGTTATAACTTGTAAGGTAGATCAGCAGCGTGCCAATAAGCCATTACTCCTGTTTATGTACTGTTATAACTTGTAAGGTAGATAAGCAGCGTGCCAATAAGTTGTTACTCCTGTTTATGTACTGTTATACCTTGTAAGGTAGAAAAGCAGCATGCCAATAAGCCTTTACTCCTGTTTATGTACTGTTATAATTTGTAAGGTAGATAAGCAGCATGCCAATAAGTCGTTACTCCTGTTTATGTACTGTTATAACTTGTAAGGTAGATAAGCAGCGTGCCAATAAGTCGTTACTCCTGTTTATGTACTGTTATACCTCGTAAGGTAGATGAGCAGCGTGCCAATAATAATCGTTCTGCAGGATTTCCAAGCTCTTAACAGCCATCTGGTTTAGGGGTACAACTTCCGTCCCGTATGTTATACTTGGCAGACCCACCATTTCCCAAATGGTTTTTCCCACGAAAACCTTATTGAAATTGTTTCTCCCTATAAGTTTCATTTGGTTAAGGATTAGCTTCCCCTTCAGAATCAATTTATTTGTGTGTTTTCGGTAGATGCCTCTTCCTGTGATGTTTATGTTTACCCCCAGATACTCATAGTCATTAGTCTCTCCTACACTAAGAAGTTTGCTGCTACCTTCCGGAATGCAGAACTCCCCCACTCTCCACGTTCGAGTGGGGTCCACTTTGCGACCCGCAGTTATAACTTTGCTCTTGCTTTCATTAAGTTCAAGTCTCCATTTGCTCCCATATTTCCCAACAATCCCCAGCATCTTCACTAGCCCCTCTTCACTTTCTGACACTAGCACCATATCGTTTGCAAACAATAGCCCTGGGATATTCAAGTCCCCAACTGCAACCCTCTCATCGCTATGCAGGAGTTCATCTCTTAACCTTTGATGTACAATGCAAAAAGAATTGGCGAAAGGATACACCCCTGTTTTAGGCCTATCTCCATAGGCACACGTTTTGTTGTAATGTTTCCCAGGCTAAGTTCACTCTGTTCATCTTTATATAATGCTTTCATAATCCCAACAAACTCGCCTCCCAAGCCCAGAGCCTCCAGCTTGCGCCACATACCCTCCCTCCATACTCTATCGTATGCCTTTTTAACATCCAAAAAGGCCATAAACATCTTTTTCTTTTTTGCTTTCGTAGATTCTATCATTTGGGGTAGCGTGAAAAGATGGTCAGTGACTCTCCTTCCCTTCCTGAAGCCATTGTGGATTTCTCCCCCAAAACCCTTCTCTTCAATCACCTCCTCTAATCTCCCATACAGGACTTGACAAAAGACTTTTCCAGTGTTGCTGCTGACAGAGATCCCTCGATAGTTATCCAAGACGTCTTTTTCCCCCTTTTTGTGAATAAATGCAGGGATTTTTCTAGGTGACGACAGGGGCCGAATATTGGCCCCATTCCCAATGAGATTTAGGCATGATTTTTCCCAATTTCTAACATAAAATTCCCAATTGGTACCCAGTGTCAACTTCATCATAATAATTGCGATTATTTACTGTGAAAGTAGGCCTTATTATGATGATAAAAGAACTGTAAAACCATAATTTCAAATAATAAACCCAACTTCTTCATTTTTAATGTGCCTGTAGAGAAGAAATGTGCATTTTTCTTCACTTTGCAGTGTCACCAGAATTCCCAATTTGGTCCAGTAAGATGGTATTTTTCCCAATTGTATGGGCCCCTGGCCCCATTCCCAATGCCCCTAGAAAAATCCCTGAAATGTCACTTTACTTTCCCTCCACTCCTTTGGGACCTCTTGTTTTTCTATGGCTAAATTGAATAGAGCAGTTAGACTTTCCAAGTGTTCCTCTCTCCCTTTTTTGATAAACTCGTTAGGAATTTAATCCACCCCTCCTGCTTTTCCATTCCCTAATTTTGAGATCACACTTCGCACCTCCTCCGTTTTGATTTCGCTGCACACAAAGTTTGATAGATTTTCCTCAACCTGGTTCGGACACTCTGATGGGTTCCCCATGCCCCATCGCTTATCGTTTACCTTTTCCCAGTGCTTGACTAGTTCTAATGCGATTTGATCTTGCTCTTCTGTAACTCTGCCATCTACTTTAATACTCTGTGGGTTACTTTCTTTTTTACGTTTGTTCACCCATTTCCAAAATACGTTCGAACTCGACCCCCCTGTCATTCTTGTCATCCTAATAAGACTGCTATTTCGCACTCTCTGATTGTCGTCTTTAATCTTATTTACTTTATTTCGTGTTTGTTGGTATTCTTCCTTTGCTACCATGGCCTCATTGCTTTCCACCCTCTTAAGTTTTCTACTTCTCCTGTATGCAGCACATTTAGCTTTTCTACCCTTTATGCCCTTTTCAGTTCTTCATTCACTCTGTACCCAAAATCCCGTGTTGGCACCCTAATCTTTCCTACACTTTCCTTCCCTGCCTCCACTAGGCTCGCAACTATGGCGTCGGCCATCTTCTGGACACTGCCCCCATGTGTATGGTTGCAAGCTTTGGTTTCAATTTTTCTTCAAACTTCACCCAGGCAGCATCCTTTTTGAGTTCCCAAAACTCCTTGAAGCTTCCTTTGATTTTATCTAGGTTTTTGGCCCTGATCGTCACTATAATCAAGTTGAGATCACTATCCAACACCATTTTGCCCTCATCATCCACTTTTATCCCTATCACCTCCCTCCATAAATTAATATCTGTGAGAATGCAGTCGATTATTGATTTTCTGTTGTTTCTCTCCCAGGTCCATTTCCCCTTACACCTCACGTCCCTGTTCAGAATCTTCAGACTGAGCTCAT
Organism: Pictodentalium vernedei; assembly: GCA_031216915.1. Taxonomy (NCBI): domain Eukaryota; kingdom Metazoa; phylum Mollusca; class Scaphopoda; order Dentaliida; family Dentaliidae; genus Pictodentalium; species Pictodentalium vernedei. The sequence goes on along the minus strand of CM062293.1, from coordinate 993,097 downwards.
TGTGAAGTTCAACAGCTTCCTTCCATTCCTGTTGACTTCTTGTTCCCACCCTCTATGCCTTCTTCCTTATCACCTATGTGTTCATTAAAGTCGCCCATCAGAATTATACCGAACCCCCTGTTTTCTAGTTCAATCTGATCGAAACTTGGTATGAATGTACACCTCCATGGGAATCTGTGCACCTGCGATCCATTGGATTTTTTTTCCCAGAATTATGCCCCTTGTTGACTTGAAAAAGCAGGCCTAGAATTTTGTCCTGACATTTTCTCAGATGTTTATGGATCGATTCCATGGATGGAACTTGTATGGATGTTTACTGCCTTAGGATCCTATTCACCTGCAATTATAGTTTTGATCTGAGTTTTTTTGGCCGTAGTTATGCCCCTTTTCGTCTTAGAATGCCTGAATTGCCTAGAATTTTATCAGGAGCTTTTCTCAGATGATTATGGGTTGATTTTGTTGAAACTTGGTAAGATTGTTCAATACCATGGGAATCTGTGCACATGCGATTATAGTTTTGATCGGACTATTTTCCCAGAGTTATGCCCCTTTTCATCTTAGAATGCCTGAATTTTGTCCGGAGGTTTTCTCAAATGTTTATGTGTCGATATTTTTTAAATTTGATATGGATGTTCACTATCATGGGGACCTGTGCACCTGAGATTATAGTTTTGTTCGGACTTTTCTTGCCAGAGTTATGCCCCTTTTCTTAGAATGCCTGAATTTTGTTCAGTGATTTTCTCAGATGTTTATGGGTCGATTCCTTTGAAACTTGGTAAGGATGTTCACTACCATGGAAACTTGTGCACCTGCGATTATAGTTTTGATCAGAATTTTCCTGCAAGAGTTATGCCTCTTTTCTTAGAATGCTTGAATTTTGTCCAGAGATTTTCTGAAATGTTTGGTCAATTTATTTGAAACTTGATTTGGATGTTCACTACAATGGTAAGCTATGCCTCTGCGATTATAGTTTCGATCTGACTTTACTTGCCAGAGTTATGCCCTTCATGGGAATCTAGCCGTGACGCCGTCTGCCTGTCTGTCCGTCCGTCTGTCTGTCTGACTGTCCGGGCGTAGACGGAATTCGTGTCCGCTCCATAACTTCTTACAGCCTTCAAGGATATTAATGATACTTGGTATTATTATTGCCCACAACCAGAGGGTGTGTCGCGAATAAGGTTGGAATGGCTATCAAGGCTTTTTTCGGGGGAATCAGCCACCCTTTGGTGGCCATCCTCTAGTTTGAAACTTGATATGGATGTTCACTACCAAGGGAACCTGTGCACCTGCGATTATAGTTTTGTTCGTACTTTTCTTGCCAGAGTTATGCCCCTTTTCTTAGAATGCCTGAATTTTGTCCGGAGATTTTCTCAGATGTGTGTGGGTTGATTTCTTTGAAACTTGGTATGGTAAGGATGTTCACTACCATGGGAACTTGTGCACCTGTTATTATAGTTCTGATCGGACTTTTCCTGCAAGAGTTATGCCCATTTTTTCTTAGAATGCTTGAATTTTATCCGGAGATTTTCTGAAACAGTTGGTCAATTTATTTGAAACTTGATTTGGATGTTCACTACCATGGGAACCTGTGCACCTGTGGTTATAGTTTTGATCCAACTTTACTTGCCATGCCCCTTTTCTTCTTAGAATATCTGAATTTCGTCCTGAGATTTTCTGAGATGTTTATGCGTTGATTCCTTTGAAACTTGGTAAGAATGTTCACTACCATGAGAACCTGTGCACCAGCTATTATACTTTTGATCAGAATTTTTTTTACAAGAGTGGTGCCACTTTTTGTCTCTGAATAATCATGATGTGGGGGGGGGGGGGTGGACAGGCCCATCTGGGACAGTCAGACCTCTAGTGATTTTTGAATTATGCCTTTTTGGTGTCTAGTGGAAGTTTCCATTCAATGTTGGACCAATTTTTTGTTGAGCTAGCCAATTCAATATGGCCGCAATGGTGGCCTTATTGAATTTGTTTTCCGACCAATAACTAATGAATGCTGACTCGAATAATTTTTGTTTTTGATTTATGCATTGTTTCTATTTGGAGGAAGCTTCCTTTCAAGGTTGGACCAGTCAGCTGAATCAAGTTGTCTGCCAGTGGCCAATTCATGATGGCTTGCCCTGGCAGTGGCCACTATCTTGAATTTGGTTTCCGTCCGATAACATGAATACTGACTCAAATCAGATACATTTTGATTTATGCATTATTGTTGGCATGGGGAAGCTTCCTTTTGATTTTAGATCAGATAACAAATTCAATATGGCTGCTATGATAGCCATCTTGAATTTGGTTTCCTTCCAATAACTTATGAATGCTGATTCAAATCAGTTTTATGTTTTTGTGATGCATTGTTGGAGTCAAGAAGAAGCTTCCCCTTTGATTTTGGTTATGCCCTAAGAGGTTTACCTACCCATTCATGACACCATTTGGGGGCATATACCACTCTTTGCGTTGCTCTTGTTTATCGGTTTGTCATTTGTCTCAGGTTTGGGTTGTCGGATATCATTGAAATTTGGCAGGAAGCTTACTTATGGGAAAGGCTTTCAAACAAGTCTCTGATGGTGTTCACAGGGTTCCCGCTGGGCCTTGAAAACCTGGAAAAGCCTGGAATTCGTCAAAAGGTCATTCAAGGCCTTGAAAGCCTGAATTTCCAATGGGAACCTTGAAAAGCCTGGAAAATGCAGAATTTTATGATTCGTAATTTAATCCGAACATATTTTACGGCATTTACAGCAAATGTAACTGTGTGGTTTATTAATCTGGTCATATTTTGGAGTATTTACGGCAGTGCAATGCGTGCATTAGAACTTTGCAGTGATGTGACACTGAAATCCTTTGAATCAAGCATTGTGAATGGTTGCTATTGATGTGGGCGAGCACAATGGTGTATATTTAAGCCAATGGGAAAATTTATTGTAAATTCTGCCTGTTTGAATGCTGAGCGCACGTGCGTGGATAAGTTATTCATATTGAAAATATTACAAATGGATGATTGTTCAGTTGAACTATTTGAGTATTTCCGAAGCATGTATGTCTGATGAATTTGCCACAGCGTCATCTTAAAGTCCTGGCACGGGCAGTTGCCATCACGGTGGATTCCGAGTTTGGATTTCCAAATGAAAGTGTTATTGTCTTATTCACCTCAAATGTTAACATGTGCGATTTTAAGGATGATTCGCCTATGTATGAAACATTAAAAACTTTTCGACACTTACTGCATTTAGCTGAATACCGTTCAACTGGAACAGGCAGTAACCAGTTGTAGTATGCAGTTGATTTAATCTAAGCTTGTTGGAAGGTACACTTCCCACAACGGAATTACATTTTGCTTTTCGAATGACATTTCCAGAGACATTGTGGGTTACGAAATGTGTCATTTACATGTAACATGTAGTTTACTCATTGGGAGAAAGGATGACATCAATTCATTTGCATTCAGTAAGTATTCAGTTAGAATAGCGGTACATGTACAAGAGACATAGCTATTGTGCCACCTGGTAATTACACTGCAGTTGTAGGATAAATACAAGAAAATGTCTTTCTCATGCTCACTAATTCTAATCAGTGATATCATTGCTTGGATAGCTTTCAGAAAGAGTTTTCCAAGAAATGATGTCAAGTGTTAGAATTACCAACAAAGGGAAATATAAGAGAAAGTTTCTAGTCGTTATCTGATAATTTAGGGTACTTTGCCAGCCTCGGCCTTGATAAGACTTGAATTTCATAAATGGGGGCCTTGAAAATCCACAAAAATTGCCGAGAAATGGCCTGGAATGGCCTTGAATTTCAAAAATTTTAACCTGGGGGAACCCTGGTTCATAGCATTTCACTTTCTGGATTCATCCCCCCTTTCGGCATTAAAACTTCTCTGAATTTGCCTGTCCGATGTCAGTTTAGGTCATAACTTGATCATTAATGCTTAGATATTGTTAGAGCTTCATACAGATGTTCAGAGTGATGAGCTCTTTCAGAAACATGTGTCATTTTGTTTTCGACATAGTTTTTCCATGATTTATGACCCGTAGAGTGTACAAAATAGACAATCTTTGTCAGTTTGGCTTGTTTGAGAATGGTTTGTTTGTGGGTGCATTTGTTCAACATCTTCTCCCACTGGATGGTCCAATCATCACCAAACTTAGCCCATGGGATTATGTGGGCATTGCTATTGTGATTGAGGGAGTGTCTTTCCTATATCTGCAGTAAAACAAAGAAAATACATGCAAATCACCTCCCAACATGTGGCATTATGTCTTTGTTCTATTTATATCATCACTAGACTTCAATAACAGATGTTTGTGGCCTTCACAACTACCTCGAGGGGGGGGGGGGGGGGGGGGGGGGGGAGGGGGGATTAATTTCTTGCATGAAAGCAAAGATACTACTTTTCATACCTCCCAATGTCGATGGTCTGATGTGACACAAACTGTTGGTAACAGGTGTACACAGATCTCATAATTTCAACTGGGTTGGATTTTCCCACTGTAAAACAAAGACAATAAACCCTGTTCCCCTTGAGATGTACTATCATGGGTGAAGTGCTTCTGCAGGCACACTGCTGTACAACTGCAGAAACACTGCCAGCTGTAGTGTACACTGCAGAAATGTGAAGGCTGACTTTAACAAATACTACTATCCTTACCAACAAGTAAAGTCTAAACTTTTCCCACCTTTTTCTCAAAGCTCAGACTTTAGCAAAGTACTACTGTATTGAAGTCAGAACTTTTCCCAAATTTTCCCAGCTTCGTATTATTCTAAAACTAAAGTCTGAGATTTTCCCAGCTTTGTTGCAAAGCTGAGACATTAAAAAAAAACTATTACTGTATCGGAGACTGAGCTTTTCCCAACTATTTCCAGCTTTGTATGATCCTAAAACTAAAGTCTGAGCTTTCCCCATCTTTTTATGAAAGCTTGGAGTTTTCACTGTTTTGAAATCCAAGCTTATCCCAACTATTCCCAGCTTTCACTGAAGTCAATTCTTGGACCTGAGAAATACAAATTGATTTAGCAAACAAAGCTAGGACAAAGTGCAGATATCTCTGGATTTCCACGGATTTCTATGCTTTCTGAGAAAAGCTAAGACTCATTTCTGCCAGGGGGATTTTCACTCATTCTCAGATACGCCATCCTAATATTTGGGGCTCAGTCTGGACTATCCTTAAACATTGGGAACTTGTTACATCCAATGTAGCATTGTCTTCCTGCTTATAATAAGGAATTACTTAAATTGGGCTCCTTATTCAGAATATGTCTCCTCTATAATTGTATAGAGAGACATATGTAATTCATAATTATTCTAATTTCCTTTCATCATGGATTGCAGGATTGGAACTATTTCGGAAGTCCTAGGACCTCAACCTTTTTACTATTCAGCTAAGTCTGTGCCATTGGTTGTTGTGTAAAAATATGATAAATTTATAGTAATTTGTATATTTTTATACTTACCAATGGCCCAGATGGGGATGGCCTTCCCGTGAGTGGGCATTCATACCTCCCCGCTGAATTATTATGTAATACTCTCTTTCACAAAGAATGATGTTGGCGATAATTCCGGTCACTTCCTGGCGTCTGCGCATGCACAGAGAGTAAATGTATGGAGGACCAGGTAGGACTTCTACTTTTTGGTTTTGCATGCAAATTTTGGGGATTGGTGGGGGGGGGGGGGGGGTGGGCAAAATTTGTGTTTGGCCCTCAATATTTTGGAGTTAGCACCAGCTAAGTCTGGGCCATTGGTAAGTATGGTAAGTATAAAAATATACAAATTACTATAAATTTATCATTATCTTTAAAAGTTATTTTCATTTGAGAACCTGTTGAGGAGTCTAAAACGTGATGTTCACCACTAGGCCACAAAGAAAAGCTAACTCTATTACAGTATTTTTTTACTTTCTGTCTTCACAGCAGATTCACATATCTATTTAACACTTTTCATAACAAAATGGCTCATTCAATCAAAAGTTCTATGCAGTACATTGGCCTCAAAGTAATTACCGTTAATTGGGATCATTGCTAACATCATCACTCTTGACGAGATATGGAACTATGAAAAATATGACTTTATAAATAAATATAACAACATAATTGCCAGTAATACAGATGCGAACCCCAACCCATTTCTTTCCATCGATGATCATAAGTGTGAATACTACACACCAGAATATTTTCATAACAGAGTTTCCAAAGAAAATAAGTCTTTCTCCTTATTTAACCTAAATTGTCCTAGTCTGAATTCCAACTGGGAAAAATTGAAAAAACCTTCTTTGTGATTTTCAACATGATTCCAATTTCTTCAATATAATAGGATTAACCAAAATTTTCAATATTAAGGAAAATATCAATTACGAACTTCAAGGCTAGCACCCTTTACTTATCATACAGCGTCCCAGCTCTGATGACAGTAGAGGAGGTGTGGGGATCCCAGCTCTGATGACGGTACAGGAGGTGTGAGGATGTTCATTACCGAAGACACTCCTTACAAAGTGTGCCACAACCTGACCACATTCATTCCACATGTACTTAAGTAGTGGAAGTGTGGCGATCCCAGCTGTGGTGATGGTAGAGGAGGTGTGGGGTCCCAACTCTAATGACGGTAGATGAGGTGTGGGGATCCCAGCTCTGATAACGGTAGAGGACATGTGGTGATCCCAGCTCTGATGACGGTAGAGGAGAAGTGGGGATCCTAGCTCTGATGACGGTAGAGGAGGTGTGGGGATCCCTGCTCTGATGACGGTAGAGGGCGTGTGGGGATCCCAGCTCTGATGACGGTAGAGGAGGTGTGGGGATCCCAGCTCTGATGACTGTAGAGGAGGTGTGGGGATCCCAGCTCTGATGACAGTAGAGGGGGTGTGGGGATCCTAGCTCTGATGACAGTAGAGGGGGTGTGGGAATCCCAGCTCTGATGACGGTAGAGGAGAAGTGGGGATCCTAGCTCTGATGACGGTAGAGGAGGTGTGGGGATCCTAGCTCTGATGACAGTAGAGGGGGTGTGGGGATCCCAGCTCTGATGACAGTAGAGGGGGTGTGGGGATCCCAGCTCTGATGACAGTAGAGGGCGTGTGGGGATCCTAGCTCTGATGACAGTAGAGGAGGTGTGGGGATCCCAGCTCTGATGACGGTAAAGGAGGTGTGGGGATCCCAGCTCTGATGATGGTAGAGGAGGTGTGGGGATCCCAGCTCTGATGACAGTAGAGGGGGGTGTGGGGATCCCAGCTCTGATGACAGTAGAGGGGGTGTGGGGATCCCAGCTCTGATGACAGTTGAGGGGGTGTGGGGATCCCAGCTCTGATGACTGTAGAGGAGGTGTGGGCATCCCAGCTCTGGTGACGGTAGATGAGGTGTGGGGATCCCAGCTCTGATGATGGTAGAGGGGGTGTGGGGATCCCAGCTCTGATGACAGTAGAGGTGTGGGCATCCCAGCTCTGATGATGGTAGAGGGGGGTGTGGGGATCCCAGCTCTGATGACAGTAGAGGAGGTGTGGGCATCACAGCTCTGATGACAGTAGAGGGGGTGTGGGGATCCCAGCTCTGATGACGGTAGAGGAGGTGTGGGGATCCTAGCTCTGATGACAGTAGAGGGGGTGTGGGGATCCCAGCTCTGATGACAGTAGAGGGGGTGTGGGGATCCTAGCTCTGATGACAGTAGAGGGGGGTGTGGGGATCCCAGCTCTGATGACGGTAGAGGAGGTGTGGGGATTCCAGCTCTGATGACAGTAGAGGGGGTGTGGGGATCCCAGCTCTGATGACGGTAGAGGAGGTGTGGGGATCCTAGCTCTGATGACAGTAGAGGGGGTGTGGGGATCCCAGCTCTGATGACAGTAGAGGGGCTGTGGGGATCCCAGCTCTGATGACGGTAGAGGAGGTGTGGGGATCCCAGCTCTGATGACAGTAGAGGGGGTGTGGGGATCCCAGCTCTGATGACAGTAGAGGGGGGTGTGGGGATCTCAGCTCTGATGACGGTAGAGGGGGTGTGGGGATCCCAGCTCTGATGACAGTAGAGGGGGTGTGGGGATCCTAGCTCTGATGACAGTAGAGGGGGTGTGGGGATCCTAGCTCTGATGACAGTAGAGGGGGTGTGGGGATCCCAGCTCTGATGACTAGAGGAGGTGTGGGGATCCCAGCTCTGATGACAGTAGAGGGGGTGTGGGGATCCTAGCTCTGATGACGGTAGAGGGGGTGTGGGCATCCCAGCTCTGGTGACGGTAGAGGGGGTGTGGGGATCCTAGCTCTGATGACAGTAGAGGAGGTGTGGGGATCCTAGCTCTGATGACGATAGAGGAGGTGTGGGGATCCCAGCTCTGATGACAGTAGAGGAGGTGTGGGGATCCCAGCTCTGATGACGGTAGAGGAGGTGTGGGGATCCTAGCTCTGATGACAGTAGAGGGGGTGTGGGGATCCCAGCTCTGATGATGGTAGAGGGGGTGTGGGGATCCCAGCTCTGATGACTGTAGAGGAGGTGTGGGGATCCCAGCTCTGATGACTGTAGAGGAGGTGTGGGGATCCCAGCTCTGATGACAGTAGAGGGGGTGTGGGGATCCTAGCTCTGATGACGGTAGAGGGGGTGTGGGCATCCCAGCTCTGGTGACGGTAGAGGGGGTGTGGGGATCCTAGCTCTGATGACAGTAGAGGAGGTGTGGGGATCCTAGCTCTGATGACGATAGAGGAGGTGTGGGGATCCTAGCTCTGATGACAGTAGAGGACGTGTGGGGATCCCAGCTCTGATGATGGTAGAGGAGGTGTGGGGATCCCAGCTCTGATGACAGTAGAGGAGGAGTGGGCATCCCAGCTCTGGTGACGGTAGAGGAGGTGTGGGGATCCCAGCTCTGATGACAGTAGAGGGGGTGTGGGGATCCTAGCTCTGATGACAGTAGAGGAGGAGTGGGCATCCCAGCTCTGATGATAGTAGAGGGGGTGTGGGGATCCCAGCTCTGATGATGGTAGAGGAGGTGTGGGGATCCCAGCTCTGATGACAGTAGAGGAGGAGTGGGCATCCCAGCTCTGGTGACGGTAGAGGAGGTGTGGGGATCCTAGCTCTGATGACAGTAGAGGAGGTGTGGGGATCCTAGCTCTGATGACAGTAGAGGGGGTGTGGGGATCCCAGCTCTGATGATGGTAGAGGAGGTGTGGGGATCCCAGCTCTGATGACAGTAGAGGGGGTGTGGTGATCCTAGCTCTGATGATGGTAGAGGAGGTGTGGGGATCCTAGCTCTGATGACGGTAGAGGAGAAGTGGGGATCCTAGCTCTGATGACAGTAGAGGGGGTGTGGGGATCCCAGCTCTGATGATGGTAGAGGGGGTGTGGGGATCCCAGCTCTGATGATGGTAGAGGAGGTGTGGGGATCCCAGCTCTGATGACAGTAGAGGGGGTGTGGGGATCCTAGCTCTGATGACAGTAGAGGGGGTGTGGGGATCCCAGCTCTGATGATGGTAGAGGAGGTGTGGGGATCCCAGCTCTGATGACAGTAGAGGGGGTGTGGGGATCCCAGCTCTGATGACAGTAGAGGGGGTGTGGGGATCTCAGCTCTGATGACGGTAGAGGGGGTGTGGGGATCCTAGCTCTGATGACGGTAGAGGGGGTGTGGGCATCCCAGCTCTGGTGACGGTAGAGGGGGTGTGGGGATCCTAGCTCTGATGACAGTAGAGGAGGTGTGGGGATCCTAGCTCTGATGACGATAGAGGAGGTGTGGGGATCCCAGCTCTGATGACAGTAGAGGAGGTGTGGGGATCCCAGCTCTGATGACGGTAGAGGAGGTGTGGGGATCCTAGCTCTGATGACAGTAGAGGGGGTGTGGGGATCCCAGCTCTGATGATGGTAGAGGGGGTGTGGGGATCCCAGCTCTGATGACTGTAGAGGAGGTGTGGGGATCCCAGCTCTGATGACTGTAGAGGAGGTGTGGGGATCCCAGCTCTGATGACAGTAGAGGGGGTGTGGGGATCCTAGCTCTGATGACGGTAGAGGGGGTGTGGGCATCCCAGCTCTGGTGACGGTAGAGGGGGTGTGGGGATCCTAGCTCTGATGACAGTAGAGGAGGTGTGGGGATCCTAGCTCTGATGACGATAGAGGAGGTGTGGGGATCCTAGCTCTGATGACAGTAGAGGACGTGTGGGGATCCCAGCTCTGATGATGGTAGAGGAGGTGTGGGGATCCCAGCTCTGATGACAGTAGAGGAGGAGTGGGCATCCCAGCTCTGGTGACGGTAGAGGAGGTGTGGGGATCCCAGCTCTGATGACAGTAGAGGGGGTGTGGGGATCCTAGCTCTGATGACAGTAGAGGAGGAGTGGGCATCCCAGCTCTGATGATAGTAGAGGGGGTGTGGGGATCCCAGCTCTGATGATGGTAGAGGAGGTGTGGGGATCCCAGCTCTGATGACAGTAGAGGGGGTGTGGTGATCCTAGCTCTGATGATGGTAGAGGAGGTGTGGGGATCCTAGCTCTGATGACGGTAGAGGAGAAGTGGGGATCCTAGCTCTGATGACAGTAGAGGGGGTGTGGGGATCCCAGCTCTGATGATGGTAGAGGGGGTGTGGGGATCCCAGCTCTGATGATGGTAGAGGAGGTGTGGGGATCCCAGCTCTGATGACAGTAGAGGGGGTGTGGGGATCCTAGCTCTGATGACAGTAGAGGACGAGTGGGGATCCTAGCTCTGATAACAGTAGAGGGGGTGTGGGGATCCCAGCTCTGATGATGGTAGAGGAGGTGTGGGGATCCCAGCTCTGATGACAGTAGAGGGGGTGTGGGGATCCCAGCTCTGATGATGGTAGAGGAGGTGTGGGGATCCTAGCTCTGATGACAGTAGAGGGGGTGTGGGGATCCTAGCTCTGATGACGGTAGAGGAGAAGTGGGGATCCTAGCTCTGATGACAGTAGAGGGGGTGTGGGGATCCCAGCTCTGATGACAGTAGAGGGGGTGTGGGGATCCTAGCTCTGATGACGGTAGAGGAGAAGTGGGGATCCTAGCTCTGATGACAGTAGAGGGGGTGTGGGGATCCTAGCTCTGATGACAGTAGAGGAGGTGTGGGGATCCTAGCTCTGATGACAGTAGAGGAGGTGTGGGGATCCCAGCTCTGATGACAGTAGAGGGGGTGTGGGGATCCTAGCTCTGATGACAGTAGAGGAGAAGTGGGGATCCTAGCTCTGATGACCGTAGAGGGGGTGTGGGGATCCTAGCTCTGATGACAGTAGAGGGGGTGTGGGGATCCTAGCTCTGATGACAGTAGAGGGGGTGTGGGGATCCCAGCTCTGATGACAGTAGAGGGGGTGTGGGGATCCCAGCTCTGATGACAGTAGAGGAGGTGTGGGGATCCCAGCTCTGATGACAGTAGAGGGGGTGTGGGGATCCCAGCTCTGATGACGGTAGAAGAGGTGTGGGGATCCCAGCTCTGATGATGGTAGAAGACGTGGGGATCCCTGCTCTGATGATGGTAAAGGAGGTGTGGGCATCCCAGCTCTGATGACGGTAAAGGAGGGGTGGGGATCCCAGCTCTGATGACTGTAGAGGAGGTGTGGGGATCCCAGCTCTGATGCCGGTAAAGGAGGTGTGGGGATCCTAGCTCTGATGGCGGTAGAGGAGGTGTGGGGATCCCAGCTCTGATGACAGTAGAGGAGGTGTGGGGATGTTCATTAACGAAGACACTCCTTACAAAGTGTGCCACAACCTGACCACATTCATTGCACATGTACTTAAGTAGTGGAAGTGTGGTGATCCCAGCTCTGGTGACGGTAGAGGAGGTGTGGGGATCCCAGCTCTGATGGCGGTAGAAGAGGTGTGGGGATCCCAGCTCTGATGATGGTAGAGGACGTGTGGGGATCCCAGCTCTGATGACAGTAGAGGGTGTGTGGGGATCCCAGCTCTGATGACAGTAGAGGGGGTGTGGGGATCCCAGCTCTGATGACTGTAGAGGAGGTGTGGGCATCCCAGCTCTGATGACGGTAAAGGAGGTGTGGGGATCCCAGCTCTGATGACAATAGAGGAGGTGTGGGGATCCCAGCTCTGATGACGGTAAAGGAGGTGTGGGGATCCCAGCTCTGATGGCGGTAGAGGAGGTGTGGAGATCCCAGCTCTGATGACAGTAGAGGAGGTGTGGGGATGTTCATTACCGAAGACACTCCTTACAAAGTGAGCCACAACCTAACCACATTCATTCCACATGTACTTTAGTCCCTCTTCATATCAGACAGCACCCCAGCTCTGATGACGGTAGAGGAGGTGTGGGGCTGTTCATTGCTGAAGACACTCCTTACAAAGTGCACCATGACCTAGCCACATTCATTTCACATGTACTTAAGTCCCTGTTCATATCAGACAGCGCCCCAGTTCTGATGACGGTAGAGGACGTGTGGGGATCCCAGCTCTGATGACAGTAGAGGAGGTGTGGGGATGTTCATTACCGAAGACACTCCTTACAAAGTGTGCCACAACCTAACCACATTCATTCCACATGTACTTAAGTCCCTATTCATAGAAATAACCGCAAAGAAAAATGCATTATTGGTATCATGGACCGTGAGCTGAGAAAAGGGACCTTAGGGGTCAAAAAATGACATTTGAGTTAATTTCACATCTCTAAGCTCTGGAAAACAACCTTTTCGACAAAGTTTATTTCAGGATCATCTGACAATTAGAAAAAGGTCAAAATGGAGTTTAAAAAGGGGTGTCAAAGCTCAGTAAGTTAAATTGACCGTTTGACTTTTCAGCGTAATACCCGTGAAATGCGTATGTGTGGCGTTATCGATCTTGAAAATGAAAACAAAAACCAATACGCAAATACAAACTATTGATGTTTACAGACAGTACCAATTTGTTTCTTTCAGGTAAGTAAATTATTAGTGAACACAGACCACACAGATCTTCATATGAGCTTTCACTGTGGATATATTTTCATGGTATGAGAAGAGTAATCTCAAATGGAATTGGATAAGAATTTTTTTTTAAATTTTCATCAGTAGAGAATTATTTCACAACGCCCCTTACAGACACCACCATAAAATGTACTGAAAAGGAAATAAGATAATTAATAAATTAAAAAACTCACTAGTCTAATGTTTTTGACAGATTTCCAAATAAAACAACTAACTGATGGTTTCCTTGTTTCGTGTCTTGATACATTGTCGTTTCAGAAAATTATGGATTAAAAAACTCAGATGGCAGCAGTAGAAACTTAAATGAAACATTTTGTCTGAATTTTAAAAAAAAAACACAAACACCCCCCCCCACCCCAAAAAAAAACCCCAGGTACACCATACCCACCACTACCACCCAAGGCTGTTTTGAGATATAGGCACAGGGTGGCGATGGAAGTTGTTGGGGGGAGGGGGGATCACCTATCCCAATCTTTCGTTGACATTTGGTATCCAAACATAGTTCTCATAAAACAGGAGTGTTCCCTCTAGCTAATATCCAAACCTATATACTAAGCAAGAAATCTTTGATCAAAAATTTAATGACTGAAGATACATGAATATTTCAATCAGAGATTTGTAAACTTCACATAAACAACAACAACAAATCAACCGCGTCAGACCCAGGCTGTTTCACACAAATGATAAAAGTTCCTTTGTTCCTTTTTTTCAAATATAATTCCAGTTAAACTTATCCAGATACCTAACAGCTATGGCAGTATCCACCCCCCCCCCCCCCCCCCCCTCCCCCATCACTTTGTGATTATGTGAAATATAAAGCAAGACAAGTATTTTTGGAAACCAACACATTTTGAAGAATCGCATGTCTCTTTACTTTTAACCACACCCCCTCCCCCCCCCCTCTCCCCACTCCGAAAAAGAGAAAATGTGAAAAAATAGATCAACAGTGAAAACTTAAGTCGAAAAAAGGTTTAAATATCTGTAGACTGTAGTCTCTACACATTACTCTTTGAGTTGGAGATGGACGGTTATGATTTTTGCGGTTCGGTTTTTTGGGGTGAAAAACTTGGGTTACGGTTCGGTTTTCAGTTTTTTATCCAGTCCCTTTAAATTCATAAAAGCTTGAGTAATTACACAAGTGAAATAACTGACAAAATCTATCAGGTTTGGATCTAAGGCCATCTTACATCACTTTGGAGTTCAACAGCTTGAGTAAACAACATATAAATTTAAAGAAATGTGGATGATGATTGTTTAAACTTTAATGATCAATTGATGCTGGTGGATGCAAATTGTACAGAACAAAGTCAACAACCCTTCCAGAAATTGTGGTTTTCACGTTCAAAATGGAACAGCTACATCTGTTATATTACTAAGCCATTGTGGAAATAAACATCTTAAATCACAGTTTCGCTGATATTGAACAACAAGGCTGATGCTGGCATTTTTTCATTATTTATTTAGTTGCTTCAAAAGTTAAGTAACTACCTGTTTGAGATTCATGTATGAAATACATCCCCAAAACTTGAGAAGCAACCAAACAAATTACATTATTCACTTGATGATTGTTTTTTCATATTTATTTTTATCAAATCCTGGTGCTCCAAAAGCTGTAAATGGTACCTATATCGAAAACAAACAAATACAGATTAGAGTTGGAAGTATGCTATTTCAGAACGTGGGTACAGCATGATCATAATATGAATAATACCTTTGCGGGGCATTTTGTCTGATCTTTCGACGACATCATGAAACTGTGTACATATGGGTATTCTGTGAATTCTTTCAAATTCCATTCGTACATATAATTCGTGTGGGAGTCAATCCGTTGGTGGGACCGTGGAAGTTTGGAACTGTCAAATAGATACCATTTTCAAAACAGTATGCCCCAAACTGGTTAGTTATTTAGTCCTTACATTGATTGAATTGGAAAGAAATTGCGGAGAGATAAAATTCCGAGAGTTTTTCAAGAAATTTTGTTGAAACTTTTAGGAAACCGTGCTGCCGTTTTTTCACAATGGACAGGTCAGTTATTCAGTGGGGTTTTTTTTAAATTGAAACCAAACGGTTATAACGTCCATCTGTATTTTGAGTTACTGTTGTCTTCAGTAAGTTCACAACATTCGGCTATCTTCTATGTTCTTGTGAGGGTGTGTTATTTTATACTAATTTATAGAGAAAGCGATTATAAATCATTTTATTAACATTGTCGACTTATTACTGAGTTCCACATCACCAATCAATCTAAAAAGACGAATTTTAAAAAAAATGTAGAAAACTATTTTTTAGCCTTCTAGGCCTCAACCTTGACATCAGTAGACCTATAAATATATCACAAGCGAAACCAAAAACTGTTTCTTCAACTCTTGTATTTGCAAAGTTTTAAATAAAGGTTCTGAAAGTTATTTCCACTTTATAATTTTATTGTTAATAAATTTGTAGAAAAAACCCCCACTAATTACAAATAAAACTAGAAGTAGACCTATGTGTAGTCGTATCATGGATTCACAAGTTAATTGGGGTAATACTTTTTCCCGGTAAAAAGGACGGTATCCGGTAAAAAGGACAGTAAGTGTATAAAAACTATGTTTTAAAGTACTAAATGTACCTCTGAATGTATGAAAAGTGATTATTTAAGGAAGCTTACGCAATAATAAATATATAGAAGGAAGATTAAGTATTGCTTGTTTCATTGTATACTATTTTCAAGACAAAGTAGATCATTTCACCATTGACACTGATCGACACGCCATTTTGTGCAAGGAAAACAGAAAGCTGTGCAGAAAAAAAAAACATCATTTCTCGTCTTCTGGCAGAGCTTTGAAAAACCGGCTGTGAAGCCATAAAATTACATTATTTGCATCAGTATATTTTTAGAGTATGTTCATTTCACCCCAAAATGTTGCGCACAACTCAGATTATTACTTTAATTTCACAGTTCAATGTGGGAGGAGATAAATCCCGTAGCAAACAACCAAAAAATTTGAAATGCCTAGAGTTGTTTGCTACACCCTAAACAACAGCTGCTGAATGTCAAGAACAAATCTGTGTTACCCCACTTCGACAATTTCACTTCCAAACAATAGCCCAATTCATGAGAATGTTTGTTTTTTCTGACGTGGGTTTCTTTCTTGAATGTAAAATTTCAAGTTCGTAATAGCAGGCAGAGATAATTTATTTAAATAACTGTAATTTAGGACTTGCTGACGTGAAGAGAAAATAAAATGAAAAAACTGCGAGTGCTTGTAATCTAAAATTTATTTGATCACGCCCATAATTTTCATGTCGTTTTTTTGACGTTTTTCTTCAATTTCATTGGATATCCTCTAAGGTCCCTTTTCTCAGAACACGGCCCATATATAGGTCTAATACAGCACTTAAAGCAGATATTGACATCTTCTTAACAACCTTTTCTCAAATGCTGGAAAGATAAATTATGAAAACGAAAAAGCTTATATAATGGGCAATTTCTACATTGACTTACTCAACTTTGTTAATCACCTCAAAACAAATTCGTTCATAGACTGTTCAGTGCCGGGTTCTTGCCTGTTATCACTAAACCAACTAGAGTCACTGACCCTTCCTCAACATTGATTGACCATATATTTGCAACGACCTTAACCCATAAATATCAGGAATTATTGCCACAGACGTTAGCGACCACTTTGCCACATTCTGCACTGACATGTCTAGCAAAAAACGTTTGCAGGCTACCACAACTTTAAAAAGATAATTTAATGCACAAAATATCAGTACTTTTAAAAACTTGTCTAATTGCAACTTCTTATGTGTCTGTAATACGAACCACCCGGATGATGCATATAATACGTTTTTTGATTTCTTCAAAAATGCCTTTGATAAGGCTTTCCCCACTAGGATTTCTCCAGTTCCTAAAAAAATTATAAAATTATAAAACGTGATGACGAATTGTTTGTTGAAATCATCAGTCAACAAATATAAATTATATACAAATAAACTGAAATTCCCTTCTACCCAGAATACAAAGGCTATAAAGCCTCTGTACTATATTTAATAGTCAAACTACCTGCAAAAAGGAATATTAATCTCGCATTTTAGCAGAAAACATATATAATGCTAAAAGATCATGAGAAATTTTAAAAAAAGGCTATTAATAATTGAGCTTCACATTACCTGTTCTGACCAGTTTTATAGAATGTAACAGTGAACGGACTGATCCTAAACAAATTGCAGATGGTTTCAATAACTTTTTTGCCATAGTTTTAGAAAAAATAATGTATACCAGAATCTCAAAGTTTTTGAATAAAAACAATATGATCTGTGAGTATCATTTTGGATTTAGAAAAGCCCACTCCACAATGTACCCAGTACTGTATCTTCAGGGCCGCCGAGAGGGGGGGAGAACCGGGGTGTTAACCCCGGGGCCCGGTGGTCCGGGGGGCCCGCGATGACGAAGCCGCGCCCCCGAGACAGCAAGTTGGCGAGCTTTTTTCAATGCCCAGTGTGTGTGAATCAACAGGCGGGCCGCGAGCCCTCGAATTCACTCGTAAGCATATATTCCTTTCAAGAACTATCTAAGCTATTAGATATATCGTGGGTCGACTCGTCTGTTCTGTAATTCGGTTATATAGACGACCCGCTTCGATATTCCTGGTCAATTCTGACAACTGGACATACATAATTTCACTTTCAGTTTCGGTATTCTTTTGTTTACCTACTGTGTTGTTGTTTAACTTGTTTTCTGTTTGTGTTCGATCAAGACGATCATGAGTTCTGATCACCACAAATCTGGTTCTCAGAAAAGAAAAGAGAGAGAAAGTCGCGAGAAAGAAACGGTAAAGGGGGCTAGAACTTTGATGGAATGTGGGGTCACCAAAGTGAACGTAAAAGATGACGGCGACCACGATTCTAATATGAGCAGGGCTGAAGTTGTGAAAACGGACGAAGAGGATAGAGAGAAAAATGTCAGAATTGAACCATCGTGCCAAATCACTGAACCAGCAATGGAAATGTGCTCAGATAATGATCCACCAACTGTTGATAATGAGAAGTGTAGCGAACTCAGTGACAGAAGCAAAACACTGAAAGACTTTGACATTGGCCAAGTTGGTCATCATCCGACGCTCGAAGAAGTTGAGAAAACACTTTTATCATCTCATGAACCCAATCCAACAGAATTCCCACGTGATGCGATTGGGCAGAGATTCCCTGTCACAATCTTCAACCGTCGGTTGCAAAACAGAGAGTTCTCAACCCGTGATTGGCTAGTATTTAGTCGAATTAAAGAAGCGTTGTTTTGCCTTCCTTGCAAACTTTTCTCGCATATTCCGCATGTTCTAAAACAATGCTCACAGCAGTCTACCTCTATTTTGACATCCGAAAATGGTTGGGGGGCGGCGTCTAAATGGAAAAAACTTTGGGACAGAGTGTCGGAACACGAACAAAGCCTTGCTCATAAAGTGTGTTATGTCGCGTGGCGCGATTTGGAGAGCAAAATTAAAACCCCAACTGGAATAGACGCGTCTTTAGCCACTCAAATGGCAGAAAACATTTCTAAGTGGAAAGAACTTTTGAAGCGGATTGTTGACGTAACATTGTTTCTTGGCGAGCGCGGTTTGGCTTTTCGGGGAGGTTCTAATATAATCGGAGATGTTGACAACGGAAACTTTCTAGGGATTTTGGAACTGCTGTCAAAATACGATCCATGTATCAGAGAGCACCTAACTAAAGTGAAAGAATCTCAAAAAGATGCAACTCGCATGCAAGCCCTTTATTTATCATCCGAGTCGCAAAATGAGTTTATTGAATTGTGTGGTGATGAAGATCGAGCTTTGATCATCAACGAATTACAAGATTCTAAGTATTATTCAATTATGGTAGACGCCACCCCTGATTCCGCCCATGTAGAGCAAACCACGTTTGTTTTCAGATATCTAACAAACAGTAATTCGGTATATTCTATTCAAGAAAGATTTATAGAATTTGTCGACTGTTCCGACAAAACAGGCGAGGCGATTGCGAGCCTTATACTAACAATACTTGAAAAGCACGGTATATCATTTTCAAAATGTCGCGGGCAAGGCTACGACAACGCAAGTAATATGTCGGGGAAGTACAAGGGGACTCAAAATCGTCTCCTGAAAAAGAACGAACTGTGCGTTTACCCGCCATGTGGCTGCCATTCTTTGAATCTCCTGGGTGCCGATTCTGCCTGCTCGTCACATATGCGACATTTTTTGGCATGGTGCAAACAATTTATAATGTCTTCTCGGGAAGTCCTAAAAGATGGGAGATTTTGAAAGAAAACGTAGGGTCATCCCTCCATGGTTTGTCAGGAACTCGTTGGACAGATCGAGTCGCTAGTGTTAGGCCTTTTGCTGCACATCTTCCAGGAATACGAACGGTTTAGAAAAAGTTATTGAACTGAATTTGACACCAAAGGCCAGGACCGAAATTAATGGAGCACTGAACTACATTAACTCTTTCATTTGTGTTCTGATGTCCGCCATTTGGCTCAAGGTTCTTGTCACAATCGACTTCTATAATCAAGTTATACAGGCTCGTGATGTCACCGTTGACATTGAAGTCAGCAACATTGGCAGTCTCATTAATGATATGAAGAAGCTACGCGAAAACTTTACAGCGATATATAGCGAAGCGAGACTGGTAGCTCATTCAATGGGTATGGTTTGCTCCTTGCCAGAATCCAGAATTCGAAAAAGAAAATTAATGTCAGATGATGTTCCAGGAAGCTCACAACAAAACGAAAGACACCATGAGCAGACATTTAAATGTGAGGTGTTTTATGTCGTCATTATAGACTCAGTAATTGTCGGTCTCACTATTCGATACGAAGCCGTGGGGAAAATTGACAAAATGTTCTCGTTTTTATGGCAATATAAAACTATGACAGATGAAGAGATACGCATTGCCAGCGAGGGATTCGCATGTGTATATTCCGCGGACGTATCCAGTGACATTGCCGAGGAAGTTGTGCACCTCAAGACCATTCATAACAGTAATTTGGGTCCAAACATTTTGAGGCCTTTTGACTTATTGAACAAACTGTCAGAATTAAAACTCCACGGACTCTTCACAAACATACTCATTGCCTTGCGAATATTTTGCTCCTTGCCTGTTACAGTGGCATTTGCTGAACAGTCGTTCAGTAAACTTAAACTAGTCAAAAACTATCTCAGAAGTACCATGAGCCAAATTCGGCTGAACAGTTTAGCTTTATTAAGTATTGAGCACGAGTTGGCAAGAAGAGCTGACCTGAGTACTGTCATTAGTAAGTTTGCTGCAAAGAAAGGCAGAAAGGTTTCAATGATATAATTACACAACGTTGCAAACAAATGACTTGGCCGGAAAAGTAAAAGAAAAATAAAGCATAATTTTTCTATTGCTATATTCATGCTATTTATTTTAGTTTATTTTTACAAACAGCAGAGGCAACTCAATTACCAATACACTGTAAAAACTAAAGGTTCTATAACAATTCCATATTGTCAGGTATATAGAACCAGAGCAGAATAAATCCGTTGAAACTCTTAACTCTGGGTCAACTGAGCATCCAAACCAATCGGCGTGCATGATGCATGATGATTGGTTTGGAGCTCAGTTGACCCAGAGTTAAAGAGTTTCAACGGACTTATTCTGCTATGATACATGCAGCACATGTAGCATGACAGTAAATTGCTTAATGCTGAGAATCCTTACCACATGGCAACGCCTTTGTAGGCTATACAGTTTTAGATGATAAGTGGAAAAGCCCCATAAAAAGAGACAAAGAGGATAAACATAAGATGCAGTCGTGCGGCTGCAGTGTGCAGTTAATTTAATCCTCAATGTACCATCTGTATGCACTAGAGTATGTCAACATGCTTTATCATAATTATGCCAGTTAAAGTGACGTGAACAACAGGTTCGGTTGATTCAATATAAGTTGCACCGACGGGGATTCGAACCTCTACCTCGATGAGAGTGGATCTCTACGGCACCCATCGCCTAGCAAACTGTCCCAGCACCGTAGACCACTCGACTACTGAAACTTCCCCAAAAATGGGAAGTAGTCAAGTGGTCTACGGCGCTGGGACAGTTTGCTAGGCGATGGGTGCATTAGAGATCAACTCTCATCGAGGTAGAGGTTCGAATCCCCGTCGGTGC
Source organism: Pictodentalium vernedei (assembly GCA_031216915.1). Taxonomy (NCBI): domain Eukaryota; kingdom Metazoa; phylum Mollusca; class Scaphopoda; order Dentaliida; family Dentaliidae; genus Pictodentalium; species Pictodentalium vernedei. The sequence continues at coordinate 972,092 of CM062293.1, read as the reverse complement.
AACCTATTTCATTCAAAAAATTAACATAATTGCCGAGTTCTGTATTTCATATCTCAAGCAGGAAATTTGAAAAAGAGATGTATTCTCGCTGATTTCCCTTGCATTGCATATATATATATTATATAAGAAAAAAATATTAAAGTTCAAAACAAATACAACGAGATCACTGACTGAATACACACATGCGAATCCCTCGCTGGCAACGTGTATCTCTTCATCTGTCATAGTTTTATATTGCCATTTAAATGTGAGGTGTAATTAGACACAAAAATAGATACATTCTACCTTTAATATTTTTTTCTTATAACTATCAGCACAAGGATTTGTTTATAAACTTCTGATATATATATATATATAGTCTTTGAGAGGCAATTGAGTCATAATAGATATCGGTAGGGGGAAGGGTGAATATTGTCATGGGTCCTTGGTAAGTTGGGTTTGAAACAAGGGGGGCCAGGTTGTACCATCTAACTGATCCCCCCGGGGCCCGTATTTTCTCTTGGCGGCATTGTGTATCTTCTAAATAATGTTGCCCTAACGATCAATAAATCAACAAAAGACTGCACCCTGGTAGCATTTCTGGACTTATCATCTAAAGCCTTTGACACAAAAATCACCACATCTTGTTAAAGAAATTGGAACGTTGTGGCATTAGGGGGTCATGCAAACTCCTGGTTCGAAAGTTATCTGAAAGGAAGAAACCAACTCTGACTTTTCACCTTTAACAACAGGTGTTCCACAAGGATCAATTCTTGGTCCCATAGAAATATTACATGCGTTGGCAACTCGAATCCTAATGAGGCATTGTTAGTTTTCTAGGGGTTAACATGGTCGAAACACTGCCATGTTATTGGTGATTGAAGGTAGGAAAACAAAAATTCAATTCAATGCAAGCAGTTGAAATCAAGGGAACTTTTTCAGTTCTCATGGTCCTGAATAACGAGTTGAAAAATTTTAGAGATATGGCATGAATACCGATAGGCGTTACCTCCTCTCACTAAATTACTGGAGATATGGCATTAATACCAACAGGCATTACTTCATATCTCCGGTAGTGAAGCAGTGCTTGTTTACTGTGGTTTCAGTGGTAAAATAGGACCCAGTCACTAATGCTTGGGGTGTGAGTCCTCTAAAATAGGCAGCATGGGGTATAAACAATTGACTGACCTTGACTTTATCTACGTGTTGTGGTCATGATTAGCCATTGTGCAGAAGTATGTGACCATAAACACCAATAAATAAATAAATTACCTCCACTCATCAAAATACTGAAGATATGGCATCAATATGACAGGCATTACCTCCTGTCATCAAAATACTGAAGATATGGCATCAGTACTGACAGGCATTTCCTCCTCTCATCTGGTGACATGTCTACCCCTAATGCTATATAACATAGCACTACGATAATATCCAGGCATTCAGTGAAAGACATACCTCAAACATTTTTTCTAAAAAACATACCATGATGATAATAACCCAGGCATCCAGTGAGGCGTGATACCTCAAACATTGTTCTACATAGCATAGTACTACGGTAATAACCCAGGCATCCAGTGAAAGACATTATACATCAAACATTGTTCTTTAACATACCATGACGATAATAACCCAGGCATGCAGTGAAAGACATTATACCTCAAACATTGTACTGTATAACATACCATGATGGTAATACCCTAGGCATCCAGTGAAAGACATTATACCTCAAACATTGTTTTGTATAACATAGCGGGGGCGCGGTGGCTCAGTTGGTAAAGGTGCAGGCTGCAAGCCGAGAGGTCCTCGGTTCGAATCCCACCTGCGGCAACCGCGTTGTGTCCTTGGGCAAGACACTTCACCCCGTTTGCCTACATGGGGGCACGATGACGCTGTGTACTGAGGCGTACTGCACATCGATGGTGCGCATGTCTTCAACCAATCTAACCCTGCCTGTGCTGCGGTGCAGTGGTCAGAGTTACGATGTTGGAGAGCTGACAGCTGCTCGTCGTTGCTTGGTGGTTCTCTCCGGGTACTCAGGCTTCCTCCACCCGTAAAACTGTCACGGTCACGATTAGCCATTGTGCATAAGTATGTGACCTTAAACACCAATAAATAAATATTGTATAACATAGCTCTACGATAATAACCCAGGCATACAGTGAAAGACATTATACCTCAAACATTGTTCTATATAACATACCATGACGATAATAATCCAGGCATCCAGTCAGACATTATACCTCAAACATTGTTCTGTATAACATAGCTCTACGATAATAACCCAGGCATACAGTGAAAGACATTATACCTCAAACATTGTTTTGTATAACATACCATGACAATAATAACCCAGGTATCCAGTGAAAGACATTATACCTCCAAACATTGTTCTGTATAACATACCATGACGATAATAACCTAGGCATCCAGTGAAAGACATTATACCTCAAACATTGTTTTGTATAACATACCATGACGATAATAATCCAGGCATCCAGTGAGACATTATACCTCAAACATTGGTCTGTATAACATACCATGACGATAATAACTCAGGCATCTAGTGAAAGACATTATTCCTCAAACATTGTTCTATATAACATAGCACTACGATAATAACCCAGGCATTCAGTGAAAGACATTATACTTCAAACATTTTTCTGTATAACATACCATGACGATAATAACCCAGGCATCCAGTGAAAGACATTATACCTGAAACATTGTTCTATATAACATGCCATGACGATAATAACCCAGGCATCCAGTGAAAGACATACCTCAAACATGGTTCTGTATAACATACCATGACAATAATAACCCAGGCATCCAGTGAGACATTATACCTCAAACATTGTTCTGTATAACATACCAAGACGATAATAACCCAGGCATGCAGTGAAAGACATTATACCTCAAACATTGTTCTATATAGCATACATGACGATAATAATCCTGGCATCCAGTGAGACATTATACCTCAAACATTGTTCTGTATAACATACTTCTACAATAATAACCCAGGCATCCAGTGAGACATTATACCTCAAACATTGTTCTGTATAACATAGCTCTACGATAATAACCCAGGCATCCAGTGAAAGACATTATACCTCAAACATTGTTCTGTATAACATAGCTCTACGATAATAACCCAGGCATACAGTGAAAGACATTATACCTCAAACATTGTTCTGTATAACATACCATTATGATAATAACCCAGGCATCCAGTGAAAGACATTATACCTAAAACATATCCAGGTACCATGACTATAATAACCCAGGCATCCAGTGAAAGACATTATTCCTCAAATATTGTTCTATATAACATAATACTACGATAATAACCCAAGCATCCATTGAAAGACATTCTACCTTTAACATAGTTCTATATAACATACCATGATGATAATAATCCAGGCATCCAGTGAGGCATTATACCTCAAACAGTGGTCTATATAGCATAGCACTACGGTAATAACCCAGGCATCCAGTGAAAGACATTATACCTCAAACATTTTTCTGTATAACATACCATGACGATAATAACCCAGGCATCCATTGAAAGACATTATACCTCAAACATTGTTCTATAACATACCTTGACGATAATAACCCAGGCATCCAGTGAAAGACATTATTCCTCAAACATTGTTCTGTATAACATACCATGATGATAACCCAGGTATCAAGTGAAAGACATTATTCCTCAAACATTGTTCTGTATAACATACCATGATGATAATAACCCAGGCATCCAGTGAAAGACATTATACCTAAAACATTGTTCTTTATAACATACCATGATGATAATAACCCAGGTATCCAGTGAAAGATATTATACCTCAAATATTGTTCTATATAACATAATACTATGATAATAACCCAAGCATCCATTGAAAGACATTCTACCTTTAACATTGTTCTATATAACATACCATGATGATAATAATCCAGGCATCCAGTGAGGCATTATACCTCAAACATTGTTCTGTATAACATAGCACTACAGTAATAACCCAGGCATCCAGTGAAAGATATTATACCTCAAACATTGTTCTGTATAACATACCATGATGATAATAATCCAGGCATCCAGTGAAAGACATTATACCTCAAACATTGTTCTCTATAACATAGCACTACAGTAATAACCCAGGCATCCAGTGAAAGATATTATACCTCAAACATTGTTCTATATAACATACCATGATGATAATAACCCAGGCATCCAGTGAAAGACATTATACCTCAAACATTGTTCTCTATAACATAGCTCTACAATAATAACCCAGGAATCCAGTGAAAGACATTATACCTCAAACATTGTTCTATATAACATACCATGATGATGATAATCCAGACATCCAGTGAGGCATTATACCTCAAAAATTGTTCTGTATAACATACCATGATGATAATAATCCAGACATCCAGTGAGGCATTATACCTCAAACATTGTTCTGTATAACATAGCACTACAGTAATAACCCAGGCATCCAGTGAAAGACATTATACCTCAAACATTGTTCTGTATAACATACCATGATGATAATAATCCAGGCATCCAGTTAGGCATTATACCTCAAACATTGTTCTATATAACATAGCACTACAGTAATAACCCAGGCATCCAGTGAAAGATATTATACCTCAAACATTGTTCTATATAACATACCATGATGATAATAATCCAGACATCCAGTGAGGCATTATATCTCAAACATTGTTCTGTATAACATAGCACTACGATAATAACCCAGGCATACAGTGAAAGACATTATACCTCAAACATTGTTCCATAACATACCATTGCAGTGAAAGACATTATACCTTGAACATTTTTTCTATATAACATACCATGACAATAATAACCCAGGCATCTAGTGAAAGACATTATTCCTCAAACATTGTTCTGTATAACATACCATGATGATAACCCAGGTATCCAGTGAAAGATATTATACCTCAAATATTGTTCTATATAACATAATACTACGATAATAACCCAAGCATCCATTGAAAGACATTATACCTCAAACATTGTTTTATATAACATACCATGATGATAATAATCCAGACATCCAGTGAGGCATTATATCTCAAACATTGTTCTGTATAACATAGCACTACGATAATAACCCAGGCATACAGTGAAAGACATTATACCTCAAACATTGTTCCATAACATACCATTGCAGTGAAAGACATTATACCTTGAACATTTTTAGTCGAGTTGTGACAAAGTCAAACTCGACTTATAGTTTGGTGAATGGCGGACGGGCGGGCGAGCGGGCGGGTGGGCGGACGGACGGGCAGGCGGGCGGGCGGGCGGTCGTAAACAATTGGTTTCCGGATGATAAATTGATAGTGGTTCAACTCACATTCATTAAACTTCATACGTAGGTTGGTCTTGGTGGGAGGAAGAACCCTATTGATTTTGGACATGCTACATCGAAGGTCAAGGTCACAGTGACCTTGAACGTAGTAAATCTTAAACAATTGGTTTCCGGATGATAACTTGATAATGGTTCAACTCACATTCATGAAACTTCATAGGTAGATTGGCCTTGGTGAGGGGAAGAACCCTATTGATTTTGGACTCGCTACGTCAAAGGTCAAGGTCAACGTGACCTTGAACATAGTGAATCGCAACAATTCCTTTCCGGATGATAACTTGATAGTAGTTCAACCTACATTCATGAAACTTCATAGGTGGGTTGGCCTTGGTGCGAGGAAGAACTCTATTGATCTTGGACTCACCAGATCAAAGGTCAAGGTCACAGTGAACTTTAACATAGTATATCGCAACAATTGGTTTCCGGATGATAACTTGATAGTGGTTCAACCTAGAGTCATGAAACTTCATAGGTGTGTTGGCCTTGATGCGAGGAAGAACCCTATTGATGTCGGACTCACCAGGTCAAAGGTCAAGGTCACAGTGACCTTGAACATAGTATATCGCAACAATTGGTTTCCAGATGAGAACTTGATAGTGGTTCAACCTAGAGTCATGAAACTTCATAGGTGTGTTGGCCTTGGTGCGAGGAACTGCTGTCACAACTCGACATTGGATCGGTGATCCTGAGCGGCATTTTTTCTATATAACATACCATGACAATAATAACCCAGGCATCTAGTGAAAGACATTATTCCTCAAACATTGTTCTATATAACAGCACTATGATAATAACCCAGGCATACAGTGAAAGATATTCTACCTTTAACATTGTTCTATATAACATACCATGATGATAATAGTCCAGGCATCCAGTGAAAGACATTATACCTCAAACATTGTTCTGTATAACATAGCACTACGATAATAACCCAGGTATGCAGTGAAAGACATTATACCTCAACATTTTTTCTATATAACATACCATGACGATAATAACCCAGGCATCTAGTGAAAGACATTATTCCTCAAACATTGTTCTATATAACATAGCGCTACGGTAATAACCCAGGAATCCAGTGAAAGACATTATACCTCAAACATTTTTCTGGATAACATACCTTGACGATAATAACCCAGGCATCCAGTGAAAGACATTATTCCTCAAACATTGTTCTGTATAACATACCCTGATGATAATAACCCAGGTATCAAGTGAAAGACATTATTCCTCAAACATTGTTCTGTATAACATACCATGATGATAATAACCCAGGCATCCAGTGAAAGACATTATACCTAAAACATTGTTCTGTATAACATACCATGATGATAATAACCCAGGTATCCAGTGAAAGATATTATACCTCAAATATTGTTCTATATAACATAATACTATGATAATAACCCAAGCATCCATTGAAAGACATTCTACCTTTAACATTGTTCTATATAACATACCATGATGATAATAATCCAGGCATCCAGTGAGGCATTATACCTCAAACATTGTTCTATATAGCATAGCACTGCGGTAATAACTCAGGCATCCAGTGAAAGATATTATACCTCAAACATTGTTCTGTATAACATACCATGATGATAATAATCCAGGCATCCAGTGAGGCATTATACCTCAAACATTGTTCTATATAGCATAGCACTATGGTAATAAACCAGGCATCCAGTGAAAGATATTATACCTCAAACATTGTTCTGTATAACATAGCACTACGATAATAACCCAGGCATACAGTGAAAGACATTATACCTCAAACATTGTTCTATAACATACCATTGCAGTGAAAGACATTATACCTTGAACATTGTTTCTATATAACATACCATGACGATAATAACCCAGGCATCTAGTGAAAGTCATTATTCCTCAAACATTGTTCTATATAACATAGCACTACGATAATAACCCAGGCATCCAGTGAAAGACATTATACCTCAAACATTGTTTTGTATAACGTAGCTCTACGATAATAACCCAGGCATCCAGTGAAAGACATTATACCTCAAACATTGTTCTATATAACATACCATGACGATAATAACCCAGGCATCCAGTGAAAGACATTATACCTGAAACATTGTTCTGTATAACATAGCCAGGGTTTCCGCTAGACCGGCAGCGTGTTCGTTGACCGGACCCATTCCCCGTGCTGATCATACTATGATCAGTCAGAAAAGCTGGTGGTTAAAATGTTGAGTACAATGCTGTATCGTAACGACACTCGGGATCCTTTGTTTCCACGTAACATATACATAATTATGTTGTATACTATGCCTACTATTACTGGCGACATGGCGACAACCTGATACCTTATAACCCCCAGACGAGAGGAAGAAACAAAGTTCAAATCCTTAACGTCGCCTATAAAATTTCAGACTCAAATTGTCGTGTTTGGTCCGAAATCACTGGCTTTTATTTTGAGCGATAAATGATGTAATCATTTTAGAAGCTGTCACTTGTTTCAAATGAGTGTGCATTCTGCTGTCAGTAGTTGTCTGAAACACGCCCACAACATATAGTTTTCACAGTGGTTGAATATCATCAGAAAGATACTGATTGAACACTGCCACTTTTGAGTGATGCACAACTCATTGTGAAAGAACACTGCCACTTCCGAGCATGCACAACTCATTGTGAAAAACGGGTGTTCAGAAATTAATGAGAAAGTGGTAATTAAAAATAAAAAATAATTACAACTCTGGTATTTGAGAATTATATAACAATATGTCCAGGGATATGATTTATGACTTATTGGTTCAATAAAACATCCTCATTTATCATTTCATCATGCCCTGCAACATGTGAAGTTATGACTTTCAGTGTAAAATCAATTTTTGGAATGTTGCCAAGGGAGGCAATATATATTTCGCTGTGTAAATTTTATCTGGTCTTCATATTATGATTTTTAGCTTAACTTGACATAGTCAAGGTAAGCCATTGCCATCACGCGTGCGGAAGTCGGTTAGTCTGTGACGTCTGTTCTTCACATTTTCCTTTAGCACGGGCTACACCCCGCAGTTCTTGTCTGATTGTCATGAAATTTCATATGCAGGTTTGGGGTCATGTCTAGATGAGAACGTCCTCTTTTGGTCGCAATCGGGCAACCGGTATGGCTGCCCGAGCCCAAAACCCGAAAACCATTAGCACAGTCTACAGGTCGTATTTATGAAGGGATTTCATTGTAACTTGGTAGGATGCCTCTGTATAATGCCTAGATGAGAACGTCCCCTTTTGGGCTTGATCTATCAACCGTGATGCCCAAGCCCGAAACCCAAAAACTTTTAGCACAGACTGCAGGTCATGTTTAATGTGGAGGGATTTCATTGTAACTTGGTAGGATGACTCCTTATGATGTCTAGAAGAGAATTTCCCCATTTGGGCATGATCTGCCAACCGTGACGACTGCCCGAGCCCAAAACCCAAAAACCTTTAGCACAGTCTACAGGTCATATTTATTGATGAATTTCATTGTAACTTGGTGGGTTGACTTCATACAATGTCTAGTTGAGAAAGTCCCCTTTTGGACGTCATTGGACAACTGTGACGGCTACAGGGGCCCGAAGCCCGAAAACCTTTAGCACAGTCTAGAGGTCATATTTATGAAGGGATTTCATTGTAACTTGGTAGGATGACTCCAAATAATGTCTAGATGAGAACATCCCATTTTGGTCATGATCATTCAGCCTTGATGGGTGCCCGAGCCCCAAAACCTTTAGCATAGGCAAAAGGTTATATTTATAGAAGGATTTCATTGTAACCTGTTAGGTTGACTCCATATAATGCCTAGATGATGACATCCCCTTTTGGTCGTGATTGGTCAACTGTGATGGCTACAGGTGCCCGAAGCCCGAAAACCTTGAGTACAGTCTACAGGTCATATTTATGAAGGGATTTCATTGTAACTTCTCAGGATCACTCCAGATGATGCCCAGATGAGATTGTCCCCTTTGGTTGCGATCATTCAACCATGATGGCTGCCCGAACCCGAAGCCCGAAAACCTTTAGCACAGTCTACAGGTCATATTTATGAAGGGATTTCATTGTAATTTGGTAGATTGACTTCATATAATGTCTAGATGAGAACGTCCCATTTTGATCGCGATCATTCAGCCTTGATGGGTGCCCGAGCCCAAAAACCTTTAGCATAGGTAAAAGGTCATATTTATGGAAGGATTTCATTGTAACCTATTAGGTTGACTCCATATAATGCCTAGATGATGACATCCCCTTTTGGTCGTGATTGGTCAGCTGTGATGGCTACAGGTGCCCGAAAACCTTGAGCACAGTCTACAGGTCATATTTATGAAGGGATTTCATTATAACTTCTCAGGATCACTCCAGATGATGCCCAGATGAGATTGTCCCCTTTGGTTGCGATCATTCAACCATGATGGCTGCCCAAGCCCGAAGCTCGAAAACCTTAAGCACAGTCTACAGGTCATATTTATGAAGGGATTTCATTGTAACTTGGTAGGTTGACTCCATATAATGCCTAGATGATGACATCCCCTTTTGGTCATGGTTGGTCAACTGTGATGGCTACAGGTGCCTGAAGCCCAAAAATATTGAGCACAGTCTACAGGTCATATTTATGAAGGGATTTCATTGTAACTTCATAGGATCAGTCCAGATGAGAATGTCCCCTTTTGGTTGCGATCATTCAACCATGATGGCTGCCCAAGCCTAAAGCCCGAAAACCTTTAGCACAGTCTTCAGATCATATTTATGAAGGGATTTCATTGTAACTTGGTAGGCTGACTTCATGTAATGTCTAGATGAGAACAGCCCCTTTTGGACACCATTAGGCAACTGTGTTGGCTACAGGGGCCCAAAGCCTGAAAATCTTTAGCACAGTCTACAGGTGATATTTATGAAGAGATTTCATTGTACCTTGGTAGGATGACTCTAAATAATGTCTAGATGAGAATGTCCCCTTTTGGTCACGATCATTCAGCCTTAATGGCTGCCCGAACCCAAAACCCCAAAACCTATAGCGTAGTCTATTGGTCATATTTATGGAAGGACTTCATTGTTACCATATAATGCCTTTTGGTCGTGATATTTATGAAGGGATTTCATTGTAACTTTGTAGGATCACTCCAGATGATGCCCAGATGAGAATGTCCCCTTTTGGTTGCGATCATTCAGCCATGATGGCTGCCAGAGCCCAAAGCCCAAAAATCTTTAGCACAGTCTACAGGTCATATTTATTAAGGGGATTTCATTGTAACTTGGTAGGTTGACTTCATATAATGTCTAGATGAGAACGTCCCCTTTGAACGCAATTGGGAAACTGACGGCTACAGGGGCCCGAAGCCCGAAAACCTTTAGCACAGTCTACAGGCCATATTTATGAAGGGATTTTAATGTAGCTTGATAGGATGACTCGTTTTGGAATAATTTCACTGTAACTTGGTAACTTTTGTTGATATATGTTAACTGTGAGGGCCACATACATTAACTGTGAAGTCATATTAACCCACCCCTCAGCTCTTTAGTACAGTGTACACCTCATATTATTTTTATCATAAAAATAGCATACAGGGAACAGAAATGAAAATATTCCCAATTATCACAATTCTTGTCTTATTTCATAATCCTTTCATAAACATTGAACATTATCCTTTTCATCAAACACAACACACAAGTTAAGCTACAGTGTCATTGACACTTTCATTTTTATTGAGTTTGAGTGGCGCTATATTTTGTTTTATTCGTAAAAAATGTACATATTTAAAAAAAAAACAGCTATTTTTAAACAGGCTATGTTTGTCTGTTTTCAAGGGGGTGGTTTGCAGTGTTGATTGACATACTTACGTCCATTTCTGGCCTTGAGAGTAACCTGTACAAAAAAAATGAAAACAACACCGCATGGTTTTCTGTTTGTTTTATTCATTAAATTGAGGATTGAAACCCGAAATCTGAAAATGAAACGTATGTACAAGATAATTATGAGAATTTTTAAAGCAAATTCTATAAAATTGGTAGGTGGTTTCCAAAGAAACGTAACATACCCAGTGGATACTTCCTTGTCTTATATCGCCAATTTCAGACGCATCCCAACGCGACTTGCAAGCACTTACTCGTCCCGAAGCCGCCCCCCCCCCCCCCCCCCCACACACACACTTTGCAATTTATCCACTGCAAGCACCCCGTGGGCTTCTACATGAGTCTCCGCGTGGGAACCCCGGGAAGTAAGCAACACTTGTTTACTGTGGTAAACCAGTTCTGCTTTACTAGTAAAATGGGACCCAGTCACCAATGCTTGGGGTGAAAGTCCTCTAAAATGGGCAACATGTAGATCAACGATTGACTAAACTTGACTTCATCTCCATGTTGTGTCATGATTAGCCATGGTGCATAAATATGTGACGTTAACCACCAACAAACAAACAACAAACAATCTACACAAGTCAGTACGGTAATTGCACGTGCATGACGTCACACATCCGCATCATGGTTCTATTCGAATTTTACCATGAGCGGTTGTAAACAAAGCTCAGTCACTGTTAGGATTCATGGATTTTGTTCTGTTTTTGGTTTGTATTTTTATGAAGCCTCTGACCAGATGTAGTACTGTGTGTCCCGTGGGAATTTAGAGAATTGTAGGAGGAAAAAATACATATTTTCCACATCAATTATTCAGCATTTCAGTGACCAGAATGCCCCCAGAGGCCACCAGAGAGCACCTAAAAATCAAAATTTTCCTTTGGGGGGGGGGGGGAGAGCCCCCAGACACCCCCCCCCCCCCCCTCTATACACTCTTTCGGCGTCTGAGCTTAACTTTCTTCAAACTACCAGACCCACCAATTTACCTCTAGCGGAAACCCTGACATAGCACTACGATAATAGTGAAAGACATTATACCTCAAACATTGTTCTGTATAACATAGCACTACAATAATAACCCAGGCATCCAGTGAAAGACATTATACCTCAAACATTGTTCTATAACATACCATGACGATAATAACCCAGCCATGCAGTTAAAGACATTAGAACTCAAACATTGTTCTGTATAACATACCATGATGGTAATAACCTAGGCATCCAGTGAAAGACATTATACCTCAAACATTGTTTTGTATAACATACCATGACGATAATAATCCAGGCATCCAGTGAGACATTATACCTCGAACATTGGTCTGTATAACATAGCTCTACGATAATAACCGAGGCATACAGTGAAAGACATTATACCTGAAACATTGTTCTATGTAACATACCATGACTATAATAACCCAGGCATCCAGTGAAAGACATTATTCCTCAAACATTGTTCTGTATAACATATCATGACGATAATAACCCAGGCATCCGGTGAAAGACATTATTCCTCAAACATTGTTCTATATAACATACCATGATGATAATAACCCAGGTATCCAGTGAAAGACATTATTCCTCAAACATTGTTCTGTATAACATATCATGGCGCTAATAACCCAGGCATCCAGTGAAAGACATTATTCCTCAAACATTGTTCTATATAACATACCATGATGATAATAACCCAGGTATCCAGTGAAAGACATTATTCCTCAAACATTGTTCTGTATAACATACCATGATGATAATAACCCAGGCGTCCAGTGAGTCATTATACCTCAAACCTTGTTCTGTATAACATAGCTCTACGATAATAACCCAGGCATACAGTGAAAGACATTATACCTCAAACATTGTTCTGTATAACATACCATGATGATAATAACCCAGGCATCCAGAGAAAGACATTATACCTAAAACATATCCAGGTACCATGACTATAATAACCCAGGCATCCAGTGAAAGATATTGTTCCTCAAACATTGTTCTATATAACATACCATGACTATAATAACCCAGGCATCCAGTGAAAGACATTATTCCTCAAACATTGTTCTGCATAACATACCATGGCGATAATAACCCAGGCATCCAGTGAAAGACATTATTTCTCAAACATTGTTCTGTATAACATACCATGATGATAATAACCCAGGTATCCAGTGAAAGATATTATACCTCAAATATTGTTCTATATAACATAATACTACGATAATAACCCAAGCATCCATTGAAAGACATTCTACCTTTAACATTGTTCTGTATAACATACCATGATGATAATAATCCAGACATCCAGTGAGGCATTATACCTCAAACATTGTTCTGTATAACATAGCACTACAGTAATAACCCAGGCATCCAGTGAAAGACATTATACCTCAAACATTGTTCTGTATAACATACCATGATGATAATAATCCAGGCATCCAGCTAGGCATTATACCTCAAACATTGTTCTATATAACATAGCACTACAGTAATAACCCAGGCATCCAGTGAAAGACATTATACCTCAAACATTGTTCTATATAACATACCATGATGATAATAACCCAGGCATCTAGTGAAAGACATTATACCTCAAACATTGTTCTCTATAATATAGCTCTACAATAATAACCCAGGCATCCAGTGAAAGACATTATACCTCAAACATTGTTCTATATAACATACCATGATGATAATCCAGACATCCAGTGAGGCATTATACCTCAAACATTGTTCTGTATAACATAGCACTACGATAATAACCCAGGCATACAGTGAAAGACATTATACCTCAAACATTGTTCCATAACATACCATTGCAGTGAAAGACATTATACCTTGAACATTTTTTCTATATAACATACCATGACAATAATAACCCAGACATCTAGTGAAAGACATTATTCCTCAAACATTGTTCTGTATAACATACCATGATGATAATAACCCAGGCATCCAGTGAAAGATATTATACCTCAAATATTGTTCTATATAACATAATACTACGATAATAACCCAAGCATCCATTGAAAGACATTATACCTCAAACATTGTTTTATATAACATACCATAATGATAATAATCCAGATCCAGTGAGGCATTATATCTCAAACATTGTTCAGTATAACATAGCACTACGATAATAACCCACATTGTTCCATAACATACCATTGCAGTGAAAGACATTATACCTTGAACATTTTTAGTCGAGTTGTGACGAAGTCAAACTCGACTTATAGTTTGGTGAATGGCGGGCGGGCGGGCGTAAACAATTGGTTTCCGGATGATAAATTGATAGTGGTTCAACTCACATTCATTAAACTTCATACGTAGGTTGGTCTTGGTGGGAGGAAGAACCCTATTGATTTTGGACATGCTACGTCGAAGGTCAAGGTCACAGTGACCTTGAACGTAGTAAATCTTAAACAATTGGTTTCCGGATGATAACTTGATAATGGTTCAACTCACATTCATGAAACTTCATAGGTAGATTGGCCTTGGTGAGGGGAAGAACCCTATTGATTTTGGACTCGCTACGTCAAAGGTCAAGGTCAACGTGACCTTGAACATAGTAAATCGCAACAATTCCTTTCCGGATGATAACTTGATAGTAGTTCAACCTACATTCATGAAACTTCATAGGTGGGTTGGCCTTGGTGCGAGGAAGAACTCTATTGATCTTGGACTCACCAGATCAAAGGTCAAGGTCACAGTGAACTTTAACATAGTATATCGCAACAATTGGTTTCCGGATGATAACTTGATAGTGGTTCAACCTAGAGTCATGAAACTTCATAGGTGTGTTGGCCTTGGTGTGAGGAAGAACCCTATTGATCTTGGACTCACCAGGTCAAAGGTCAAGGTCACAGTGACCTTGAACATAGTATATCGCAACAATTGGTTTCCGGATGATAACTTGATAGTGGTTCAACCTAGAGTCATGAAACTTTACAGGCGTGTTGGCCTTGGTGCGAGGAAGAACCCTATTGATGTTGGACTCACCAGGTCAAGGTCACAGTGACCTTGAACACAGTATATCACAACAATTGGTTTCCGGATGAGAACTTGATAGTGGTTCAACCTAGAGTCATGAAACTTCATAGGTGTGTTGGCCTTGGTGCGAGGAACTGTTGTCACAACTCGACATTGGATCGGTGATCCTGAGCGGCATTTTTTCTATATAACATACCATGACAATAATAACCCAGGCATCTAGTGAAAGACATTATTCCTCAAACATTGTTCTATATAACAGCACTATGATAATAACCCAGGCATACAGTGAAAGATATTCTACCTTTAACATTGTTCTATATAACATACCATGATGATAATAGTCCAGGCATCCAGTGAAAGACATTATACCTCAAACATTGTTCTGTATAACATAGCACTACGATAATAACCCAGGTATGCAGTGAAAGACATCATACCTCAACATTTTTTCTATATAACATACCATGACGATAATAACCCAGGCATCTAGTGAAAGACATTATTCCTCAAACATTGTTCTATATAACATAGCGCTACGGTAATAACCCAGGCATCCAGTGAAAGACATTATACCTCAAACATTTTTCTGGATAACATACCATGATGATAATAACCCAGGCATCCAGTGAAAGACATTATACCTCAAACATTGTTCTATATAGCATACCATGATCATAATAATCCTGGCATCCAGAGAGACGTTATACCTCAAACATTGTTCTGTATAACATACCAAGATGATAATAACCCAGGCATCCAGTGAAAGACATTATACCTCAAACATCGTTCTATATAGCATACCATGACGATAATAATCCTGGCATCCAGTGAGACATTATACCTCAAACATTGTTCTGTATAACATAGCTCTACGATAATAACCCAGGCATCCAGTGAAAGACATTATACCTAAAACATATCCAGGTACCATGACTATAATTAACCCAGGCATCCAGTGAAAGACATTGTTCCTCAAACATTGTTCTATATAACATACCATGACTATAATAACCCAGGCATCCAGTGAAAGACATTATACCTCAAACATTGTTCTATATAGCATACCATGACGATAATAATCCTGGCATCCAATGAGACATTATACCTCAAACATTGTTCTGTATAACATAGCTCTACGATAATAACCCAGGCATCCAGTGAAAGACATTATACCTAAAACATATCCAGGTACCATGACTATAATAACCCAGGCATCCAGTGAAAGACATTGTTCCTCAAACATTGTTCTATATAACATACCATCACTATAATAACCCAGGCATCCAGTGAAAGACATTATACCTCAAACATTGTTCTATATAGCATACCATGACGATAATAATCCTGGCATCCAGTGAGACATTATACCTCAAACATTGTTCTGTATAACATAGCTCTACGATAATAACCCAGGCATCCAGTGAAAGACATTATACCTAAAACATATCCAGGTACCATGACTATAATAACCCAGGCATCCAGTGAAAGACATTGTTCCTCAAACATTGTTCTATATAACATACCATGACTATAATAACCCAGGCATCCAGTGAAAGACATTATTCCTCAAACATTGTTCTGCATAACATACCATGACGATAATAACCCAGGCATCCAGTGAAAGACATTATTCCTCAAACATTGTTCTGTATAACATACCATGATGATAATAACCCAGGTATCCAGTGAAAGATATTATACCTCAAATATTGTTCTATATAACATAATACTACGATAATAACCCAAGCATCCATTGAAAGACATTATACCTCAAACATTGTTTTATATAACATACCATGATGATAATAATCCAGACATCCAGTGAGGCATTATATCTCAAACATTGTTCTATATAACATAGCACTACGATAATAACCCAGGCATACAGTGAAAGACATTATATCTCAAACATTGTTCCATAACATACCATTGCAGTGAAAGACATTATACCTTGAACATTTTTAGTCGAGTTGTGACGAAGTCAAACTCGACTTATAGTTTGGTGAATGGCGGGCGGGCGGACGGGCGGGCGGGCGTGCGGACGGGTGGGCGGGCGGGCGGGCGGGCGGGCGGGCGTAAACAATTGGTTTCCGGATGATAAATTGATAGTGGTTCAACTCACATTCATTAAACTTCATACGTAGGTTGGTCTTGGTGGGAGGAAGAACCCTATTGATTTTGGACATGCTACGTCAAAGGTCAAGGTCACAGTGACCTTGAACGTAGTAAATCTTAAACGATTGGTTTCTGGATGATTACTTGATAATGGTTCAACTCACATTCATGAAACTTCATAGGTAGATTGGCCTTGGTGAGGGGAAGAACCCTATTGATTTTGGACTCGCTACGTCAAAGGTCAAGGTCAACGTGACCTTGAACATAGTAAATCGCAACAATTCCTTTCCAGGTGATAACTTGATAGTAGTTCAACCTACATTCATGAAACTTCATAGGTGGGTTGGCCTTGTAGCGAGGAAGAACTCTATTGATCTTGGACTCACCAGATCAAAGGTCAAGGTCACAGTGACCTTGAACATAGTATATCGCAACAATTGGTTTCCGGATGATAACTTGATAGTGGTTCAACCTAGAGTCATGAAACTTCATAGGTGTGTTGGCCTTGGTGCGAGGAAGAACCCTATTGATCTTGGACTCACCAGGTCAAAGGTCAAGGTCACAGTGACCTTGAACATAGTATATCGCAACAATTGGTTTCCGGATGATAACTTGATAGTGGTTCAACCTAGAATCATGAAACTTTACAGGCATGTTGGCCTTGGTGCGAGGAAGAACCCTATTGATGTTGGACTCACCAGGTCAAAGGTCAAGGTCACAGTGACCTTGAACATAGTATATCGCAACAATTGGTTTCCGGATGAGAACTTGATAGTGGTTCAACCTAGAGTCATGAAACTTCATAGGTGTGTTGGCCTTGGTGCGAGGAACTGTTGTCACAACTCGACATTGGATCGGTGATCCTGAGCGGCATTTTTTCTATATAACATACCATGGCAATAATAACCCAGGCATCTAGTGAAAGACATTATTCCTCAAACATTGTTCTTTATAACAGCACTATGATAATAACCCAGTCTATCAGTGTAAGATATTCTACCTTTAACATTGTTCTATATAACATACCATGATGATAATAGTCCAGGCATCCAGTGAAAGACATTATACCTCAAACATTGTTCTGTATAACATAGCACTACGATAATAACCCAGGTATGCAGTGAAAGACATTATACCTCAACATTTTTTCTATATAACATACCATGACGATAATAACCCAGGCATCTAGTGAAAGACATTATTCCTCAAACATTGTTCTATATAACATAGCGCTACGGTAATAACCCAGGCATCCAGTGAAAGACATTATACCTCAAACATTTTTCTGGATAACATACCATGACGATAATAACCCAGGCATCCAGTGAAAAACATTATACCTCAAACATTGTTGTATATAGCATACCATGATGATAATAATCCTGGCATCCAGTGAGACATTATACCTCAAACATTGTTCTGCATAACATACCAAGATGATAATAACCCAGGCATCCAGTGAAAGACATTATACCTGAAACATTGTTCTATGTAACATGCCATGACAATAATAACCCAGGCATCCAGTGAAAGACATACCTCAAACATTGTTCTGTATAACATACCATGACAATAATAACCCAGGCATCCAGTGAGACATTATACCTCAAACATTGTTCTGTATAACATACCAAGACGATAATAACCCAGGCATCCAGTGAAAGACATTATACCTCAAACATTGTTCTATATAGCATACCATGACGATAATAATCCTGGCATCCAGTGAGACATTATACCTCAAACATTGTTCTGTATAACATAGCTCTACGATAATAACCCAGGCATCCAGTGAGACATTATACCTCAAACATTGTTCTGTATAACATAGCTCTACGATAATAACCCAGGCATCCAGTGAAAGACATTATACCTCAAACATTGTTCTGTATAACATAGCTCTACGATAATAACCCAGGCATACAGTGAAAGACATTATACCTCAAACATTGTTCTGTATAACATAGCTCTACGATAATAACCCAGGCATCCTGTGAAAGACATTATACCTCAAACATTGTTTTATATAGCATAGCACTACAATAATAACCCAGACATCCTGTGAAAGACATTATACCTCAAACATTGTTCTGTATAACATAGCACTACGATAATAACCCAGGCATGCCGTGAAGGACATTATATCTCAAACGTTGTTCTATATAACATACCACGACGATAATAACTCAGGCATCCAGTGAAAGACATTATACCTCAAATATTGTTCAGTTACATCCATATTAGTTGAAAATTTTTTAACACTAGCATGTTATTGGCGATCAAAGATCGGAAAACGTCAATATTACCTTTCACTGCACAAAGTTGAAAGTAAGGGAACTTTTAGCACTCATCGTCCCTAAAGACCAGTTGAATTAATTTTCAAAATACCCCTTTAAAAACCAGAGATATGACATCATTACCTACAGGCATTACCCTCCCCGATCTGGTGACAGCCCTACCAGAGATTTGACATCAATACTAACAGGCATTACCCACCCCCATCTGGTGACAACCCTACTAAAGATTTGACATCAATACCTACAGGCATTACCCACCCCCATCTGGTGACAGCCATACCGGAGATATGACATCAATACCGACAGACATTACCCACTTCCATCTGGTGACAGCCCTACCAGAGATATGACATCAATACCTACATGCATTACCCAACCCCATCTGGTGATAGCTCTACCGGGGATGTGACATCAATACTGACAGGCATTACCCACCCAATCTGGTGACAGCCATACACTCAATGCTACAAAACATACCACTATAATAATACACCAGACATAAAGAGGAATCGATTAGCTCAGATATTGTGCAGTTTCATCCATAAATCTCATCGTTGTTGGATCCACTCAATGATGGACGCATTTCATTGGATGCCATCTGGAAATTAGCTTGTGATTTCAAAGTAATCTAGTCTCCGTTGGTTTACTGCTGAGACCAGGAATGTGAAATCCTCGAGACAAAACTTAACATCAGTAGTGACAAACAAATCTGTATGTTCACAGTGAGATGTTTGTCAGGCAACAAAACAAACTTAATAAACTGGTAAAGCAAATATACTGTACCAATTCAATTCTTGATAAAGTAGATTCTCAACATGTTCAGGCCACTATCATTGAGAAGCCTTTGCATCAATAAAAGACAACCATACTGTCAGGGCATTTGTTGTCTGAAGACCTTGAAAATTGTTTTTCCAGTTTCTTTATTGAAAAGATTGAAGGGATTAGAGCGTTGCTTGATACATGCGCACTCTATGATTTTTCCCAGACTAGCGATATGGCACACACTTGCCCAAAAGTTTAAAGCTCTAATAAATTCAAACATTCAGCACTCAAGGATACTCATAAGCCAATATCCAAGGCACCGTTTAAATAGTTTGCATTAAATGTCATTCCCATATGGTTGTTAAATATGTCTTTCAGCATTGGGCAAACCAATGTTTAAAACTAGTAAATGCCTCACTACAGTCTGGCAATCATCCTATGAACATGAATCATGCTTTATCTTCTCAACAGTCTGGCAACTAGCCTATGAACATGAATCATGCTTTATCTTCTCAACAGTCTGGCAACCATCCTATGAACATGAATCATGCTTTATCTTCTCAACAATTTGGCAACCATCCTACGAACATGAAGCATGCTTTATCTTCTCAACAGGCTGGCAACCATCCTATGAACATGAATCATGCTTTAGCTTCTCAACAGGCTGGCAACCATCCTATGAACATGAATGATGCTTTAACTTCTCAACAATCTGGCAACCATCCGGTGAACATGAATCATGCTTTAACTTCTCAACAATCTGGCAACCATCCTGTGAACATGAATCATGCTTTAGCTTCTCAACAGGCTGGTAACCATCCTGTGAACATGAATAATGCTTTATCTTCTCAGCATTCTGGTAACCATCTTATGAGTCTTGCTTTAACTTCTGAACAGTCTGGTAACCATTCTATGAACATGAATCATTCTTTAACTTCTGAACAGTCTGGCAATCATCCTATGAACATGAATCATGCTTTATCTTCTCAACAGTCTGGCAATCATCCTATGAACATGAATCATTCTTTAACTTCTCAACAGTCTGGCAATCATCCTATGAACATGAATCATGCTTTAACTTCTCAACAGTCTGGCAACTAGCCTATGAACATGAATCATGCTTTAACTTCTCAACAGTCTGGCAATCATCCTATGAACATGAATCATGCTTTATCTTCTCAACAGTCTGGCAACTAGCCTATGAACATGAATCATGCTTTAACTTCTCAACAGTCTGGCAATCATCCTATGAACATGAATCATGCTTTATCTTCTCAACAGTCTGGCAACTAGCCTATGAACATGAATCATGCTTTATCTTCTCAACAATTTGGCAACCATCCCATGAACATGAAGCATGCTTTATCTTCTCAACAAGCTGGCAACCATCCAATGAACATGAATCATGCTTTAACTTTTCAACAATCTGGCAACCATCCTATGAATATGAATCATGCTTTAACTTCTCAACAGTCTGGTAATCATCCAATGAACATGAATAATGCTTTATCTTCTCAACACTCTGGCAACCATCCAATGAACATGAATCATGCTTTATCTTCTCAACAGCCTGGCAAACATCCTATGAACATGAATCGTGCTTCATCTTCTCAACAATCTGGCAACCATCCTATGAACATGAATCATGCTTCATCTTCTCAACAATCTAGCAATCATCCTATGAACAATAATCATGCTTTATCTTCTCAACAATCTAGCAATCATCCTATGAACATGAATCATGCTTTAGCTTCTCAACAGCCTGGCAACCATCCTATGAACATGAATCATGCTTTATCTTCTCAACAATCTGGCAACCATCCTATGAACATGAATGTTGCTTTATCTTCTCAACATTCTGGAAACCATCCTATGAACGTGAATCATGCTTTATCTTCTCAACAGTCTGGCAATCATCCTATGAACGTGAATCATGCTTTATCTTCTCAACAATCTGGCAACCATCCTATGAACATGAATCATGCTTTAGCTTCTCAACAGCCCAGCAACCATCCTATGAACATGAATCATGCTTTAGCTTTTCAACAGTCTGACAACCATCCTACGAACATGAATCATGCTTTAGCTTCTCAACAGTCTGGCAACCATCCTATGAACATGAATCATGCTTTAGCTTCTCAACAGTCTGGCAACCATCCTACGAACATGGATCATGCTTTAGCTTCTCAACAGTCTGGCAACCATCCTATGAACATGAATCATGCTTTAGCTTCTCAACACTCTGGCAACCATCCAATGAACATGAATCATGCTTTATATTCTCAACACTCTGGCAACCATCCTATGAGCATGAATCATGCTTTAACTTCTCAATAGTCTGGCAACCATCCTATTAATATGAATCATGCTTTAAGTTCTCAACAGTCTGGCAATCATCCCATGAATGTGAATCACGCTTTAACTTCTCAACAGTCTGACAACCATCCTTTGAACATGAATCATGCTTTAACTTCTCAACAGTCTGGCAACCATCCTATGAACTTGAATCATGCTTTATCTTCTCAACAATCTGGCAACCATCATATGAACATGAATCATGCTTTATCTTCCCAACAGTCTGGTAAACCATCCTATGAATGTGAATCACGCTTTAACTTCTCAACAGTCTGGCAACCATCCTATGAACATGAATCATGCTTTAACTTCTCAACAGTCTGACAACCATCCTTTGAATGTGAATCATGCTTTAACTTTTCAACAGTCTGGCAACCATCCTATGAATGTGAATCATGCTTTACCTTCTCAACAGTCTGACAACCATCCTTTGAACATGAATAATGCTTTAACTTCTCAAATGTCTGGCAACCATCCTATGAACATGAATCATGCTTTAGCTTCTCAACAGTGGTAACCATCCAATGAACATGAATCATGCTTTATCTTCTCAACAGCCTGGCAACCATCCTATGAACATCAATCATGCTTTTTCTTCTCAACAACCTGGCAACCATCCTATGAACATGAATCATGATTTAGCTTCTCAACAATCTGGCAACCATCCTATGAACATGAATCATGCTTTATCTTCTCAACAATCTGGCAACCATCCCATGAACATAAATCATGCTTTAGCTTCTCAGCAGTCTGGAAACCAGCCTATGAACATGAAGCATGCTTTATCTTCTCAACAATCTGGCAACTATCCTATGAACATGAAGCATGCTTTATCTTCTCAACAAGCTGGCAACCATCCTATGAACATGAATCATGCTTTAACTTTTCAGCAATCTGGCAACCATCCTATGAACATGAATCATGTTTTAACTTTTCAACAATCTGGCAACCATCCTGTGAACATGAATCATGCTTTAACTTTTCAACAATCTGGCAACCATCCTATGAACATGAATCATGCTTTATCTTCTCAATAGTCTTGCTACCATCCTATGAACAGAACATGAATCAAGTGTTAGCTTCTCAACAGCCTAGCAACCATCCTATGAACATGAATCATGCTTTATCTTCTCACCAATCTGGCAACCATCCTATGAATATGAATCATGCTCCGCTTTAGCTTCTCAACATTCTGGCAACCATCCTATGAACATGAATCATGCTTTAGCTTCTCAACAGCCTAGCAACCATCCTATGAACATGAATCATGCTTTATCTCCTCAACAGCCTAGCAACCATCCTATGAACATGAATCATGCTTTATCTTACAATCTGGCAACCATCCTATGAACATGAATCATGCTTCAGCTTCTCAACATTCTGGCAACCATCCTATGAATGTGAATCATGCTTTACCTTCTCAACAGTCTTGTAACCATCCAATGAACATGAATCATGCTTTATCTTATCAACTATCTGGCAACCATCCTATGAACAATAATCATGCTTTAGCCTCTCAACACTCTGGTAACCATCTGATGAATGTGAATCATGTTTCAGCTTCTGAACAGTCTGGCAAGCAGCCTATAAACATGAATCATGCTTTAGCTTCTCAACAGTCTGTAAACCATCCTATGAACATGAATCATGCTTTAGCTTCTCAACAGTCTGTAAACCATCCTATGAACATGAATCATGCTTTAACTTCTCAACAGTCTGGCAACCATCCTATGAAGATGAATCATGCTTTTCTCTCAGCAATCTTGCAACCACCCTTTGAACATGAATGATGCTTTAGCTTCTCAACAGTCTGGCAACCATCCTATAAATGTGAATCATGCATTACCTTCTCAACAGTCTGGCAACCATCCTATGAATATGAATCATGCTTTAGCTTCTCAACAATCTGGCAACCATCCTATGAACACGAATCATGTTTTAGCTTCTCAACAGTCTGGCAACCATACTATGAATGCGAATCATGCTTTATCTTCTCAACAGTCTGGTAACCATCCTATGAATATGAATCATGCTTTAGCTTCTCAACAGTCTGGCAACCATCCTATGAACATGAATCATGCTTTATCTTCTCAACAATCTGGCAACCATCCTATGAACATGAATGTTGCTTTATCTTCTCAACAGTCTGGCGTCTGGCAACCATCGTATGAACGTGAATCATGCTGTATCTTCTCAACAGTCTGGCAACCATCCTATGAACCTGAATCATGCTTCAAATTCTCAACAGTCTGGCAACCATCCTATGAACATGAATCATGCTTTAACTTCTCAACAGTCTGGCAACCATCCTTTGAACATGAATCATGCTTTAACTTCTCAACAGTCTGGCAGCCATCTTATGAACATGAATCATGCTTTAACTTCTCAACAATCTGGCAACCATCCTATGAATGTGAATCTTGCATTATCTTCTCAACAGTCTGACAACCATCCTTTGAACATGAATCATGCATTAACTTCTCAACAGTCTGACAACCATCCTTTGAACATTAATCATGCTTTACGTTCTCAACAGTCTGACAACCATCCTATGAACATGAATCATGCTTTAACTTCTCAACAATCTGGCAACCATCCTATGAACATGAATCATGCTTTAACTTCTCAACAATCTGGCAACCATCCTATGAATGTGAATCATGCTTTACGTTCTCAACAGTCTGACAACCATCCTATGAACATGAATCATGCTTTACGTTCTCAACAGTCTGACAACCATCCTATGAACATGAATTATGCTTTAACTTCTCAACAGTCTGGCAACCATCCTATGAACATGAATCATGCTTTACGTTCTCAACAGTCTGACAACCATCATATGAACATGAATCATGCTTTAGCTTCTCAACAGTCTGGCAACCATCCTATGAACATGAATCATGCTTTAACTTCTCAACAGTCTGGCAACCATCCTATGAATGTGAATCATGCTTTATCTTCTCAACAGTCTGACAACCATCCTTTGAACATTAATCATGCTTTAACTTCTCAACAGTCTGGCAACCATCCTATGAACATGAATCATGCTTTACGTTCTCAACAGTCTGGCAACCATCCTATGAATGTGAATCATGCTTTATCTTCTCAAAAGTCTGACAACCATCCTTTGAACATGAATCATGCTTTAACTTCTCAACAGTCTGGCAACCATCATATGAATGTGAATCATGCTTTACGTTCTCAACAGTCTGACAACCATCCTATGAACATGAATCATGCTTTTACTTCTCAACAGTCTGGCAACCATCCTTTGAATGTGAATCATGCTTTAACTTCTCAACAGTCTGACAACCATCATATGAATGTGAATCATGCTTTACGTTCTCAACAGTCTGGCAACCATCTTATAAACATGAATCATGCTTTAACTTCTCATCAGTCTGGCAACCATCCTATGAATGTGAATCATGCTTTACGTTCTCAACAGTCTGGCAACCATCTTATAAACATGAATCATGCTTTAACTTCTCAACAGTCTGGCAACCATCCTCTGAATGTGAATCATGCTTTAACTTCTCAACAGTCTGGCAACCATCCTATGAACATGAATCATGCTTCAACTTCTCAACAGTCTGGCAACCATCCTATGAATGTGAATCATGCTTTATCTTCTCAACAGTCTGACAACCATCCTTTGAACATGAATCATGCTTTAACTTCTCAACAGTCTGGCAACCATCATATGAATGTGAATCATGCTTTACGTTCTCAACAGTTTGGCAACCATCTTATAAACATGAATCATGCTTTAGCTTCTCAACAGGCTGGTAACCATCCTGTGAACATGAATAATGCTTTATCTTCTCAGCATTCTGGTAACCATCTTATGAGTCTTGCTTTAACTTCTGAACAGTCTGGTAACCATTCTATGAACATGAATCATTCTTTAACTTCTGAACAGTCTGGCAATCATCCTATGAACATGAATCATGCTTTATCTTCTCAACAGTCTGGCAATCATCCTATGAACATGAATCATTCTTTAACTTCTCAACAGTCTGGCAATCATCCTATGAACATGAATCATGCTTTAACTTCTCAACAGTCTGGCAACTAGCCTATGAACATGAATCATGCTTTAACTTCTCAACAGTCTGGCAATCATCCTATGAACATGAATCATGCTTTATCTTCTCAACAGTCTGGCAACTAGCCTATGAACATGAATCATGCTTTAACTTCTCAACAGTCTGGCAATCATCCTATGAACATGAATCATGCTTTATCTTCTCAACAGTCTGGCAACTAGCCTATGAACATGAATCATGCTTTATCTTCTCAACAATTTGGCAACCATCCCATGAACATGAAGCATGCTTTATCTTCTCAACAAGCTGGCAACCATCCAATGAACATGAATCATGCTTTAACTTTTCAACAATCTGGCAACCATCCTATGAATATGAATCATGCTTTAACTTCTCAACAGTCTGGTAATCATCCAATGAACATGAATAATGCTTTATCTTCTCAACACTCTGGCAACCATCCAATGAACATGAATCATGCTTTATCTTCTCAACAGCCTGGCAAACATCCTATGAACATGAATCGTGCTTCATCTTCTCAACAATCTGGCAACCATCCTATGAACATGAATCATGCTTCATCTTCTCAACAATCTAGCAATCATCCTATGAACAATAATCATGCTTTATCTTCTCAACAATCTAGCAATCATCCTATGAACATGAATCATGCTTTAGCTTCTCAACAGCCTGGCAACCATCCTATGAACATGAATCATGCTTTATCTTCTCAACAATCTGGCAACCATCCTATGAACATGAATGTTGCTTTATCTTCTCAACATTCTGGAAACCATCCTATGAACGTGAATCATGCTTTATCTTCTCAACAGTCTGGCAATCATCCTATGAACATGAATCATGCTTTATCTTCTCAACAATCTGGCAACCATCCTATGAACATGAATCATGCTTTAGCTTCTCAACAGCCCAGCAACCATCCTATGAACATGAATCATGCTTTAGCTTTTCAACAGTCTGACAACCATCCTACGAACATGAATCATGCTTTAGCTTCTCAACAGTCTGGCAACCATCCTATGAACATGAATCATGCTTTAGCTTCTCAACAGTCTGGCAACCATCCTACGAACATGGATCATGCTTTAGCTTCTCAACAGTCTGGCAACCATCCTATGAACATGAATCATGCTTTAGCTTCTCAACACTCTGGCAACCATCCAATGAACATGAATCATGCTTTATATTCTCAACACTCTGGCAACCATCCTATGAGCATGAATCATGCTTTAACTTCTCAATAGTCTGGCAACCATCCTATTAATATGAATCATGCTTTAAGTTCTCAACAGTCTGGCAATCATCCCATGAATGTGAATCACGCTTTAACTTCTCAACAGTCTGACAACCATCCTTTGAACATGAATCATGCTTTAACTTCTCAACAGTCTGGCAACCATCCTATGAACTTGAATCATGCTTTATCTTCTCAACAATCTGGCAACCATCATATGAACATGAATCATGCTTTATCTTCCCAACAGTCTGGTAAACCATCCTATGAATGTGAATCACGCTTTAACTTCTCAACAGTCTGGCAACCATCCTATGAACATGAATCATGCTTTAACTTCTCAACAGTCTGACAACCATCCTTTGAATGTGAATCATGCTTTAACTTTTCAACAGTCTGGCAACCATCCTATGAATGTGAATCATGCTTTACCTTCTCAACAGTCTGACAACCATCCTTTGAACATGAATAATGCTTTAACTTCTCAAATGTCTGGCAACCATCCTATGAACATGAATCATGCTTTAGCTTCTCAACAGTGGTAACCATCCAATGAACATGAATCATGCTTTATCTTCTCAACAGCCTGGCAACCATCCTATGAACATCAATCATGCTTTTTCTTCTCAACAACCTGGCAACCATCCTATGAACATGAATCATGATTTAGCTTCTCAACAATCTGGCAACCATCCTATGAACATGAATCATGCTTTATCTTCTCAACAATCTGGCAACCATCCCATGAACATAAATCATGCTTTAGCTTCTCAGCAGTCTGGAAACCAGCCTATGAACATGAAGCATGCTTTATCTTCTCAACAATCTGGCAACTATCCTATGAACATGAAGCATGCTTTATCTTCTCAACAAGCTGGCAACCATCCTATGAACATGAATCATGCTTTAACTTTTCAGCAATCTGGCAACCATCCTATGAACATGAATCATGTTTTAACTTTTCAACAATCTGGCAACCATCCTGTGAACATGAATCATGCTTTAACTTTTCAACAATCTGGCAACCATCCTATGAACATGAATCATGCTTTATCTTCTCAATAGTCTTGCTACCATCCTATGAACAGAACATGAATCAAGTGTTAGCTTCTCAACAGCCTAGCAACCATCCTATGAACATGAATCATGCTTTATCTTCTCACCAATCTGGCAACCATCCTATGAATATGAATCATGCTCCGCTTTAGCTTCTCAACATTCTGGCAACCATCCTATGAACATGAATCATGCTTTAGCTTCTCAACAGCCTAGCAACCATCCTATGAACATGAATCATGCTTTATCTCCTCAACAGCCTAGCAACCATCCTATGAACATGAATCATGCTTTATCTTACAATCTGGCAACCATCCTATGAACATGAATCATGCTTCAGCTTCTCAACATTCTGGCAACCATCCTATGAATGTGAATCATGCTTTACCTTCTCAACAGTCTTGTAACCATCCAATGAACATGAATCATGCTTTATCTTATCAACTATCTGGCAACCATCCTATGAACAATAATCATGCTTTAGCCTCTCAACACTCTGGTAACCATCTGATGAATGTGAATCATGTTTCAGCTTCTGAACAGTCTGGCAAGCAGCCTATAAACATGAATCATGCTTTAGCTTCTCAACAGTCTGTAAACCATCCTATGAACATGAATCATGCTTTAGCTTCTCAACAGTCTGTAAACCATCCTATGAACATGAATCATGCTTTAACTTCTCAACAGTCTGGCAACCATCCTATGAAGATGAATCATGCTTTTCTCTCAGCAATCTTGCAACCACCCTTTGAACATGAATGATGCTTTAGCTTCTCAACAGTCTGGCAACCATCCTATAAATGTGAATCATGCATTACCTTCTCAACAGTCTGGCAACCATCCTATGAATATGAATCATGCTTTAGCTTCTCAACAATCTGGCAACCATCCTATGAACACGAATCATGTTTTAGCTTCTCAACAGTCTGGCAACCATACTATGAATGCGAATCATGCTTTATCTTCTCAACAGTCTGGTAACCATCCTATGAATATGAATCATGCTTTAGCTTCTCAACAGTCTGGCAACCATCCTATGAACATGAATCATGCTTTATCTTCTCAACAATCTGGCAACCATCCTATGAACATGAATGTTGCTTTATCTTCTCAACAGTCTGGCAACCATCGTATGAACGTGAATCATGCTGTATCTTCTCAACAGTCTGGCAACCATCCTATGAACCTGAATCATGCTTCAAATTCTCAACAGTCTGGCAACCATCCTATGAACATGAATCATGCTTTAACTTCTCAACAGTCTGGCAACCATCCTTTGAACATGAATCATGCTTTAACTTCTCAACAGTCTGGCAGCCATCTTATGAACATGAATCATGCTTTAACTTCTCAACAATCTGGCAACCATCCTATGAATGTGAATCTTGCATTATCTTCTCAACAGTCTGACAACCATCCTTTGAACATGAATCATGCATTAACTTCTCAACAGTCTGACAACCATCCTTTGAACATTAATCATGCTTTACGTTCTCAACAGTCTGACAACCATCCTATGAACATGAATCATGCTTTAACTTCTCAACAATCTGGCAACCATCCTATGAACATGAATCATGCTTTAACTTCTCAACAATCTGGCAACCATCCTATGAATGTGAATCATGCTTTACGTTCTCAACAGTCTGACAACCATCCTATGAACATGAATCATGCTTTACGTTCTCAACAGTCTGACAACCATCCTATGAACATGAATCATGCTTTAACTTCTCAACAGTCTGGCAACCATCCTATGAACATGAATCATGCTTTACGTTCTCAACAGTCTGACAACCATCATATGAACATGAATCATGCTTTAGCTTCTCAACAGTCTGGCAACCATCCTATGAACATGAATCATGCTTTAACTTCTCAACAGTCTGGCAACCATCCTATGAATGTGAATCATGCTTTATCTTCTCAACAGTCTGACAACCATCCTTTGAACATTAATCATGCTTTAACTTCTCAACAGTCTGGCAACCATCCTATGAACATGAATCATGCTTTACGTTCTCAACAGTCTGGCAACCATCCTATGAATGTGAATCATGCTTTATCTTCTCAAAAGTCTGACAACCATCCTTTGAACATGAATCATGCTTTAACTTCTCAACAGTCTGGCAACCATCATATGAATGTGAATCATGCTTTACGTTCTCAACAGTCTGACAACCATCCTATGAACATGAATCATGCTTTTACTTCTCAACAGTCTGGCAACCATCCTTTGAATGTGAATCATGCTTTAACTTCTCAACAGTCTGACAACCATCATATGAATGTGAATCATGCTTTACGTTCTCAACAGTCTGGCAACCATCTTATAAACATGAATCATGCTTTAACTTCTCATCAGTCTGGCAACCATCCTATGAATGTGAATCATGCTTTACGTTCTCAACAGTCTGGCAACCATCTTATAAACATGAATCATGCTTTAACTTCTCAACAGTCTGGCAACCATCCTCTGAATGTGAATCATGCTTTAACTTCTCAACAGTCTGGCAACCATCCTATGAACATGAATCATGCTTCAACTTCTCAACAGTCTGGCAACCATCCTATGAATGTGAATCATGCTTTATCTTCTCAACAGTCTGACAACCATCCTTTGAACATGAATCATGCTTTAACTTCTCAACAGTCTGGCAACCATCATATGAATGTGAATCATGCTTTACGTTCTCAACAGTCTGGCAACCATCTTATAAACATGAATCATGCTTTAACTTCTCATCAGTCTGGCAACCATCCTATGAATGTGAATCATGCTTTACATTCTCAACAGTCTGACAACCATCCTATGAACATGAATCATGCTTTAACTTCTCAACAGTCTGGCAACCATCCTCTGAATGTGAATCATGCTTTAACTTCTCAACAGTCTGACAACCATCCTATGAACATGAATCATGCTTTACGTTCTCAACAGTCTGACAACCATCCTATGAACATGAATCATGCTTTAACTTCTCAACAGTCTGGCAACCATCCTATGAACATGAATCATGCTTTACGTTCTCAACAGTCTGACAACCATCATATGAACATGAATCATGCTTTAGCTTCTCAACAGTCTGGCAACCATCCTATGAACATGAATCATGCTTTAACTTCTCAACAGTCTGGCAACCATCCTATGAATGTGAATCATGCTTTATCTTCTCAACAGTCTGGCAACCATCCTTTGAATGTGAATCATGCTTTAACTTCTCAACAGTCTGACAACCATCATATGAATGTGAATCATGCTTTACGTTCTCAACAGTCTGGCAACCATCTTATAAACATGAATCATGCTTTAACTTCTCATCAGTCTGGCAACCATCCTATGAATGTGAATCATGCTTTACGTTCTCAACAGTCTGACAACCATCCTATGAACATGAATCATGCTTTAACTTCTCAACAGTCTGGCAACCATCCTCTGAATGTGAATCATGCTTTAACTTCTCAACAGTCTGGCAACCATCCTATGAACATGAATCATGCTTCAACTTCTCAACAGTCTGGCAACCATCCTATGAATGTGAATCATGCTTTATCTTCTCAACAGTCTGACAACCATCCTTTGAACATGAATCATGCTTTAACTTCTCAACAGTCTGGCAACCATCCTATGAACATGAATCATGCTTTACGTTCTCAACAGTCTGACAACCATCCTATGAACATGAATCATGCTTTAACTTCTCAACAGTCTGGCAACCATCCTATGAACATGAATCATGCTTTACGTTCTCAACAGTCTGACAACCATCCTATGAACACGAATCATGCTTTAACTTCTCAACAGTCTGGCAACCATCCTATGAACATGAATCATGCTTTACGTTCTCAACAGTCTGACAACCATCCTATGAACATGAATCATGCTTTAACTTCTCAACAGTCTGGCCACCATCCTCTGAATGTGAATCATGCTTTAACTTCTCAACAGTCTGGCAACCATCCTATGAACATGAATCATGCTTTAACTTCTCAACAGTCTGGCAACCATCCTATGAATGTGAATCATGCTTTATCTTCTCAACAGTCTGACAACCATCCTTTGAACATGAATCATGCTTTAACTTCTCAACAGTCTGGCAACCATCCTATGAACATGAATCATGCTTTACGTTCTCAACAGTCTGACAACCATCCTATGAACATGAATCATGCTTTAACTTCTCAACAGTCTGGCAACCATCCTATGAACATGAATCATGCTTTACGTTCTCAACAGTCTGACAACCATCCTATGAACATGAATCATGCTTTAACTTCTCAACAGTCTGACAACCATCCTATGAACATGAATCATGCTTTAACTTCTCAACAGTCTGGCAACCATCCTATGAACATGATTCATGCTTTACGTTCTCAACAGTCTGACAACCATCCTCTGAACATGAATCATTCTTTAACTTCTCAACAGTCTGGCAACCATCCTCTGAATGTGAATCATGCTTTAACTTCTCAACAGTCTGGCAGCCATCCTATGAACATGAATCATGCTTTAACTTCTCAACAGTCTGGCAACCATCCTATGAATGTGAATCATGCTTTATCTTCTCAACAGTCTGACAACCATCCTTAGAACATGAATCATGCTTTAACGTCTCAACAGTCTGGCAACCATCCTATGAACATGAATCATGCTTTAGCTTCTCAACAGTCTGGCAACCATCCTATGAACATGAATCGTGCTTTAACTTCTCAACAGTCTGGCAACCATCCTATGAACATGAATCATGATTTAGCTTCTCAACAGTCTGGCAACCAACCAATGAACATGAATCATGCGTTATCTTCTCAACAGGCTAGCAACCATCTTATAAACATGAATCATGCTTTATCTTCTCAACAATCTGGTAACCATCCTATGAACATGAATCATGCTTTATCTTCTCAACAGTCTGGCAACCATCCTATGAACATGAATCATGCTTTATCTTTTCAGCAGTCTGGAAACTATCCTATCAACATGAATCATGCTTTACCTTCTCAACAGTCTGGTAACCATCCAATGAGCATGAATCATGTTTTAGCTTCTCAACAGCCTAGCAACCATCCTACGAACATGAATCATGCTTTAACTTCTCAACAGTCAGGTAACCATCCAATGAACATGAATCATGCTTTAGCTTCTCAACAGCCTAGCAACCATCCTATGAACATGAATCGTGCTTTAGCTTCTCAACAGCCTAGCAACCATCCTATGAACATGAATCGTGCTTTAGCTTCTCAAGAGGCTGGCAACCCTCCAATGAACATGAATCATGCTTTATCTTCCCAACAGTCTGGCAACCATCCTTTGAACAGGAATCATGCTTTCTCTTCTCTACAGCCTGGCAACCATCCTATGAACATGAGTCATGCTTTAGCTTCTCAACAGCCTAGCAACCATCCTATGAACATGCATCATGATTTTGCTTCTCAACAGTCTGGTAACCATCCTATGAACATGAATCATGCTTTAGCTTCTCAAGAGGCTGGCAACCATCCAATGATCATGAATCGTGCTTTAACTTCTCAGCAGTCTGGCAACCATCCTATGAATGTGAATCATGCTTTACATTCTCAACAGTCTGACAACCATCCTATGAACGTGAATCATGCTTTATTTTCTCAGTAGTCTGGCAACCATCCTACAAACATGAATCATGCTTTATCTTCTCAACAGTCTGCAACCATCCTATGAACATGAATCATGCTTCATCTTCTCAACAGTCTGGCAACCATCCTATGAACATGAATCATGCTTTAACTATTCAACAATCTGGCAACCATCCTATGAACATGAATCATGCTTTATCTTCTCAACAATGTGGTAACCATCCTATGAACATGAATCATGCTTTATCTTCTCAGCAGTCTGGCAACCATCCTATGAACATGAATCATGCTTTAACTTTTCAACAATCTGGCAACCATACTATGAACATGAATCATGCTTTAACTTTTTAACAATCTGGCAACCACCCTATGAACATGAATCATGCTTTATCTTCTCAACAATCTGGCAACCATCCTATGAACATGAATCATGCTTTAACTTCTTAACAATCTGGCAACCATCCTATGCACATGAATCATTCCTTAGCTTCTCAACAATTTGGCAACCATCCTATGAACATGAATCATGCTTTAACTTCTCAACAGGCTGGCAACCATCCTATGAACATGAATCATGCTTTATCTTCTCAGTAGTCTGGTAACCATCCTATGACCGTGAATCATGCTTTAACCTCTCAACAGTCTGGAAACCATCCTAGGAACATGAATCATGCTTTATCTCCTCAACAGTCTGGTAACCATCTGATGAACATGAATCATGCTTCAGCTTCTCAAAAGTCTGGCAACCATCCTATGAACATGAATCATGCTTTAACTTCTCAACAATCTGGCAACCATCCTATGAACATGAATCATGCTTTATCTTCTCTACAGTCTGGAAACCATCCTATGAACATGAATCATGCTTTATCTTCTCAACAGGCTGGTAACCACCCTATGAACATGAATCATGCTTTAGCTTCTCAACAGGCTGGCAACCATCCTATGAACATGAATCATGCTTTAGCTTCTCAACAGGCTGGCAACCATCCTATGAACATGAATGATGCTTTAACTTCTCAACAATCTGGCAACCATCCTATGAACATGACACATGCTTTATCTTCTCTACAGTCTGGAAACCATCCTATGAACATGAATGATGCTTTAACTTCTCAACAATCTGGCAACCATCCTATGAACATGAATCAGGCTTTAACTTCTCAACAATCTGGCAAACATCCTATGAACATGAATCATGCTTTAGCTTCTCAACAGGCTGGCAACCATCCTATGAACATGAATCATGCTTTATCTTCTCAACAGGCTGGTAACCACCCTATGAACATGAATCATGCTTTAGCTTCTCAACAGGCTGGCAACCATCCTATGAACATGAATCATGCTTTAGCTTCTCAACAGGCTGGCAACCATCCTATGAACATGAATGATGCTTTAACTTCTCAACAATCTGGCAACCATCCTATGAACATGAATCATGCTTTATCTTCTCTACAGTCTGGAAACCATCCTATGAACACGAATGATGCTTTAACTTCTCAACAATCTGGCAACCATCCTATGAACATGAATCATGCTTTAACTTCTCAACAATCTGGCAACCATCCTATGAACATGAATCATGCTTTAACTTCTCAACAGTCTGGCAACCATCCTCTGAATGTGAATCATGCTTTAACTTCTCAACAGTCTGGCAACCATCCTATGAACATGAATCATGCTTTAACTTCTCAACAGTCTGGCAACCATCCTATGAATGTGAATCATGCTTTATCTTCTCAACAGTCTGACAACCATCCTTTGAACATGAATCATGCTTTAACTTCTCAACAGTCTGGCAACCATCCTATGAACATGAATCATGCTTTACGTTCTCAACAGTCTGACAACCATCCTATGAACATGAATCATGCTTTAACTTCTCAACAGTCTGGCAACCATCCTATGAACATGAATCATGCTTTACGTTCTCAACAGTCTGACAACCATCCTATGAACATGAATCATGCTTTAACTTCTCAACAGTCTGGCAACCATCCTATGAACATGAATCATGCTTTACGTTCTCAACAGTCTGACAACCATCCTTTGAACATGAATCATTCTTTAACTTCTCAACAGTCTGGCAACCATCCTCTGAATGTGAATCATGCTTTAACTTCTCAACAGTCTGGCAGCCATCCTATGAACATGAATCATGCTTTAACTTCTCAACAGTCTGGCAACCATCCTATGAATGTGAATCATGCTTTATCTTCTCAACAGTCTGACAACCATCCTTTGAACATGAATCATGCTTTAACTTCTCAACAGTCTGGCAACCATCCTATGAACATGAATCATGCTTTAGCTTCTCAACAGTCTGGCAACCATCCTATGAACATGAATCATGCTTTAACTTCTCAACAGTCTGGCAACCATCCTATGAACATGAATCATGATTTAGCTTCTCAACAGTCTGGCAACCAACCAATGAACATGAATCATGCGTTATCTTCTCAACAGGCTAGCAACCATCTTATAAACATGAATCTTGCTTTATCTTCTCAACAATCTGGTAACCATCCTATGAACATGAATCATGCTTTATCTTCTCAACAGTCTGGCAACCATCCTATGAACATGAATCATGCTTTATCTTTTCAGCCGTCTGGAAACTATCCTATCAACATGAATCATGCTTTACCTTCTCAACAGTCTGGTAACCATCCAATGAGCATGAATCATGTTTTAGCTTCTCAACAGCCTAGCAACCATCCTACGAACATGAATCATGCTTTAACTTCTCAACAGTCAGGTAACCATCCAATGAACATGAATCATGCTTTAGCTTTTCAACAGCCTAGCAACCATCCTATGAACATGAATCGTGCTTTAGCTTCTCAACAGCCTAGCAACCATCCTATGAACATGAATCGTGCTTTAGCTTCTCAAGAGGCTGGCAACCCTCCAATGAACATGAATCATGCTTTATCTTCCCAACAGTCTGGCAACCATCCTTTGAACAGGAATCATGCTTTCTCTTCTCTACAGCCTAGCAACCATCCTATGAACATGAGTCATGCTTTAGCTTCTCAACAGCCTAGCAACCATCCTATGAACATGCATCATGATTTTGCTTCTCAACAGGCTGGCAACCATCCTATGAACATGAATCATGCTTTAGCTTCTCAACAGGCTGGTAACCATCCTATGAACATGAATAATGCTTTATCTTCTCAGCATTCTGGTAACCATCTTATGAGTCTTGCTTTAACTTCTGAACAGTCTGGTAACCATTCTATGAACATGAATCATTCTTTAACTTCTCAACAGTCTGGCAATCATCCTATGAACATGAATCATGCTTTAACTTCTCAACAATCTGGCAACCATCCTATGAACATGAATCATGCTTTAGCTTCTCAACAGGCTGGCAACCATCCTATGAACATGAATCATGCTTTAGCTTCTCAACAGGCTGGCAACCATCCTATGAACATGAATCATGCTTTAGCTTCTCAACAGGCTGGCAACCATCCTGTGAACATGAATCATGCTTTAGCTTCTCAACAGGCTGGCAACCATCCTGTGAACATG
Source organism: Pictodentalium vernedei (assembly GCA_031216915.1). Lineage (NCBI taxonomy): Eukaryota > Metazoa > Mollusca > Scaphopoda > Dentaliida > Dentaliidae > Pictodentalium > Pictodentalium vernedei. The sequence goes on along the minus strand of CM062293.1, from coordinate 933,829 downwards.
AATCATGCTTTAGCTTCTCAACAGGCTGGTAACCATCCTATGAACATGAATAATGCTTTATCTTCTCAGCATTCTGGTAACCATCTTATGAGTCTTACTTTAACTTCTGAACAGTCTGGTAACCATTCTATGAACATGAATCATTCTTTAACTAGACCCAGAGGTTTTGAAAAACTACTGATCAAACATCAAATCTTCCATACAAAATAATGTAATTAAAACCCTCTTGGCTCTTAGACTAATGGATATATCTGTAATGAAGATCCCTCAATATTCATTTGGTAACTCCTCTAGAATGAGATTTAAACAATTGTTTTTAACTCTTTACACAACCACAATAGAGAGTTAATGAGTTTTAAACAATTTGTTGGAGACAAAAACTGAAAAAATAATAAAATTTGAAAGTAAATGTTTGTGATTAGTGCTGGAAAATTTTGGAAATTATGTTAGATAACTGGTTAACAGGTAGAATTTGTAATGGAAATGAAGTAAATGGTTTGGTGTTTGAAACTAATATTTAGGATTTATCAAAAATCATTTCCGTAAAAACATAACTATTAATTGAATTTTGCAAATATTATCAAAAGATGGAAAGAAATGTTGTCATGAAAAAATAATCACAAATCTTTTATATCCACCCATAAATTACTTACTCTTGTTTTCTTTATTTCGTGTACAACAGGTGGATGATAAAAATTAATCAGTTGAATGTCTTGACAGCTGGAAGCATTAATTAATCAGTTGAATGTCTTGACAGCTGGAAGCATTAATTAATCAGTTGAATGTCTTGACAGCTGGAAGCATTAATTAATCAGTTGAATGTCTTGACAGCTGGAAGCATTAATTAATCAGTTGAATGTCTTGACAGCTGGAAGCATTAATTAATCAGTTGAATGTCTTGACAGCTGGAAGCATTAATTAATCATTTGATTGTCTTGACAGCTGGAAGCATTAATTAATCAGTTGAATGTCTTGACAGCTGGATGCATTAATTAATCATTTGATTGTCTTGACAGCTGGAAGCATTAATTAATCAGTTGAATGTCTTGACAGCTGGAAGCATTAATTAATCAGTTGAATGTGTTGACAGCTGGAAGCATTAATTAATCAGTTGAATGTCTTGACAGCTGGAAGCATTAATTAATCATTTGATTGTCTTGGCAGTTGGAAGCATTAATTAATCAGTTGATTGTCTTGACAGCGGGAAGCATTGATGCTTGAAATGCTGGACAGAAGAATGCATAAATCCCCTTAAATTCTAATCTCTTTTTAATTTGTCTTTGTGAAGAATAAAGATAATTATATCTGTTGTTTTTTTCTTTCAGAGCTGTGATGTTGGTCATACAAGAAAAATAACAGGAATTGTACATAGTACAGGTGCCCTGTTCACTTGTTCCACAGATCGGTCAATCCGAGTGATGCACCCTACAATTGATCCCGATGTCATAACTACACTAGATTTCCACCAGTCAGATGTAGCAAGAGTAAGTGATAGTCAGTTTTATCATATACAGATATAACTACACTAGATTTCCACAGTCAGATGTAGCAACAGTAAGTTGTGGTCAGTTTCATTATGTACAGATGTCATAACTACACTCGACTTAACACAAGTCAGATGTAGCAAGAGTAAGTAATGGTTAGTTTTGTTATATACAGATTTCATAACTACACTAGATTTCCACCAGTCAGATGTAACAAGAGTAAGTAATGGTTAGTTTTATTATATACAGATGTCATAACTACTCTAGACTTACACAAGTCAGATGTAACAAGAGTAAGTAATGGTCAGTTTTATTATATACAGATGTCCTAACTACACTAGATTTCCACCAGTCAGATGTAACAAGAGTAAGTAATGGTTAGTTTTATTATATACAGATGTCATAACTACTCTAGACTTACACAAGTCAGATGTAACAAGAGTAAGTAATGGTCTGTTTTATTATATACAGATGTCATAACTACTCTAGACTTACACAAGTCAGATGTAACAAGAGTAAGTAATGGTCTGTTTTATTATATACAGATGTCATAACTACTCTAGACTAACACAAGTCAGATGTAACAAGAGTAAGTAATGGTTAGTTTTATTATATACAGGTGTCATAACTACTCTAGACTTACACAAGTCAGATGTAACAAGAGTAAGTAATGGTCTGTTTTATTATATACAGATGTCATAACTACACTAGACTTACACAAGTCAGATGTAACAAGAGTTACTAATGGTCAGTTTTATTATATACAGATGTCATAACTACTCTAGACTTACACAAGTCAGATGTAACAAGAGTAAGTAATGGTCTGTTTTATTATATACAGATGTCATAACTACTCTAGACTTACACAAGTCAGATGTAACAAGAGTAAGTAATGGTCTGTTTTATTATATACAGATGTCATAACTACTCTAGACTAACACAAGTCAGATGTAACAAGAGTAAGTAATGGTTAGTTTTATTATATACAGATGTCATAACTACTCTGGACTAACACAAGTCAGATGTAACAAGAGTAAGTAATGGTCTGTTTTATTATATACAGATGTCATAACTACACTAGACTTACACAAGTCAGATGTAACAAGAGTTACTAATGGTCAGTTTTATTATATACAGATGTCATAACTACTCTAGACTTACACAAGTCAGATGTAACAAGAGTAAGCAATGGTCAGTTTTATTATATACAGATGTCATAACTACTCTAGACTTACACAAGTCAGATGTAACAAGAGTAACTAATGGTCAGTTTTATTATTATATACAGATGTCCTAACTACTCTAGACTAACACAAGTCAGATGTAACAAGAGTAACTAATGGTCAGTTTTATTATTATATACAGATGTCATAACTACTCTAGACTTACACAAGTCAGATGTAACAAGAGTAAGTAATGGTCAGTTTTATTATATACAGATGTCATAACTACTCTAGACTTACACAAGTCAGATGTAACAAGAGTAACTAATGGTCAGTTTTATTATTATATACAGATGTCATAACTACTCTAGATTTCCACCAGTCAGATGTATCAAGAGTAAGTGATGGTTTGTGTATTATTAGCTCATCTTGACAAAGTCAAGCTGAGCTAATCTCATCGCTCTCCGTCTGTCGTCCGTCAACACCATTTTTTGGTCTTCTTCAAAGCCACCAGGCCAATTCAAGTGAAAGTTTGTGTGAGTGATGGTCCCAAAGGGGCATTTCATTTTTGTTCAACTCAGCATGCCCAGCCCCATAGGGAGGGAGTGGGGGAAAATGCTCCAAAATATTTTTAAAATCTTCTCAAGAACCAGTGTGTACAATGACTTGATATTTGCTATGGTGCTTCCATATGAGGTGTAGAATCAAGTTTGTTCAAACGAAGTTCGTGAAGTAATATTTGGCTTTGTAATAGGAGGGGTAAGATTTTTGGCCCCGCCCAAAATTTCTATTTTCTGAGCCGATGGTCCGGTATGAACCAAATTTGGTTTGTGGTAGTATTGGGTCATAAGTACTTGACCCATGCAAAAAAAATAATTCCCGCATCCCCATGGGAACCCTGGGAGCTAAAAATAGAAATATTTTCAAACGCTCATATTTCCCAAACCCCACGGAACAGAGAGCTTTTATTTGGTATGAAGTATCCTTATGACCAGTAGAATTGAATGGTAAAAGAAAATTGCCATCGGTTATGTTAGGGTGTTCTGTAATGGGCATCGAAAAAATGCTGAGTCAGCATATTTGCAAAAATTTTAAAAAATCCTTTCTCCAGAACCAATCATCAGAATCTTTCGATATTTGGTATGCAGCATTCATCGGGGGGTCAGATAAAAGTTTGTTGAAATAAAGCTCATTGGTTCATATTTGGGCTCTCTACAGGAGCCCAAAGTTTTAACATAGGGTAATATGGGGAATATTCTTTAAAAATCTTCTTCTTCAGAACCACCAGTCAGAATCTTTTAATATTTGGTATATATATACATCATTGTTATGAGGGTCAGATTCTAGATTGTTCAAACCAAGTCCCTAGTTAATATTTGGGCTTCCTGCAGAAGCCCAAATTTTATCTTTGTTCAATATGGAGGGTAATTTAAAAAAATCTTCTTCTTCTGATCCATCAGAAAGAATGCTTTGATATTTGGTATGCAACATCTCTATGGGGGTCAGATTCAAGTTTGTTCAAATCAGATCCCTAGGTATATATTTGGGCTCACTATGGTTACTTAGTGCAATATGAGGAAATTTCTTTAAAAATCTTCTTCTTCAGATCCGCCAGTCGGAATGCTTTTATATTTGGTATACAACATCTCTAGGGGGGTCAGATTCCAGGTTGTTCAATTCGAGTGCCTGGGTTAATATTTGGGCTCCATATGGGAACATGAAATTTAACTTAGTACAATATGAGGGAATTTCTTCAAAAATCTTCTTCTTCAGATTCACTTATCAGAATGCTTTCACATTTGGTATACAACATCTCTAGGGGGGTCAGATTCAAGTTTGTTCAAGTCGGATCCATAGGTTAATATTTGGGCTCGCTATGGTAGCCCAAATTTGAACTTAGTGCAATTCGAAGAAATTTCTTTACAATTTCTCTTCTTCAGATCCAACAGTCATAATGCTTTCATATTCGGTACACAACATCTCTAGGGAAGTCAGATTTAACTGTGTTCAAATCAAGAGCCTGGGTTAATATTTGGGCTCTCTATGGGAGCCGGAATTGGCCATTTTGCTGAAGAATTAAAAAATTTGTATTCAGTACCCTCTAGAGGTACTAAGATTAATCCACATAGGTTGTATCAAGGGGCTTCATAGGGGAGCGCTACATTTTACTTTATGATCAACTGAAGAAAGGGCATGATGTCCGGATTATTTTTGTCATTCCTGTGGGACTCAAGGATTAACAGTGTAGCCTACGGAGATGGCTTTCTTAATGTACTCATTCTTGGACTCTGTTTATATTGTGTTCTGTTCAAGATGAGCGCTTCAGGCCCCGTGGGGCCTCTTGTATATATTGATGTGATAACTACTCTAGACTTAAACAAGTCAGATGTATCAAGAGAAAGTAATGGTCTGTTTTATTATGTACAGATGTCATAACTACTCTAGACTAACACAAGTCAGATGTAACAAGAGTAAGTAATGGTCAGTTTTATTATATACAGATGTCATAACTACTCTAGACTTACACAAGTCAGATGTAACAAGAGTAAGTAATGGTCAGTTTTATTATATACAGATGTCATAACTACTCTAGACTTACACAAGTCAGATGTAACAAGAGTAACTAATGGTCAGTTTTATTATTATATACAGATGTCATAACTACTCTAGATTTCCACCAGTCAGATGTAACAAGAGTAAGTAATGGTCAATTTTATTATATACTGATGTCATAACTACTCTAGACTTACACAAGTCAGATGTAACAACAGTAAGTAATGGTCAGTTTTATTATTATATACAGATGTCATAACTGCTCTAGACTTACACAAGTCAGATGTAACAAGAGTAACTAATGGTCAGTTTTATTATATACAGATGTCATAACTACTCTATATTTACACAAGTCAGATGTAACAAGAGTAAGTAATGGTTAGTTTTATTATATACAGATGTCATAACTACTCTAGACTTACACAAGTCAGATGTAACAAGAGTAACTAATGGTCTGTTTTATTATATACAGATGTCATAACTACTCTAGACTTACACAAGTCAAATGTAACAAGAGTAAGTAATGGTCAGTTTTATTATATACAGATGTCATAACTACTCTAGACTAACACAAGTCAGATGTAACAAGAGTAAGTAATGGTCAGTTTTATTATATACAGATGTCATAACTACTCTAGACTTACACAAGTCAGATGTAACAAGAGTAAGTAATGGTCTGTTTTATTATATACAGATGTCATAACTACTCTAGACTAACACAAGTCAGATGTAACAAGAGTAAGTAATGGTTAGTTTTATTATATACAGATGTCATAACTACTCTAGACTTACACAAGTCAAATGTAACAAGAGTAAGTAATGGTCAGTTTTATTATATACAGATGTCATAACTACTCTAGACTAACACAAGTCAGATGTAACAAGAGTAAGTAATGGTTAGTTTTATTATATACAGATGTCATAACTACTCTAGACCTACACAAGTCAGATGTAACAAGAGTAAGTAATGGTCAGTTTTATTATTATATACAGATGTCATAACTACTCTAGACTTACACAAGTCAGATGTAACAAGAGTAACTAATGGTCAGTTTTATTATATACAGATGTCATAACTACTCTATATTTACACAAGTCAGATGTAACAAGAGTAAGTAATGGTTAGTTTTATTATATACAGATGTCATAACTACTCTAGACTTACACAAGTCAGATGTAACAAGAGTAAGTAATGGTCAGTTTTATTATTATATACAGATGTCATAACTACTCTAGACTTACACAAGTCAGATGTAACAAGAGTAAGTAATGGTCAGTTTTATTATATACAGATGTCATAACTACTCTAGACTTACACAAGTCAGATGTAACAAGAGTAAGTAATGGTTAGTTTTATTATATACAGATGTCATAACTACTCTAGACTTACACAAGTCAGATGTAACAAGAGTAAGTAATGGTCTGTTTTATTATATACAGATGTCATAACTACTCTAGACTTACACAAGTCAGATGTAACAAGAGTAAGTAATGGTTAGTTTTATTATATACAGATGTCATAACTACTCTAGACTAACACAAGTCAGATGTAACAAGAGTAAGTAATGGTCAGTTTTATTATATACAGATGTCATAACTACTCTAGACTTACACAAGTCAGATGTAACAAGAGTAAGTAATGGTCTGTTTTATTATATACAGATGTCATAACTACTCTAGACTTACACAAGTCAGATGTAACAAGAGTAAGTAATGGTCTGTTTTATTATATACAGATGTCATAACTACACTAGACTTACACAAGTCAGATGTAACAAGAGTAAGTAATGGTCAGTTTTATTATATACAGATGTCATAACTACTCTAGACTTACACAAGTCAGATGTAACAAGAGTAAGTAATGGTTAGTTTTATTATATACAGATGTCATAACTACTCTAGACTTACACAAGTCAGATGTAACAAGAGTAAGTAATGGTCAGTTTTATTATATACAGATGTCATAACTACTCTAGACTAACACAAGTCAGATGTAACAAGAGTAAGTAATGGTCTGTTTTATTATATACAGATGTCATAACTACTCTAGACTAACACAAGTCAGATGTAACAAGAGTAAGTAATGGTCTGTTTTATTATATACAGATGTCATAACTACTCTAGACTTACACAAGTCAGATGTAACAAGAGTAAGTAATGGTCTGTTTTATTATATACAGATGTCATAACTACACTAGATTTACACAAGTCAGATGTAACAAGAGTAAGTAATGGTCAGTTTTATTATATACAGATGTCATAACTACTCTAGACTAACACAAGTCAGATGTAACAAGAGTAAGTAATGGTCTGTTTTATTATATACAGATGTCATAACTACTCTAGACTTACACAAGTCAGATGTAACAAGAGTAAGTAATGGTCTGTTTTATTATATACAGATGTCATAACTACTCTATATTTACACAAGTCAGATGTAACAAGAGTAAGTAATGGTCAGTTTTATTATATACAGATGTCATAACTACTCTAGACTAACACAAGTCAGATGTAACAAGAGTAAGTAATGGTCAGTTTTATTATATACAGATGTCATAACTACTCTATATTTACACAAGTCAGATGTAACAAGAGTAAGTAATGGTCTGTTTTATTATATACAGATGTCATAACTACTCTAGACTAACACAAGTCAGATGTAACAAGAGTAAGTAATGGTCTGTTTTATTATTATATACAGGTGTCATAACTACTCTAGACTTACACAAGTCAGATGTAACAAGAGTAAGTAATGGTCAGTTTTATTATATACAGATGTCATAACTACTCTAGACTAACACAAGTCAGATGTAACAAGAGTAAGTAGTGGTTTGTTTTATTATATACAGATGTCATAACTACTCTAGACTCACACAAGTCAGATGTAACAAGAGTAAGTAATGGTCTGTTTTATTATTATATACAGGTGTCATAACTACTCTAGACTTACACAAGTCAGATGTAACAAGAGTAAGTAATGGTCAGTTTTATTATATACAGATGTCATAACTACTCTAGACTTACACAAGTCAGATGTAACAAGAGTAAGTAATGGTCAGTTTTATTATATACAGATGTCATAACTACTCTAGACTTACACAAGTCAGATGTAACAAGAGTAAGTAATGGTCAGTTTTATTATATACAGATGTCATAACTACTCTAGACTTACACAAGTCAGATGTAACAAGAGTAAGTAATGGTCAGTTTTATTATATACAGATGTCATAACTACTCTAGACTAACACAAGTCAGATGTAACAAGAGTAAGTAATGGTCTGTTTTATTATATACAGATGTCATAACTACTCTAGACTTACACAAGTCAGATGTAACAAGAGTAACTAATGGTCTGTTTTATTATATACAGATGTCATAACTACTCTATATTTACACAAGTCAGATGTAACAAGAGTAAGTAATGGTCAGTTTTATTATATACAGATGTCATAACTACTCTAGACTTACACAAGTCAGATGTAACAAGAGTAAGTAATGGTCTGTTTTATTATATACAGATGTCATACCTACTCTAGACTAACACAAGTCAGATGTAACAAGAGTAAGTAATGGTCAGTTTTATTATATACAGGTGTCATAACTCCTCCAGACTTACACAAGTCAGATGTAGCAAGAGTAAGTAATGGTAAGTTTTTAGTTTCCTACCGGCATCGCCGGAGGGGAGTGTTGGTTTGCACTCTGTCCATCCGTCAGTCTGTCAGTCACACTTTAGTTTTCCGGACTTTTTAGCTCACCTGACTGAAAGGTTGAGCTTTTCTTATCACTCTTCGTCCGTCATCTGTCATCCATCATCCGTCATCATTAGGTTTCGGTTCATATTGAGCAGAGGTGTGGGGAAAAAATGGCCAAATTTTTTGAAAATCTTCTTCTAATGAACCACCAGTAGCAGAGACTTGATATGTGGTATACAGAGTCCTTTTGAGGTTTAGAATCAAGTTTGTTCAAGAGAAGTTTGTCGGGCATTATTTGCCTTCGTTATGGGAGGGGCAAAAATTTTGGCCACGCCTAAAATTTCTATTTTCAGAGCCGTGAGGTCGTTTTGAACCAAATTTGCTATGAGATGATAATGGGTCATAAGTAGTTGATTGTTGCAAACAAAAATTTTCTCATTGCCCCGTGGGAACATTGGGAGCTAAAAATAGGAAAAACCTTAAAACTGCCATATCTCCAAAACTACACGGCACAGAGAATTCTTATTTTGTATAAAGCTTACTTTTATCGAGTAGAATAGAGTGGTTAAAAAAAAATCCCTATCGGTTTGATCACAAGGTACTTTTTCAGTATAGAAGCTCGAAATTCGAACTTGGTGCATTTCAGGCAAATTTCTTCAAAAATCTTCTTCTCCAGATCCAGCAGGCAGAATCTTTTGATATTTGGTATGCAACATTGTGGGGTGGATCTGATTCAAGTTTGTTCAAATCGGCCCCCTGGATTTATATTTGGGCTCACTATAGAAGCTCAAATTCGAACTTAGTGCATTTCAGGCAAATTTCTTCAAAAATCTTCTTCTCCAGATCCAGCATGCAGAATCTTTTGATATTTGGTATGCAACATTGTGGAGTGGATCTGATTCAAGTTTATTCAAATTGGCCCCCTGGATTCATATTTGGGCTCCATATAGAAGCCTGAATTCGAACTTAGTGCATTTCAGGCAAATTTCTTAAAAAATCTTCTTCTCCAGATCCAGCAGGCAGAATCTTTTGATATTTGGTATGCAACATTGTGGGGTGGATCTGATTCAAGTTTGTTCAAATCGGCCCCCTGGATTCATATTTGGGCTCACTATAGAAGCTCGAATTCGAACTTAGTGCATTTCAGGCAAATTTTTTCAAAAGTCTTCTTCTCCAGATCCAGCAGGCAGAATCTTTTGATATTTGGTATGCAAATCGGCCCCCTGGATTCATATTTGGGCTCACTATAGAAGTTCGAATTCGAACTTAGTGCATTTCAGGCAAATTTTTTCAAAAATCTTCTTCTCCAGATCCAGCAGGCAGAATCTTTTGATATTTGGTATGCAACATTGTGGGGTGGATTTGATGTATGTTTGTTCAAATCGGCCCCCTGGATTCATATTTGGGCTCACTATAGAAGCCCGAATTCGAACTTAGTGCATTTCAGGCAAATTTCTTAAAAAATCTTCTTTTCCAGATCCAGCAGGCAGAATCTTTTGATATTTGGTATGCAACATTGTGGGGTGGATCTGATTCAAGTTTGTTCAAATCGGGCCCCTGGGTGTATATTTGGGCTCAGTATAGAAGCTCGAAATTCGAACTTGGTGCATTTCAGGCAAATTTCTTCAAAAATCTTCTTCTCCAGATCCAGCAGGCAGAATCTTTTGATATTTGGTATGCAACATTGTGGAGTGGATCTGATTCAAGTTTATTCAAATTGGCCCCCTGGATTCATATTTGGGCTCCATATAGAAGCCTGAATTCGAACTTAGTGCATTTCAGGCAAATTTCTTTAAAAATCTTCTTCTCCAGATCCAGCAGGCAGAATCTTTTGATAGTTGGTATGCAACATTGTGGAGTGGATCTGATTCAAGTTTGTTCAAATCGGCCCCCTGGATTTATATTTGGGCTCACTATAGAAGCTTGAATTCGAACTTAGTGCATTTCAGGCAAATTTCTTCAAAAATCTTCTTCTCCAGATCCAGCAGGCAGAATCTTTTGATATTTGGTATGCAACATTGTGGAGTGGATCTGATTCAAGTTTATTCAAATTGGCCCCCTGGATTCATATTTGGGCTCCATATAGAAGCCTGAATTCGAACTTAGTGCATTTCAGGCAAATTTCTTTAAAAATCTTCTTCTCCAGATCCAGCAGGCAGAATCTTTTGATAGTTGGTATGCAACATTGTGGAGTGGATCTGATTCAAGTTTGTTCAAATCGGCCCCCTGGATTTATATTTGGGCTCACTATAGAAGCTTGAATTCGAACTTAGTGCATTTCAGGCAAATTTCTTCAAAAATCTTCTTCTCCAGATCCAGCAGGCAGAATCTTTTGATATTTGGTATGCAACATTGTGGAGTGGATCTGATTCAAGTTTATTCAAATTGGCCCCCTGGATTCATATTTGGGCTCCATATAGAAGCCTGAATTCGAACTTAGTGCATTTCAGGCAAATTTCTTTAAAAATCTTCTTCTCCAGATCCAGCAGGCAGAATCTTTTGATATTTGGTATGCAACATTGTGGGGTGGATCTGATTCAAGTTTGGTCAAATCGGCCCCCTGGATTCATATTTGGGCTCACTATAGAAGCTCGAATTCGAACTTAGTGCATTTCAGGCAAATTTTTTCAAAAATCTTCTTCTCCAGATCCAGCAGGCAGAATCTTTTGATATTTGGTATGCAAATCGGCCCCCTGGATTCATATTTGGGCTCACTATAGAAGCTCGAATTCGAACTTAGTGCATTTCAGGCAAATGTTTTCAAAAATCTTCTTCTCCAGATCCAGCAGGCAGAATCTTTTGATATTTGGTATGCAACATTGTGGGGTGGATCTGATTCAAGTTTGTTTAAATCGGCCCCCTGGATTCATATTTGGGCTCACTATAGAAGCTCGAATTCGAACTTAATGCATTTCAAGCAAATTTTTTCAAAAATCTTCTTCTCCAGATACAGCAGGCAGAATCTTTTGATATTTGGTATGCAACATTGTGGGGTGGATCTGATTCAAGTTTGTTCAAATTGGCCCCCTGGATTCATATTTGGGCTCCCTATAGAAGCCCGAATTCGAACTTAGTGCATTTCAGGCAAATTTCTTAAAAAATCTTCTCCAGATCCAGCAGGCAGAATCTTTTGATATTTGGTATGCAACATTGTGGGGTGGATCTGATTCAAGTTTGTTTAAATCAGCCCCCTGGATTCATATTTGGGCTCACTATAGAAGCTCGAATTCGAACTTAGTGCATTTCAGGCAAATTTTTTTAAAAATCTTCTTCTCCAGATCCAGCAGGCAGAATCTTTTGATATTTGGTATGCAACATTGTGGGGTGGATCTGATTCAAGTTTGTTCAAATCGGCCCCCTGGATTCATATTTGGGCTCCATATAGAAGCCCAAATTCGAACTTAGTGCATTTCAGGCAAATTTCTTTGAAAATCTTCTCAAGATCCAGCAGGCAGAATCTTTTGATATTGGGTATGCACCATGCTTAGGGGGGTGAGATTCAAATTTGTTCGAGCCAAGTCCCTGGGTTCATATTTGGGCTCACTGTTGGAGCCCAAATGATAACTTAGTTCAAAATAAGGAATTTTCTTTAAAAATCTTCTTCAGATCCAGCAGTCAGAATGTTTTGATATTTGGTGTGCAGCATCCTTAGGGGGTGAGATTCAAGTTTGTTAAAGCCAAGTCCCTGGGTTCATATATGAGCTCCCTATGGGAGCCCGAATTATAACTTAGTTCAATTTGAGGAATATACTTCAGAATCTTTGGATATTTGGTATAAGCTTTTGTTAGGAGGAGCAGATGCAACTTGTTGAAATCAATTCTCTGGGTTGATATTTAGGCTACCATGTCAGGTGAGCGCCCTCAGGCCCCCTGGGGCCTCTTGTTTTGGAAATGCTTGAACGGAATGGTTTCATTTTCGGTAACCTACTATAGAACGATGACTTACAGATTAAGTTTGAGTTTCATGCTGATTGCATTATTCTTGTGTGAGTTATGGCCCTTGGAAATATGGAAAAGCGCCAAAATATCAGTTTTCCCTTCTTTTTTGGAAACACTTCAACGGAATGATTCAGTTTTGGTAACCTACTATAGAACGTTGAATATTTCTGTGTACTTTGTAGCAGCTACAGCAACACGCACACAGTATTGAGATAGAATATATGAGCATTATATTTCTGTGTAGTTTGTAGCAGTTACAACAATACACACACAACATTGAGATAGAATATATGAGCATTATATTTCTGTGTACTTTGTAGCAGTTACAACAATACACACACAACATTGAGATAGAATATATGAGCATTATATTTTTGTGTACTTTGTAGCAGTTACAACAATACACACACAACATTGAGATAGAATATATGAGCATTATATTTCTGTGTAGTTTGTAGCAGTTACAACAATACACACACAACATTGAGATAGAATATATGAGCATTATATTTCTGTGTAGTTTGTAGCAGTTACAACAATACACACACAACATTGAGATAGAATATATGAGCATTATATTTCTGTGTAGTTTGTAGCAGTTACAACAATACACACACAACATTGAGATAGAATATATGAGCATTATATTTCTGTGTAGTTTGTAGCAGTTATAACAACACACACACAGTATTGAGATAGAATATATGAGCATTATATTTCTGTGTACTCTGCAGTAGTTGAGTTTAATATTTTGAATAATTTTATGACATTGACTGTGAGTCAGTTTTCGTTATTATATACCCCCGCAAACAAAGTTTGGGGGGGGGGGGGGGGGTATATAGGAATCACCCTGTCCATCCGTCCATCTGTCTGTCTGTCCATCCTTATAAGCGCAACTCCTCCTAAACCGTGTGAAGAATTTTCACGAAACTTTACACAATGGAAGAACTCCATATGAAGATGTGCATGAAGCAATATAATTCCGTTCTGACAGGCGCAGGGGGGTATCACTTTGTGAGCTTGCTCAGAGTACCTCTAGTTGGTAATATATTGGTAATATATTTCCAAAGAGGATTATTCTTGATCCCTGGAAACTCTGGGAAGTTGAGCGGTGCTTCTTTACTGTGGTAAATAAATTATGTTTTAGCAGTAAAATGGGACCTGGTAACCAATGCCAGGACTGGAGTTCCTCTAGAATGGACAGCTTGAATATAAATAAACTTGACCAATTGAGGCCATAGGTGCTGCCTATGACCTTAAAACCAATAATTCTTGTAAAAAATAATATCAACTTCATTATTCCTTGGTGTCAATACATGGACATTATTTTCAGCTGGTTTTCAATATTTTGACATCATTGATCTGATATTTCTTTATGGGTGGCCTATTGCCCTCCTCTGTCAGTATGTTGGATTAGCATGGACATTTGATTATTTTGACATCACTGATATAATATTTCTAGGGGGGGGGGGGGGGGGGGGGTGTGCCTAAGGGCCTTCTTCTGTCAGTATGTTGGTTTAGCTTGGACATTTGATTATTTTGAGATCACTGATATAATATTTCATGAGGGGTGTCCAAGGGCCCTCCTCTGTCAGTATGTTGGTTTAGCATGGACATTTGATTATTTTGACATCACTGATATAATATTTCTTGGGGGGGGGGGGGGGGGTGCCCAAGGGCCTTCTTCTGTCAGTATGTTGGTTTAGCATGGACATTTGATTATTTTGACATCACTGATATAATATTTCGTGAGGGGTGTCCAAGGGCCCTCCTCTGTCAGTATGTTGGTTTAGCATGGTCATTTGATTATTTTGACATCACTGATGAAGTATTTTGGTTTAATATGTTGGTTTAATATGGACATTTCATTATTTTTACACCACTGATATGATATTTCTTGGTGGGTGTACTAGGGCCCTCTTCAACCGACTATGTTGGTTTAGTATGGACATTTAATTATTTTGACACCACTAATATATTTCCTGGTGGGAGTCCTAGGGCCCTCCCTATGTTCGTTTAGCATAGACATTTGATTATTTTGACCCAGCTGATATATTTCCTGGTGGGGCTCCTTATATTGGTTTGGCATGGACATTTAATTATTTTGACACCACTAATATATGTCCTGGTGGGTCTCCTAGGGCCCTCCTTATGTTCGTTTGGCATGGACCTGATATATGTCCTGGTGGGGGGGCCTCCTTATGCTGGTTTAGCATGGACATTTGATTATTTTGACATCACTGAAAAATTTCTTTAATTTTGAGATGACTAATATGATTTTTCTTTAATTTTTAGTTGGCATACCAGAATGGTGTACTGGCTAGTGCGGGAAGTGATACAAATGTTGGTATATGGAAACTGAAGCAATATCACACACTATGATATGTGCCAACAAATTCATTTTATTATTCTGTGATATCAAAGGAATCTAATTGTATTATAGAGTAGCATAGAATCCATTTCTGGTTCTTCATCAAATATAATACCAGTCATCCCTGGTTCTTCATCAAATATAATACCAGTCAGTTTTTTGCTTGTTTTTTTATGTGGAGTAGGCTTTAACCTTCCTAATTTGGTTAACCTTCTGCTAGTAATCCAAGTCCGGAACATATTACATACATATGTGTTGGCATAAAACTGTAAAATCCTGAACATATTACATACATATGTGTAGGCTTGAAATTGCCAAGTCCTGTCCAAATAACATACATACATACATGAAGGCATAAAACTTCCACATCCTGAACATATTACATATGTACGTGTAGGCAAAAACTTCCACGTCCTGCGTCCTGAACATATTACATATGTACATGTAGGCATAAAACTTCCACATCCTGAACATATTACATATAGAGGATCTCAAACGAGTGATGTTTGGATATAAGATTTTTTGAAATGAGGTTGATGAATTTGATTCACAACGAGCCTTTAGGCGAGTTGTGAATCAAATTCATCAAACGAGTTTCAAAAATCTTATATCCAAACATCATGAGTTAAAGATACTGTATATCACATGAATTTTCGAATGTTTTTTACACTTTTTATTTAATTCATTGTCGCTAAATTCTCCTAATACAACCGACAATCAGTTCGTTGGCTCAGATGCTTCACACCATGACGTCATGAATGTGCCTTACATGCACCTGTTGTCGTAATTGACGTCATGTTCATGAACGTCATGTCAAGAATACAATGCTGCTGCTGCTATGGGACCATGCGCCGATTAGACACTAGTTGATAATCAGGAAATAAGACATGAGTTGTTACATCGAAATTAACGACATTTTGTGTGATATACGTACATGTAGGCATGTTACATACATATGTGTAGACATAAAACTGTCAAGTGCAGAACATACTATACTACTCTAAGTTTGCTAAGCACCAAATATCTCACACATCATTGTGAAATTTGCTTGTGACATATTTACGATATTTTTGGTGGATATGATTGAAGAATGTATTGAGATAGTCCCCAGTGTTTTCATTAGCTCTCTTGACAGGCAGATTTTTCGTGACAGTCATGGAAAGCATGTACCCCTTGATTTTCATGATGTTTCCGTGTAGTGTCTAAATGTACATGACGTGTAGGGTATTCAATCTTCATTTCAACATAAACCCTTGTGATTTGATGATTGATGTGATTTGATGATTGAATGATTGAATATGGCAAATGTAAGAAGTCATTTGTCTGAAGCAGAAATGTGGCGGGCTGTAGGGATTGTGGAGCAAGGGGCTACCCATCGTCAGGTTGGTGAAGCCCTTGGTGTGCACCATACGATGAACACCAGAGCCTGGGCAAGATTTCAGCAGTATGGCACACCAGTAAGACGGCATGGTGGTGGCAGAGACAAGGCAACATCTGCAGCTGAAGACCTGTTTTTGATCATTCGAGCCCATAGGAACCGCTTTGCCACAGCAACCCAGCTTCGCACGGCAGTGACCTTCAGAATGCATCTGGGGTAAATGTTTCGACGCAGACTATCTGGGCAAGGTTGCATGAATGTGGTCTCCAATCAAGAAGACCATGTATTTGCATTCCGCTGTCCCAGAACCTCAGCCGGGCATGATATGAATGGGCCATGGACCACGTTGGATGGACCAGAGAAGATTGGCGACCTGTCCTTTTTGCAGGTGAGTCAAGGTACTGCCTAGACCACTCAGATAGGTATGGAGAAGACCAGGAGAACGATTCCATGTAGCCAACATTGCTGAGCATGACGGCTATGGTTGAGGGTCAATCATGGTCTGGGCGGCATCAGCAGGGATGGACGTGTAGAGCTCTGTGTCCTTGAACGTGGTACATTGACTGCACAGCGGTATATTGATGAGATCCTGGATGTCCACATCAGATTGTATACAGGTGCAGTGGGTGATAGAATCTCTCTGATGGATGATAATGCCCGTCCTCATGTTGCCCATGCTTTCGGGGAGTACAGACAGAAAGAGGGGATTGTGCATATGGACTGGCCAGCAAGATCCCCTGACCTCAGTCCAATCGAACATGTCTGGAATGAATTGCAGCTTGCAATTTTAGCCCGTCCAGTCCAGCCAAGAAGTGTCCAGGAACTTGGTGCCATGCTGGTGCAAGAATGGAACAACATCCCAGAAACAACCACCAGAAACCTGTTAGGGAGCATGAGAAGGCGTTGTCAAGCTGTAATTAACAGTAATGGGTCTCATACTCGATATTGAACCCATACCTGTTCGCTCTGTCAACTTTTTGGCAAATTGAAAAATTTCCTCTTTTACCAATAATATCCATTTTCCATGGTTATCGTATTCAAAGGCTAAAAAATAATGTCAAACACAAATAAAATCTTAATTTCTGTACTTAAGTCATTAAAATTATTATTAAATAAAAAATATATACACTTTTCATTACAATATTTCAACTAAATCGTAAAACAGGTAGTTGGATATACTTGGTGCTTAGCAAACTTTGAGTTGTATACATATGAACATGTAGGCATAAAACTACATGTATGTATGTAATATGTTCAGGATGTGGAAGTTTTATGCCTACATGTACGTATGTAGGCATAAAGTCCAGAACATATTACATATGTACCGTATTTACTCTATGTATTGGGACAGCTAAAAATAATTATTTTCACAGGTGTCCCAATTCTTAGAAAATGGGAAAAGAACACAGCCTGGTCTTGTTTTGATGCTGAATAAAGTTGTGTGTGATTCATTTTCCATCACTATATACAAAAATCGCCGTCCACTTTTTTTTATATTTTCATTTTTTGCTTCCAAAACTTAGTATGATCCCTATTTTTGGTTACTCAAGAATTTTTTTGAAGGGTGTCGTCTGCTACTAGCGACGGGTCAACTGGAAACAAATCTCCTGAATGTCCCAAACTTTAGAGCATAAAAAAAATATAGTTTTCTGGAAAAAATGTGTGTCCCAAATCATAGAGTGTCCCAATACATAGAGTAAATACGGTATGTGTGGTTATAAAACTGTCAAGTCCTGAACTTATTACATACATCCAGGTAGGCATAAACTGCCAAGTCCTGAAGATATTACATATGTACATGTAGGCATAAAATGGCCATGTCCTGAACATATTATATTAGTACATGTAGGTATAAAACTGCCAGGTACTGAACATATTACATGCATACATGTATGTACATGTAGGCATAAAACTGGTTTGCTTTGTGTTAATATGTAGTGAGTTACAAGGGTGAGACATGCTACATGTTAATATGTAGTGAGTTATGAGGGTGAGACATGCTATATGTGAATATGTAGTGAGTTGCAAGAGTGAGACATACTATATGTGAATATATATTGAGTTATGAGGATTTCGACAAGCTATATGTTAATATGTAATGAGTTATGAGGGTGAGATATGCAATATGTGATTATGTAATGAGTTACGAGGATTTCGACAAGCTATATGTTAATATGTAATGAGTTATGAGGGTGAGATATGCTATATGTTAATATGTAGTGAGTTAGGAGGGTGAGACATTCTATATGTTAATATATAGTGAGTTACGAGGATGAGACATGCAATATGTTAATATGTAGTGAGATACGAGGGTGAGTGGTTTTAAGCCTCTTGCCTAATGAAATAGCAGCATCTGCCCACATAATATACAAATTGAGGAGATGAAATAGATTTTTCAAAAAATTTCAACAAAACCATAGGTGACCCCCTAATTGAAACAAGCCAATTGAGGGAATTCCAATAAGGGTCACCTGATATGATTATCTTGACATTTTTTGAAAAATTTGAAAAAAGATCTAAAGTAATAAATTTTGAAATCATTTGCATTGCATTAATTTAGGGTTGTGAACATCCATTCCAGGAACCTCTGTAAATCTGTGGTGCCTCACAAATTGTCATGCACCTCTGATCTGTTGGAATGTGCCCCTGGAATTATGGTGTAGTTTGTTCAAACTTGACAGATTTGGGTGACCTTTGTGGATCTGCACTCTTGAAAAAAGTTATCATTGATTAAATCCAGAATAGGTACACGTCTGCCAAGTGATACTGAAATTCCTTCTTCTTTCAATGATTCCTGGTTATAAAATAATATTGAAGTGTTTTGTGCTTGTCACAAAGTGTGATACATGTGTTTAAATCAGATTTCGAATTGACAGTTCACAAAATACCCACAGAGAAGACATACCACCAAACAGAGTGGAAATTCCAGTACATAATGACTCACAAATGCAAAAAACTTTGTGTCCCAAGAAGTATTTCAGCATGTTTCAAGAAGTGTTTCAGCTAATTTGTGCTTTCTTTTCAACCTGGAGATTCGTTAACTGAAACTTTGTGCTTCAGTCAGGATTATTTCACAGAATTGTACAGGGATCCACACATTTTGAAATTTCTGCAAGCTCTGTATTTGAATACAATGTATAATAGTGTCTAAAGCACCTTGAATTTTATTATTTATTATTTGTGGGTGACATGGAGGCCCTGTGATTTTAACACTGTTGGTAAGAGAAAAAACATTAAAAATATTTTGCTCCCAAAACACTATTCAGGACGCTTAACTACTTGGTATACAACATATATTATAATATTAGAACGTTCCTTTTCATGTTCTATCGGTCGATAGTACCTGAGTTTTTGTGATTTCTGAAATAAAACCTGAAGCAGCGAAGCTGCTGAAGGTTTTATTTAAAAAATCACACAAACTCAGGTACTATCGACCGATAGAACATGAAAAGAAACATTCTAATTATTTTATTATGCCGAACAAAAAATGACTTTCATTGTTAAGCGTTAACTGCAACATGCCATCAATCTTGTAACAACAATGTAGTCGAATCCAAAAACATGACGTCATTTCGAACGAATGACGTCTCTTTGAAAATGACTTGTCACAAGTGCCATCGCTTTGGGGGTTTCTATATCAACAAATATTCAATGTTTACAACTGCATCATGCTGTTCATGTTATAATTCATTGTTAATGCTTGTGTGAAAAGTGATTTAAATTAATGGAATATAAATTCATGTTTCTCGGACAACAACAGTTGATAGAATTAAGCGGAGTGAAACAATTTATTTTGATCTTGAGGCAGAGGCTCAGTATTGGCAGTAAGGTCGAGGAGTACTAAACTTGTGGAAATTGATTGAAGTCATAACTGAGACTCATATTCAGGATTCACTGAAGTGGTGAACAACACATGAGTGAGTTTTTTAATATTTCTGATTCTTTTGAATTCATTGTTTGCAGTTAAAATTGAAAACATACCCACTGAAGATGATATATTTGTTGGTAAGTTTGTGTCTACCGGTGTTGAAAAAAGTTAAACGGACACGGAGCCAGC
The DNA here is from genome assembly GCA_031216915.1 of Pictodentalium vernedei. Classification (NCBI taxonomy): domain Eukaryota; kingdom Metazoa; phylum Mollusca; class Scaphopoda; order Dentaliida; family Dentaliidae; genus Pictodentalium; species Pictodentalium vernedei. The sequence continues at coordinate 913,192 of CM062293.1, read as the reverse complement.
GTTTGGTGTTGAGAAATTCCAATCGAAGCTGATCAATGGAAGTGGCTCTTACATTTTCTTTGTTCTTTTGTCTCCAGGGAAAAATGTTCCGATAGTACCTGTGTTTTGCCCCAAAACTCTAGTACTATGACTTTTAGAAGGTGTCAAATTAACCAATCATGGCTGATGTTACTTACAAACATGAGGCATAATAAAATAGATGGGTTACATAATTTAAGTATATTCTAATGAAGCCACTGGTGAGATATTTAGGGCTGTCATGCGATTTGCAATATTCAGCTTCGTTGGTAATAGGAAAAGTGTTAAAAACATTTCTCCTAGGGATATGTTTAAGGGGAGGTCTCCCAGATTTTACAACTGGAGAAAGGAGAAAACATTAAAAACCTTTTTCTCTTAACTCTTTAACCAATGTTAATTACTATTTTCTCAAAGGTTTCAAAAAATTTCCACAAAACCATATCATGCAACCCCTCACCACTTGATATGCTTTTGTTGGTGGGAAGAGGTTGGGGGGGGGGGGGGGGGGGGAGGCAGGGCAGACCAGACATCTTAACAATGGGGACAACATTGAGAAAAAAGTTTATCACAAGCCACTAGTTTAAATGAATCAGACTAGTATGAATAATAACATGTTCGACTTATAGCTTTGTAGTGATCACCTTCAAGATTGTGAAAATTGAACAACTGGGAATATTTTAAGGGGTGCCTCCCCCAACCCCCACCCCCTCTTTCTACATATTATGTTTATTATTTTTGGAAGAATCTTTAGATTGCTTTACTAAGAATCAGTAAGATATAGTCATTTGTTATTTATTGGTGTTTAATGCCACATTTGCATCTAAGGCTGGAATACTGTTATAGTCTCCCTAATGCCACATCAGCATCTAAGGCTGGAGTACTATTATGGTCTCCCTAATGCCACATCTGCATCTAAGGCTGGAATACTATTATAGTCTCCCTAATTCCACATTAGCACCTAAGGCTGGAATACTATTATAGTCTCCCTAATGCCACATCAGCATCTAAGGCTGGAATACTATTATAGTCTCCCTAATGCCACATCAGCATCTAAGGCTGGAATACTGTTATAGTCTCCCTAATGCCACATCGGCACCTAAGACTGGAATACTGTTATAACATCCCTAATGCCACATCAGCATCTAAGGCTGGAATACTGTTATAGTCTCCCTAATGCCACATCGGCACCTAAGACTGGAATACTGTTATAGTCTGCCTAATGCCACATTAGCATCTGAGGCTGGAATACTATTATAGTCTCCCTAATGCCACATCAGCATCTAAGGCTGGAATACTGTTATAGTCTCCCTAATACCACATCAGCATCTAAGGCTGGACTACCATTATAGTTTCCCTAATGCCACATCAGCATCTAAGGCTGCAATACTGTTATAGTCCCCCTAATGCCACATCAGCATCTAAGGCTGGAATACTATTATAGTCTCCCTAATGCCACATTGGCATCTAAGGCGGGAATACTATTATAGTCTCCCTCATGCCACATCAGCATCTAAGGCTGGAATACTCTTATAGTCTCCCTAATGCCACATCAGCATATAAGGCTGGAATACTGTTTTTGTCTCCCTAATGCCACAATGGCATCTAAGGCTAGAATACTGTTATAGTCTCCCTAATGCCACATCGGCATCTAAGGCTGCAATACTATTATAGTCTCCCTAATGCCACATCAGCATCTAAGGCTCGAATACTATTATAGTCTCCCTAATGCCACTTTGACATCTAAGGCTGGAATACTATTATAGTCTCCCTAATGCCACATCAGCATCTAAGGCTGGAATACTGTTATAGTCTCCCTAATGCCACATCTGCATCTAAGGCTGGAATACTGTTATAGTCTCCCTAATGCCACACCGGCATCTAAGGCTGGAATACTATTATAGTCTCCCTTATGCCACATCGGCATCTGAGGCTGGAATACTGTTATAGCCTCCCTAATGCCACATCAGCATCTAAGGCTGGAATACTGTTATAGTCTCCCTAATGCCACATCAGCATCTAAGGCTAGAACACCAGTCTCCCTGATGCCACATCAGCATCTAAGGCTGGAATACGGTTATAGTCTCCCTAATGCCACATCAGCATCTAAGGCTGGAATACTATTATAGTCTCCCTAATGCCACATCAGCATCTAAGGCTGGAATACTGTTATAATCTCCATAATGCCACATCAGCATCTAAGGCTCGAATACTATTATAGTCTCCCTGATGCCACATCGGCATCTAAGGCTGGAATACTATTATAGTCTCCCTAATGCCACATTAGCATCTAAGGCTGGAATACTATTATAGTCTCCCTAATGCCACATCAGCATCTAAGGCTGGAATACTGTTGTAGTCTCCATAATGCCACATCAGCATCTAAGGCTGGAATACTGTTATAGTCTCCCTAATGCCACATCAGCATCTAAGGCTGGAATACTATTATAGTCTCCCTAATGCCACATCAGCATCTAAGGCTGGAATACTAGTCCCCTTAATGCCACATCAGCATCTAAGGCTGGAATACTAGTCTCCTTAATGCCACATCAGCATCTAAGGCTGGTATACTGTCATAGTCTCCCTAATGCCACGTCAGCATCTAAGGCTGGAATACTATTATAGTCTCCCTAATGCCACTTCAGCATCTAAGGCTGGAATACTATTATAGTCTCCCTAATGCCACATCAGCATCTAAGGCTGGAATACTATTATAGTCTCCCTAATGCCACGTCAGCATCTAAGGCTGGAATACTATTATAGTCTCCCTAATGCCACATCAGCATCTAAGGCTGGAATACTAGTCTCCTTGATGCCACATCAGCATCTAAGGCTGGTATACTGGCATAGTCTCCCTAATGCCACGTCAGCATCTAAGGCTGGTATACTGTCATAGTCTCCCTAATGCCACATCAGCATCTAAGGCTGGAATACTATTATAGTCTCCCTAATGCCACATCAGCATCTAAGGATGGAATACTATTATAGTCTCCCTAATGCTACATCAGCATCTAAGGCTGCAATACTGTTATTGTCTCCCTAATGCCACATCAGCATCTAAGGCTGGAATACTATTATAGTCTCCCTAATGCCACATTGGCATCTAAGGCGGGAATACTATTATAGTCTCCCTCATGCCACATCAGCATCTAAGGCTGGAATACCCTTCTAGTCTCCCTAATGCCACATCAGCATCTAAGGCTGGAATACTGTTTTTGTCTCCCTATTGCCACAACGGCATCTAAGGCTAGAATACTGTTATAGTCTCCCTAATGCCACATCGACATCTAAGGCTGCAATACTATTATAGTCTCCCTAATGCCACATCAGCATCTAAGGCTCGAATACTATTATAGTCTCCCTAATGCCACTTTGGCATCTAAGACTCGAATACTATTATAGTCTCCCTAATGCCACATCAGCATCTAAGGCTGGAATACTGTTATAGTCTCCCTAATGCCACATCTGCATCTAAGGCTGGAATACTGTTATAGTCTCCCTAATGTCACATCGGCATCCAAGGCTGGAATACTATTATAGTCTCCCTTATGCCACATCGGCATCTGAGGCTGGAATACTGTTATAGCCTCCCTAATGCCACATCAGCATCTAAGGCTGGAATACTGTTATAGTCTCCCTAATGCCACATCAGCATCTAAGGCTAGAACACCAGTCTCCCTGATGCCACATCAGCATCTAAGGCTGGAATACGGTTATAGTCTCCCTAATGCCACATCAGCATCTAAGGCTGGAATACTGTTATAGTCTCCTTAAAGCCACATCAGCATCTAAGGCTGGAATACTATTATACTCTCCCTAATGCCACATCAGCATCTAAGGCTGGAATACTGTTATAATCTCCATAATGCCACATCAGCATCTAAGGCTGGAATACTATTATAGTCTCCCTGATGCCACATTGGCATCTAAGGCTGGAATACTATTATAGTCTCCCTAATGCCACATTAGCATCTAAGGCTGGAATACTATTACAGTCTCCCTAATGCCACATCAGCATCTAAGGCTGGAATACTGTTATAGTCTCCGTAATGCCACATCAGCATCTAAGGCTGGAATACTGTTATAGTCTCCCTAATGCCACATCAGCATCTAAGGCTGGAATACTATTATAGTCTCCCTAATGCCACATCAGCATCTAAGGCTGGAATACTAGTCTCCTTAATGCCACATCAGCATCTAAGGCTGGAGTACTAGTCTCCTTAATGCCACATCAGCATCTAAGGCTGGTATACTGGCATAGTCTCCCCAATGCCACGTCAGCATCTAAGGCTGTATACTGTCATAGTCTCCCTAATGCCACATCAGCATCTAAGGCTGGAATACTATTATAGTCTCCCTAATGCCACATCAGCATCTAAGGCTGGAATACTATTATAGTCTCCCTAATGCCATATCAGCATCTAAGGCTGGAATACTATTATAGTCTCCCTAATGCCACATCAGCATCTAAGGCTGGAATACTAGTCTCCTTAATGCCACATCAGCATCTAAGGCTGGAATACTGTTATAGTCTCCCTAATGCCACATCAGCATCTAAGGCTGGAATACTAGTCTCCTTAATGCCACATCAGCATCTAAGGCTGGTATACTGTCATAGTCTCCCTAATGCCATATCAGCATCTAAGGCTGGAATACTAGTCTCTTTAATGCCACATCAGCATCTAAGGCTGGAATACTAGTCTCCTTAATGCCACATCAGCATCTAAGGCTGGTATACTGTCATAGTCTCCCTAATGCCACATCAGCATCTAAGGCTGGAATACTAGTCTCTAATGCCACATCAGCATCTAAGGCTGGAATACTAGTCTCCTTAATGCCACATCAGCATCTAAGGCTGGTATACTGTCATAGTCTCCCACGTCATTAACTGGTAGAGTGCTAAGTTATTTCTTTTCAACCTACTCACAATTGTTTACAATTGGCTGTAACATAAGTGCAAGCCCTACTTCGGAACTAACTCAAGCTTTTAGAATCCTTTCCAAACGAGTTGGAAAAGTACTAGAGTGCAAAAGCACGAAAAAGATCGAAAAAAGGGTCGAGCGAGACCAGCACTAGAAATTACAGGTACTCTCTCTGCACACCTCTTGCGTTTACCGAGCTCATGCGCAACAACCGTGACGTCAATTCCTTTATTTTCCGCCATTGTACATGCTCGGAAATTTTTGTGACTCGTGCTAAATTATGCTGTTTATTCTTCGTGAACAACTTATTCTACATATTTAGTGTGCTAGTGGATTGTATCCTTTTATCAAGCTACCAAGTTATTATTAATTAATGTTAATTTATATTTTATTGCTTGTCTCTTCACACTTTATCTTGTCTTTCCCCCACGTGTGAACACGACCTTCGTGCTGTTTTCTGGCGGGAAGCTTGATTATTTTGATATAATGCCTAAGACTATTCCTTGTACCTCTTGCTTGCAGGTGAAGCATGTGGACGACTCTCATGCCACATGTGTCACTTGCAACAATTGCACTCAGGCCCAATCATGTGGTATTTGTGGGGTTTGGTCCTCTAAATTCTGGGCTTCTGTGAACAAGGTGGTTCTTTCCAGAGCTAGAACCCCTCGTTCTCGGGGTAAGGGTAGCCGTGCCGTAGCAGGCATTTCTGCTGGTGCACGTGGTGACTCTGTCACACAGGATTCGGATCTGCCTTCTGTGGCGAGTTCCTCTGCAACTGTTGGTGGTGTTAGTTCAGTGATACCTGACGAGGAGACCGTGGTCTCTTTGTCTTCTGATGTCACTATTGAGGCGTCTGTTTTCGTTGAGAGCTTTTCCGAGGTCAACTCGGTGATCCTCTCCGATCTGCCTCCTACACCGTCGACCGTTGTTGAGGAAGTTGCTACTCCAGATCCTATTCTGTCTGATGGTGGCTCTTCCATCTCCTCTGGGGATGGTCTACAGTCTCGGGGGACCGAGGCTGTATCTGCTGGTGTGTCTGTGTGTTCTCAGCCTCCTCCAGCCTCGCGGCGGGCTGTGCGGGTTTGCTGTCTGCTCCGTCTCATCTGGCTAGGTTTGCTCCTAGTCGGTTGAGCCGGCCGGTCGCTTCGGCAGTGATTCCTCGTCCCTCGACTAAATCGTTTTTCGTTCCACCTTTCCCTGCTAGTGTGCCGCCTAGCGGGATGGTGTTGGGACGTAGGCATCCAGGGCCTGCTGTTCCGCAGCGTTCAGTGACAGCCCCTGTTAGCTGTCACTCTCGGAACCTTCCTCCGGTGATTCCTCACTGTGTTCCGAGTCTGGGTGTCGATCGATGCTTGCCGTCGGTCTCAGAGGATAGGCAGTTGGGGCCGTCTGCTGCGCAGAGGCCAATGACAGGTTCCTGTCATTCTTGGGACAATCCTCCAGTGTCTTCTCATCGTGTCCTAGGTCTAGCTACCGATCGACGTGCGCCGTCGGTCTCTTTAGAGGATTTGCAGGCAGGACCTTCTGTTTCGCAGAGGTCAGTGATGGCCCCTGGGCGTCACAATCGGGACTATCCTCCGGTGTCTTCTCACCATGTCCCTATTCTGTCTGCCGATCGACGTTTGACGTCAGTCTCTTCTGAGGATTTGGGTTCTTCTACCAGAAGGGTCCATTGAGAGGACACTCCGTCGGGCGATTCTGCTGTGACGGATTCTCAGGGTGACCTGCGCCAGGCCGTTTTGGCGCTCACCCGGTTGCTTTCTGGCAACCCTTAAGTTGGCCTCCCTGTGCCTCCTGAGGCACAACCTCCTTGGGTCGGTCGCCGAGATGTCTCGCCTGGCCCCTTGGATACTGCACAGTATTCACAGGAGGTTTCTGCCGGTCAGCCCAAGTTGGGCTACGTCTCCTCTGCTACGGAGGATGATGAGTATCTTGAAGGTGATGGGCCCCCCTCGTCAGTCTTGGGGCAGGCTTTGGATTTCGTCTTTGGCTTATTGCCGGACGTTCAACCTTCCGACCAGCCTTCTGTGACTGTCCGGCCGCGGTCCACTGTGGAGCGCCATAACCCTGTTGAGCCTTCTAGCTCCGGGGTTTTGCGTCCTCTGCAATCGGCTCAGGTTGTTGAGTCCTTCCGCCAAAATGCGTTCTAAGGCCCTCAAGGGTTCCTTCTTTTCTAGAGCTGATGCCTTTCTGCCTCCATCGCGGTTTCGTGTGTACGATTCCGTCTCTCCACCAGTCTTCCAAGGGATGACTACTGTGGATGAGGATTCTTCTTCCCTCGTGTTGACTAAGCCTAAGTCTGCAGTTCTCCCGATGTCGGTAGTTGAGTCTATGGTGGGCCTGTCCCGAGAGATGCTGGGTATGTTATCTCTCGTGGACCATGTCGTCGCTGCTCTGGCTGAATATTTTCCACCAGGGGAGTTTGATGATGCTCAGGCGCCTTTTCGCATTTTGTCACAGGCTCTTATGAACTTGACACACGCTCACGCCTGTAACACGGCTAATTTGGAGCTGGCACGCCGGGATGCGGTGTTGGATTCTTTACCATCCCTTCCTTCTGAGCAACATGCTTTTCTGAGGTCTGCCTCTTTGGTGGGACCTCAGTTGTTCCATGGTTCCGTGGAAGCTGTTCGTGGCGAAGTTCTTTGTCATTCGAAGGACCAGCTTTTGCTGAGACAGCTTGACCAACCTGCTGCTGCGGGTGGGGGTCGTTCCAGGCCCGCCAAGCGTGCTGCTGCGTCTGCCTCGTCGGCGACGTCGGCTACGCCTTCGGCTCCGTCTGCTCCTTCTGCTCATAAGAAGCGCCGACGTGGTCAGGCTCGCTGGCAGCCTCAGGCTGGAAAGTCTCAGGACTCTGTCACTTCCCGAGGTGGTTTCTCCTCTCGGGGGCCTCTTCGAGGCCGCAAGTGAAGGTTCTCACCTCGATTCGCCTCCAGTCGGGGGAAGGCTGTCGCTGTTTTACGACCGTTGGACAGAGATAACGTCAGACTCTTGGGTCCTCTACGTCATTCAATCCGATCTGCGACTGTCCTTCCATCGGCACCCCAGTTTATCTCGGGTGCCCCTTCCGACTCAGGTCCCTTCCGATTCTCTGCGTCAGGACCTTCTGGTGCAGGAGATCGACAATCTCCTCACCAAAGGGGCGATCAAGGTGGTCAGGAACACCCTTTCACCGGGGTTTTACTCGAGACTTTTCTTGGTGCCGAAGAAAAACGACCAATATCTCGTCCTGTCATCGATCTGAGTACCCTGAACGAGTACATAATAGCTCCTCTTTTCAGTATGGAGACTTTCCGGTCGGTTCGACGTTCAGTTCATCAGGGCTATTTTGCGGCCAGTATCGACATGAAGGATGCCTACTTCCATGTACCCATTCATCTGGCGTCACGGAAATACCTTAGGTTCTCGTTTCGGGATCGAGTTTTTCAATTCAGAGCTCTCCCATTCGGTTTGAACCTGGCTCCTTGGGCCTTCACCCGACTGATGTCACAGGTGCTTGCTTTCCACCGCACTCAGTCGGCAGTGACTTCGTCAGCCTACCTAGACGACATCCTCCAATGGCACCACGATGCTGCTGTTCTGGAGTTCGATGTCCGGCAGTTTCTTTGCCTGCTAGCGTCGCTGGGTTTCAGAGTCAATCGCGAGAAGTCGGATCTTCTTCCTTCTCAGCGATTCCGTCATTTGGGGATGGATTTCAACACTCTTCACAATGTAGTGTCGGTCCCCCAGGCTCGGGCGACGATTCTTTCCGCCTTGACTCGGGACCTGCTTCAATCTTCCTCGGTCTCGGCCAGGACTTTCCTTCGGATGCTGGGCCTTTGCGGTTCGGTGACAGATCTCATTCCACTCGGTCGCTTGTTTGTCCGACCTCTCCAACACTTCCTGTTGGATCATTGGCGTCCGAATGTAGATCTGCTGGACCTGGAACTCACTATTCCTCGGTCTCTGCTTTGTCACCTCCGCCCTTGGGCAGATATTCCCTGGCTTACACAGGGTGTTCCGTTTGATCTTCCTTTGGCCGATCGCATCCTTACTGCGGATGCCAGCGATCGGGGCTGGGGTGCGACGTTGGATCCTCTTGGTCTGTCTACTCACGGAGAGTGGGGCATCTAGCAAGTGGGCCTTCATATCAACCAGAAGGAGCTCCTTGCTCTTCTGTTGATTTTTCGGCTTTGGATCCCTCATCTGCCGGACCATGTTGTCCTACTTCTTTCGGACAATTCAACAGTAGTGGCCTACATACGGAATCAAGGAGGCACACATTCGATTCCCATGTATCGGCTGTCTCTGGATCTTCTTCTGTTGGTGCGGGATGTGAACGCTCGGGTGTCCATTCGACACATTCCCGGGCGTCTCAGCGTCCTAGCAGACTCCCTGTCCCGATGCGACAGTGTCCTTCCAACCGAATGGATGCTACATCGGTCGGTGTTTCAGGCGGTTTGCGAGCAGTGGGGCCGTCCTGAGGTCGACCTTTTCGCTACTCACTGGAATCATCAGGTAGAGATCTTTGTGTCCCCTTGTCCAGATCCTCTGGCTTTTGCAGTAGACGCTCTGTCTCTGGACTGGACAGGTTGGATCGGCTATGCCTTTCCTCCTGCACCGATTCTTCCTCAAGTATTAGCGAAGATTCGAGCTTGCAGTTGCAGGATCATTCTGATCACACCCCTGTCTCCACAGAGGGTGTGGATCAACCTGCTGCGGCCTCTATTGGCCGATCGACCAATTCGTCTACCTCTACGTCGCGATCTTCTTTCACAGGGTCATCCCAGGAAGTATCACAACAACCTGGCGAGCCTGTCCCTTCACGCCTGTCTTTTATCAGGTCCAGTCTCTGACGTAGAGGTTTTTCGAGACGATCAGTGGAGTGCATTTCTGCAGCGCGGCAACATTCTACTGGCATGACTTATGCCGGCAAGTGGAAGGTTTTCTGCCGCTGGTGTTCAGATCACAATGTGAATTACCGTGATCTGTCAATCGCTCAAATTGCGGATTTTCTGGTTTTTCTTTTTGACTCCAAGGGCCTCCAGCCTATTACGATTAAGGGCTATCGGTCTATGCTGTCTGATACTTTCTCTTATGTGGGAAAGCGGTGCATCGGTCGTAATCTTTTTCTCTCCAAACTTCTTCGACACTTTTCTTTGAAGAGACCTCAAGTTTTGCGTCTTACACCCAAGTGGAACTTGGCATGGGTGTTGCACTGTTTGGAGGGGGCGCCAATCGAGCCTTTATCTGAGACCGACATGCATTTTCTCCTATAAGACGTTTTTTTCTTCTGCTCGTCGAGTCAGTGAGCTTCATGCGCTATCTGTTGATTCTGCCTTCTTCCGAAATGAGGCTAACAGTGTCACCTTCACTACTGATTGCTCTTTTCTGGCTAAGAATCAACTTCCTGATTCGGTACCTCCTCCCATCTGCATTCGGGCTCTCCCTGCTGTAGATGGCCGGAGGCCTCTTCTTTGTCCTGTTCGTGCGATCAAGACTTACATTACTCGCACTCAGTTCATTAGGAGGGGTCGGAAGAGATTCTTTCTGTCTCTCATTCCTAAGAGGCAGTCTATCTCTTCCCATTCTATTTCCAGGTGGATCTGTCTTGCAATCAAGCTGCCTTATTCTCGCTTGTCTGCATCGGATCTTGTTTCGAACCGGCTTAATGCTCATGAGGTTCGTGCCATTTCTACATCCTGGGCGTTCTCCAATTCTGTTTCGCTCCGGGATGTTATGAATGCGGCTTACTGGAGGAATGCTTCTACCTTCTCCTCCTTTTATCTCCGCCACCTTCAGCAGCAATCTGAGGACCTTTATTCTTTAGGCCCTCTCGTTGCTGCTCAGGCTGTTGTGCACCCTCGTTAAAATTGTTTTTGTCGAGGTTGCGCTTCGCTCAGCCTTGTTCTTTTCAGGTGCCTTCTCTCTATCTTCATTACAGGTTTTCGTTTTTGTTCTCTGCCATCCTTGCTTTCGTTCTGCTACTCATGTTGGTATTGGTTATGTGATTCACCTCCTCCTATTATTTATTGAGCCAATTGTAAACAATTGTGAGTAGGTTGAAAAGAAATTAAAATTTTTTAGTAAATTTTGTTTCTTAACACACCTACCACAATTGTTTACTGGAGGCCCACCCTCCTTGGGGATATCTTTGATATCGATGCCTCCCCGCTAAATCACAAACTTCTCGTTGGCGGAAATACGGAATTGACGTCACGGTTGTTGCGCATGCGCTCGGTAAACGCAAGAGGTGTGCAGAGAGAGTGCCTGTAATTTCGAGCGCTTGTCTCGCTCGACCCTTTTTTCGATCTTTTTCGTGCTTTTGCACTCTAGTACTTTTCCAACTCGTTTGGAAAAGATTCTAAAAGCTTGAGTTAGTTCCGAAGTAGGGCTTGCACTTATGTTACCAATTGTAAACAATTGTGGTAGGTATGTTAAGAAACAAAATTTACTAAAAAATTTTAATTTTTGGTCAAAATTTGTTCATGTGTCTTTGCCTTGTTTCAATTTATGAGAGAGTGTCTATAATTTTTAACAAAGCAAATCCAAACAGACAAAATTATTTAACTTCAAAGATAATAGGAATCACATCTACAGAATATGATGCCTTTCAAGTATGAGCTTCCAGCACTCTATCCGTCAAGAGTTTGTGTTGACTCTGCCGATATTGTATTGTTTCCAAACCAATATACTGAAATACTGCCGATATTGTATTGTTTCCAAACCAATATACTGAAATACTGCCGATATTGTATTGCTTCCAATCCAGTATACTGAAATACTTTGTGTGACCTCACAATACTTTCATTACATGTGCAAAGGCCCTGTGAATCTACAGTTTCCACTAAGGCCCTGTGAATCTACAGTTTCCACTAAGGCCCTGTGAATCTACAGTTTCCAGCCAAATCAATACTTTATGAGATCTCACAATACTTTCATTACATGTGCTAAGGCCCTGAGACATTACGATTTTCCATCAAATCGAATAAGGCTGAGAGATTTTGAATTGAATCATGTTCCTCGACTTTCGAGTAGTCAAACGTATAAAAATTACACCTTCTTTACAATCAAGGAATTTACTAACGTTGTCATTTTCATTTCAAGAATGTTGTTGAATTCAATGGCAGCTTGTTCTCTCTTCAGGAGAGTTGTCGGGTATTCAGATCATTTCAGAGACACATTCAAAATAGTTTTGAGTTTATAACCTACAAACAAATGAAGAGAGGCAAATATTTTAAGGTTAGGCTGCAATAAAAAAAAATTCCTAGATTAACATCAAACTTTTTTTTCAAAACCTTGGGCAGGTGGGTGAATTTTATTTTTTATTTTTTATTTCACCCGGAGACTGGATAATCTAAAACAGCCCTAGGAACTGGTGGGTTGCGGGCATGGGTGTGGGGATATGGGTCTAAAGCCTATAACAAAAGATTATTTGGCTAAATGGGAATAAAATTTGAGTAATAAAACTCCACGATTGGCTCCAAAATGTGCTTGGGTCATATATGGAGTAAAGGCAGAAATAAGCTGTAGGATGACCAAAAGAAAATTTTGATCACATTTCACTTAGTTGATAATTCCAACACTTGACAAAATTTCCCAAGAAAGCTTCTATAAATAATTCCTTATTTATCAAATCTGCTTTAAAATATTTCCAAACACTGTATTTTAAACTGTACAAAGTAACTATTACATTTTCTTACAACGTTCATATCAGCTGTTTTTCTTCTCTCTTTAATTTAGAGGAGAGATTTTTCCTACTTATGTATTTGAGTGAAGATTATTATTCCATTGGGTTTAACATGTTATATAGGTGTATACCACTTCATCTTACAACAATGTATTTCCTCCATAAAAATAAAAACATCTAGATAAAATAGAAATCTGTATTGAGGTTAACCCTTTACCCAACGTAACAGCCAAAACCGGCCAGCGCTATTCTAAAAAATCGCCAATTAATTTTCAAAATATTTTCGTTTTTTGTCTCAAAAACATAGGTTATGACCATTCGTTGGAACGGGCTCGTCGAGCTCGTTCCAACGAGGGGTCATAACCTATGTTTTTGAGACAAAAAATGAAAAAAATTAGTTATTCAAGAATTGTTTTTGCAATTGCCGTCTGCTTTTCATGTTAGGTAAAGGGTTAACAACCACATGTGTGGTCATTCTGTTCAGAAAAAGAATGTTCTTTTACCAACATTGAATTGGCATTGCTTTATTTACAAATGTCAAGGCGACCATTTTTGATTACAGTAATTAAATGATAATTAAATCAACAGCTCCGTGAAAAAAATGGCCTAGATCCATTTTGCCATCATGATATGCAGGCCTACCATGCATTAAACATGAAAAATAAAACAAAGAAATACATGTCAGCTGAAACACTGCTATTAACTACAGTGGTTGTATATTACAAGTAGAATAATTAATGGTAATTACGTCATACAAAGCACAAGACCTTATACCATGATGTCAAGAAATACAGGTCAGCTGAAACACTGCTATCAACTGCAGTGGTTGTATATTACAAGTAGATTAATTAATGGTAATTACGTCATACAAAGCACAAGACCTTATACCATGATGTCAAGAAATACAGGTCAGCTGAAACACTGCTATTAACTACAGTGGTTGTATATTACAAGTAGATTAATTAATGGTAATTACGTCATACAAAGCACAAGACCTTATACCATGATGTCATGATGGGTACTCATAAAAAAATCAATTTGTAGACGCCGTATTGGTTTTTTGCTCCCAACTCTCGCGCATTCATAAGCAAATAAAGTATTGGTTCTCGCTTCCGACTCTCATGGATTCGTAAGCAAATAAAGTTATAAAGCAAATAAAGTTGTTTGGATCCCAAGGAATTTAAATCCCACATTGTCCCTGTGCGCCTACGGCTCACTGAAACATTTCATTCATTCATTCTGCAGGAGTGTCAAAACAGACAACAGGACTTCTTTGCTAGAGGTCCCAAGTGTGATCCCTGTCCGGGACGTCCCATGTTGTGTCCTTGGGCAAGGCACTTTATCCCAGTTGCCTACATGGGGGCATGATGACCCCGTGTACTAAGGCATACAGCATGTCGATGGTGCACATGTCTTCAATTGCTGCAACCCTGCTTGAGTGGAGCTTGAACAGAGTTAGAATATTGAGGAGCTGATCATTGCTCGTCGATGCTCAGTGGTTCTCTGGCTTCCTCCACCCGTAAAACTGTCACGTTTAGCCATTGTGCATATGTATGTGGCCTTAACCCTTTACCCAACGAATCAGCCACAACAACAGCTGAAAAAATATTTTTTTAAAAATGTTGACAAAACCATATCATGTGACCCCTCTTTGGAACGAGCTTGTCGAGCTCGTTTCAATGAGGGGTTACGTGATATGGTTTTGTAGACAGTTTTTTTTTAAATTTTAAAAAGATGATATTTAAAATAATAAATTTTGATATCGTCTTCGTTGGGTAAAGGGTTAAACACCAATAAATAAATAAATATAAATAAACAGACACCATTAAACACTGTATACAATCCCTTCATTCAAATTAGTCAAGAAAAGGAGGAATGTAGTAAGGTATTACCACAATGTGGGTTTCCGTGATGCTCAATTGAAGTCTTGACATACCCTTTTTTTATTTTTTTTTATGCCCAGAGACAAGGTCTCTACTTTGATACAACATCTCGGAAACCCAAATGGTGGGAATAACTAATAGGTACAGGTTGGATTCTCGCAATGTTACAATGGCTGAAGTGCTTCATATCAGTTGTGTCATCAAAACATCATTGTACAATTTGTTTCCCCTCAGCCCCCCCCCCCCCCTCCCCCAGGTAACCTCTAAAGTGGACAGTATAGATACCGTATAAACAATTTGATAAACTTTGTGTAATACCTGTGATATGGTTATGGTCTGGCCACAGGTGCTGAAAGTCACATTAAATGCCAATAAATAAGTATTCCTTTAGGTCAGTCCTCAAACATCACTCTGTTATCTGTTGACCCTTAAGACCAGTTTTCAGAACATCATTGTATAATTTGAAATAACACTTCACAATATTATAGCAACAGATAATCCCCTAGATATGCAAAATATCAGTCATAATGATACATATACCTTATCATGATCATGTACATGTCCTGTAATTTGTATCAGATTCAAGGTCGTGTTTACAATCTGGTCGCAACGAGCCCGTCAGGCCGACTTGTGATCTTATTGTAAACATAGCCAAGAATCTGATACAAATTACAGGACATGCATTTGGTCATGATAATACATTTATCTAACAATACATTTATCTAACAATCCCATTACATAAAGACAGTTTCCCCCATTTTTCACTTTAAATTGGGTTGGAATTTGTAAAAATTTTGAATTTCATATTTTAATGCTCAATAACAATGCATTTATGTGATAGTGAGGGGTTTTGTTTGAATCTGTCGGATGTGGAATCAGAATGGTGGAGGGGTCTGATACAAACATTTTTTCCAAGTTTTTGTGTGCAAATTAAGTTGATTGTTATATAAATTTATATATAGTCACTTTGATGTTCATTGACTCGATTTGAGAAGTTTGTGGTCCAAAAATTAATGTTATGATCTTTTGCAGCCAACCAACCAATTATTTATCACATATAAAACTAACCATGATCCATTGTTTTCTGATGTAGGATGTCGATAGTTCAAAAATTAATAAAAATGACCAACTATTTGATATATTAGTTTGAGAGGCTTCTGTGACAATGATAACAGTGCCTCCTCTATTGTTGTGTTTTGACACTGTCTTTTTTGTGTTATGATAACCACTGTTTGAAATATTGTGTATGGGTATTTTTTATTAAAGATTATTGAAAAAATTTATTGCTTCAAATCTGAGTCGTTCACTGGCAAATCATATCGATATCTATTTGACTTCAGTTCATTGTGCTGGGGACACTGGGTTAATGTAGGCCTCCCCGTTAGAGGATTGCAACAAATGAGCAGAAGGCTGAAGATTTACTGTTATTAGCTCACCTGACTGAAAGTTAGGGTGAGCTTTACTGATCACTTAGACTTTGTTCCAATCAATTTGTTCCACCCAGTTGTACAATGATTGATATTTTGTACTAAGATTCCTTTTGAAAAGTCTTACTGAGAATTAAAATAACTTTTCTTCAGAGAAAGTTTGTAGGGCCTTTAAAATGGGGAGGGGGGCATGACTTTTGGGCCCCCAAAATTTCAATTCAATAGTTCCCAAGCTTCAATTAACATCAGCTTGGAGGATGTCCTCTATTAGAAGTTCACAGGTTCGCTCAGTCAGAACCAGCTGATATTAGCTAAACATCAAGCGATACATTGGTCAGTGTTCGAGTTCTGCAAATGAGGTTTGAATTGACAGAACAATGGAACTAGTTGTCTGTCAGTTTTCAAGTTCCCATCAGCTGAACATTCCATCTTGTCACATGGAACTAGTTGTCTTCCAGTTGTCATGTTCCCATCTGCTGAACTTTCCATCACGTCACTCTCTGAGTGCAGATAAAGTTACTACATAAAAATAAATGGGGATAAGTGATGTTACAGAGAAACTTTTTGTAACCTTTTTCAATGTGTATCTACTAATGAGTTGTATAAAATTCTCTTCTATTTGAATGTACACCTGAAAGTGCATCTGGTGCTTGCCTCGAACAATAGGTAATTTGATTCATAGGTAGTAATAACTTAACTTACGAGAATTTCTTTTTCTTAGTATATTTTATTAGCTCATCTGACTGCAAGTCAGTGGGAGTTATTGCCATCACTTTTGTCTGTTAACTGTTTGCAAACATGACATCTTCATCACAACCACTTGGCCAAATTGAAACATATATTGCACAGACCATCTGTGAAGTATACTCTTTCTATTTTGTTTAAATGAAGCAACTGCTATATTTGGGCTCTGGTCTATGCCCCAAAAGCTTAACATTTAAACATCTTCTTCGCATGAACCACCAGAGAGAATGACTTGATATTTAGTATGAAACATCCTTTGGTGTAGAAGATTAAAGTTTGTTCAAGAGAAGTTGATCGGTCAATATTTGGGCTCTCTGTGTTGGCATATCCATTTTAATATTTCAAGAACTGGTGGGCAAATTTCAACCAAATTTGGCATGTAGTATAAGTGGATCTTAAATCATTGATTGATGCCCCCCCCCCCCAAAAAAAAATAAATAAATAAAAAAAATTCACAGCCCCTTGGAAACCCAAGGAGCTAAAAACAGAAAAAAAAATCAAAAGCCCACATATCCCAAACCACAAGGAACAGAGAACTGTTATTTGGTATGAAGCAAGCATTCTTAGGACTGTTAGAAGGGATTGGCGAAAAAAATTGCAACCTTTCAATCAGGGTGCCGGTAGAGGGTATTGAAAAAGTGATGAGTCAGCATTTTTGCAGTAGTTTATATCCTGGAGAAAAATGTTTATTCTCTGAGAACCTTGATTGACATATTGATGTTAAATCAACAAAATTGCTGCTAGAAAACAATCTTATCTTGTTATTTTTGTTAATGTTGCAAAGAGTACATCAGGATTGTTATGTATGAAACGTAAACGTCAGCTTCTTTCTGCTGGATATCTCTGCAGTAAATCAATGGCAGCATCTATAATCCCATTCCATGTGCTCACTGGTTGTGACCACAATTCGGGTTTTTATGGAGTGGGCAAGAAGATAATTGCTAATCGCCTAGTGAAGTCTGCTGAAGCACGTCGTTTGCTGGAATTGTGTGGTTCAGAGATCCAAGCTAAGCAGGGTGTCATCTGTGACTTGGTGAAATTCGTAATTCAGTTCATCTATAATGACAACAAAAGCACAACTTTGGGAGAAGCACGAGTTTCGAAGTGGAGATCCATGAAGAAAAAGAATACTATCCGACTCCCACCTGACATGGACAGTCTTCGTCCACATCTGGAGCGTGCAAACTATCTTGCTTATCTGCAAAAACACTTCCACCTCCAGAGAAATCCTCCACCCATCGGCCATGGCTGGCATCTTGTAAATGGCTTTTGTCTGCCAATCCATTATACTCAGCCGTCACTTCCTTCGAACATATCCTTACCTGCAGATCCCGAGGAAGTGGACAGTGATGGGAGTAGTGATGATGGATCAGAAAGTGACAGCAGCCATCATCTTAGTGATTCATTAAGTGACACTGGTCGTGATGATTGACGCATTATGATCAATGAAAATTAAGCCATTATCTGTGAAGATATCCATTTTTAATGGTGAACTTTTCTAAAAAAAAAACAACCAAGACTCAATCTTAAAATACTAATTTCACCATATCTATATTTTCAATGACAGACATTCTCGATACCCTATTCTTGTTCATCTGTCGTGATAAGAAATTTGGTTCACTACCCACGATTCTGTGATCATTTTGATCTGACTTGTTTTTAGATATATGATTTGCAAAATTAGGGAAGTTTTGTCCAAATTCTGTGAATTTATCTTGTTTTCTTATCTAAGACCAGCAAAGTACCAAAATTAATTCGGCGCCAATGACCATCATGTCGAATTTGGAGGTCAAGATGAACTCAGAACTGCATAATTCCACTTTTATCGAATTCGTCAGAAATGACACCAAGTTTATCTTTCTAGTCAATCAGATGCCCAAGATATTGGATCATCTATATTTTCTAGATGGTGGCGGCGGCCATTTTGGAAATGACGTCATAAAAAAAGTTGCCGTCATATTCCAGCGGGACATAGGAGCTAATTTTTCTTCAAAATGGTTCATGTTGTCAAAACCATTGAGAAAAAATGGTAGGAACAAAATGATCACAGAATCTATGGAAATGACTCTACTATTTAGGGTAACCTCTAGATTGGAGGCTATTGATTTTCTTCCTTTTCCATCCAAAAAACGTTGCCGTTGTCAACAACCTTTGAACGTAGTTTAGTAAAAGCATTAATATATTCCTTTGGCATGCTCTACATGACACATTTATGATCCGATCGAAACATATAAATCCTGACCTGCTCGTGGAATGGAGCACTCTGCAGTCTCTTATAACACAGTTCAACATGAAGAATGTTATAAATGAGCCTGCACGAATAGGAAACACATCACGAACCTTGCTTGACCCTGTAATTATTAGCGACACAGTTACAGTCGCTCACTCGGGCACTCTAGAGCTTGGTCTATCAGAACACCTTGCAGTATTTGCCCATACAGCCTGCGCCCACCCTAACCAGTCTACCATAACTCGTGAAGTCTGGAATTACAGAAAAGCAGATTTTATAAAAATGAATGCCCTCGTTAAATAGACCGAATGGGAGAAACTAATTTGCAATGATGCGGACATCAATGAAGTCATGTCAAATTTCGTTTCCACTTTCTTGGAAATCGCCAAAAAATGTATTCCACACACAAGTCATAATCAGGAAGTCTGATAAGCCTTGGTTTGATAGCGTTATCAGAAGTACTATTCGTCTTCGCAATCGACTACGTAAATTAGCAATAAAAAGGAATAACCCAAACACACGGACGAAGTATAAAACAGCCAAAACAAAGTTAACAATATGAAAAAATTTTCCAAGGCAAAGTATTTTGAAAAGATCGATGACACAATATTCAAAAACAACAACCAGCGACAATTTTGGCCAGGCTGACTTGTTGAATGAGACATTTATTCAAAATAGCATGTTGAAATCAAAAAGCAAACAACTTCGCCCCTTTAAACGTAGGTGTTCGCTATCAATTAGCGAAATTTCTTTTACTCAGGAAAACATTCACATTCTCAAATCTCTCAAAACTAATAAAAGTAACGTTCATGACAGTATCAGACATAGAATATTGAATGAAACCAAACCCAATGTCAGTAAACCGTTATTTCTGCTTTATTCTAAATCACTGGAATTGTCTGAATTTCCCAGGGAGTGGAAATATGCTGATGTGATCCCTTTATTTAAAAAAGGGGATCGTCAGGATCCCGAGAACTACCGACCCATCTCTTTATCGTGTTGTATAGGTAAAATTATGGAGCGGGTTGTTTTTAATGAAGTCCACAAATATTTTAAAGATAACCTATTTTATGTTTTACAGTCTGGCTTCCTTCCAAACAACAGCACCGTTTTATAGTTGTTAGTGGTTTATCACAACCTCTGTGACGCATTAGACAAAAACAAACACACGTGTGGTGTTTTCTGTGATATTTCGAAGGCATTATGACAGTATGACATCTCCGTTCCTTTGCTCCGCTGGTTTTACAGCCATTTAACAGATAGAAAACAGAGAGTAAAAATAAACTGTTGTAACTCCAGTTATAGGGAAATCAAGGCCGGGGTCCAGCAGGGGTCAGTTCTTGGCCTTTTCTGTTTCTCATTTATATCAATGACATCGTCGACAAAATTGATTCAATAACTCCCCTCGACGATACTTGTCTGACTGAATCGTCTGACGACCCTGGCAATATCCAAACAAACATGAAATTGGAACTCAAGAAGGTAAACGAATGGGCTAACACATGGCTGGTCTCATTTATTGCTAAAAAGACAAAAACAGTCCTTTTCACGCTCAGCAAAGATATGTCGCTGTTTGTTGTTTGATAGTGAAATAATCGATTTTTGTAATTCTCATAAGCATTTGGGTTTAACCTTGCAATCAAACTTGACTTAGGGCCGATCACTTTGATGAAATTTGTAAAAAGGCATGTTCGAGATTATCTCAGTGAAGAAAACTGCAGTATATTTTTAATAGGAAAATTCTTGAAAAAATATATCGCTCGTTCATACTGCCGATTTTAGAATATGGTAGTTCGGTGTTCACTGCGATGCATCTCGAATAGTCTGCGGCTTGACACGATCTGTTCCACGGGATTGATTTCTGTTAGTAGTTGGTTGGAACAGCCTGGAAAGCAGGCACTATGTCCTGAAATTGTGTAACTTTTACAAAATTGTTACTGACATTGCTCCCGAGTTTTCTTCATGACCTGATATCACTACGTGTTTCTGCTGTATTGCAGTATAATCTATGAAATGCATCTAATTTTGTTCCCTATTCCTGTCGAACAGAGCTGTTAAAACGGTCATTTTCCCCCTGCCTGCATCGAAATTTGAAACACCCTACCGGAGACGGAACAAAATAGTACATCACTTGTGGAAATCAAGAAATCCATTTTACCACCTTTATATAAGCCTCCGTCATACTTCTCAACTGGAACGAGAAAACACAACATCTTTCACGCAAAACTACAAAGTGGTTGTAGTGACCTCAATTGTGACAAATTCAATAATTGCATATCCGATACTCCGTTTTGTTCATTCAACGATGGCGTTGAGGATGCAGAACACTATTTTTTCATGTGTTCCTTGAATTTTGATATTCGCAATACCCTCATCGGTGATTTGTCAAAACCCAACTGGACTTCAACTGGTTTAGGATTATATGGAAACCCATCATTACCCGGGACTAGTAATATATCTAAATTTGTATCAAAAATACTTTCGTACCTCACACAGATTCGGTCTACATTCTCATAATTAGGTATGTTCTTCTACAAAATTGTGCCCTCTAGGATGTAATAGAAATAATCTGACTTCAACCCTGGGTATGGTATCGCGAACGGACCTGAAACTCCCACTGTGGTAGTGTACTTATGGCGAAAGCTAGGTTATCAAGGGTTTGACCACGCAATGGAGGTCGAAACTGTTGTGGGAACTTTCTCAGAGGTGAAAACTGTGCCTAGTGGCAGAAATCAAGATGTTAATTTGGACTCACATTACGGACCAAGATACTATAGAATGCAAATGGGGGAGGGGGAGGGCATAATCACTGGACCTATTGTTGTATTTCATGTTTTCTTTTTTCTTTCTATTCTGTTTTTTTTTATCTTTTCTTCTCTCTCTCTCTCTCTCTCTCTCTCTCTCTCTCATTTTAATTTGTGTTTGTCTATAATGTTTATAATATTTAGATTTTGTAAATTCTGTTATTTATGGAATACGTTCTGCCATATTGTAAATTGTCAGTCAATGTACAGAAACGGAGTGTCTTCTCAGTGGTAAGCACTTGTCCTCCAATTCTGATTTGCATTGTCAAATGCCAAATAAAGATGTTTAATCTAACCATACCAAGTTTCTAAATGGTCCGATCATAAGTGAGCCCTCTGCGGCATGCTGAAGGAATATATTGATGCACAACTGCACTAAGTTCAAAAGTTCTTGCTAAGTTTTTTGCCAAAAATGGAACAAAATCGATAGCTCCCATCTATAGATCACCTAGCTCAAACAAGCATGCCAGGTTTCAAAGCGATCGGATCATAAACGTGTCACGTAGAGCGTGTCAAAGGATATATATTTTTGACACAAAAGAAAGACATGCTGAGCTAGCCTTCTCGGGTCGTCATGCGCAGCAGAGCGTTTGGGTTTTGACTCAGAAGGATAAATCGGTCATAAAGGATATCCACGAGCAGACCCGCAGGGCTTGCCTGTTCCACTGTAAGAACCGAGACAGCTTCGGGGACTGTCTACGAGAGAATGATGTGATTGGAAGCCGTGAGGAACGTGGAGCAGTTCGCCAGGCATTGGCGGTGAACAAGCATGTCCGGCCAGTGTTAAAAACAGACCAACCAACCACTTATAAAGTGTTGTGATAACGGACCTATATTATGTGGGAAGCAGCGATTCTAGTGACCCAAGCAGCTACTCTAGTGACCCAATCACTATATATAAGTGTACTGGGGTGGGCGGCATTGCACATTGTTATGTGCTATGTTAGACTCAAACGGCATATATGTATATGTATACAGAGCATGTATTGTGATGATATCATTGACCAACTGCTGGAAGAGCAAGGTGGTGCTATTCCGAAGGAACAATAGGGAGGCAAAGATGGCAGTGGATTCTGCTGTGCCTGTTTCTTTGGAACTTCCGAAGGAAAAACAGGTCGATGGGGCCAAACGCGAAAGGCTAGATGCATTAGCTTCCAGTGGGCAGGCTAAGCGGTATATAGGGAAAAACCTCACACTTGACCAGGTCAACGCCATGGGCGACGAGGAAATCGATAAACTCTATGCGCCCATATGAGACACGACTCGTCGCAGCAATGACAAAACAGCTCTGGGGCGGCTGGTCTACAGCTCTATGCAGGGGCAGTCAGCATGTTTCTTCCCATACCCCTAGAGAACCAACTAAAGTAAGTTGGTTGCTGATCTTGAGGCAGATCCATTTGTTGGGCATGCGCTAAGCAGTACCACGTGCGAGCTATATCATCGCTATGGCATGTACTTAGCACCGCTAACCACGATGCTAACCACTGCTAAACACTGTCGATTTGGAGACACCTGCCCTTTAACAAATCAACATGATGTCCTCGATGACAGAGCCAAACCTGCCGATAGTTACTGTTGCTCCAAAGGAACAGGAACAGGTGGAGAGAGTTACAGCTGCGCCAACCATTGAATCGTCGGTTGTTCCTTCAGAACAGCGACAGAAAGACCCTAAAAAGTGGCCGCCGGATGGGCGGGAGCCTCCGTCCCAGAATGCAAAACAACAAAAAGCTTGGTCCAGTTGCAAGAAGAGAAGGCCAATCTCCAGAGGGTGATCGTAAACAACGCAGTAGCAACCCGGGCGGCTGATGGACCCATTCCAAGGGATGTTCCAAAGGAGCGAGATCAACATGGGCAGCAGCAAGTAGTCTCGAGTGCAATGCATCACGAACGTGACTGGTCCCCGTGGATTGCTGGGGCGGTTGGGTTGGCTATCTTGGATTATGGTTCCAGTTCTGAAGTTCCCAAAGGAACAGGAACAACAATAAGATGGTGGCCAATCTCATGACACCGCCTGTTGATCCGGTCAACCGTAGCGCGGCACCTCCGAACAAGCCTTTAAAGGTATCTTCAGACCCATTCTATATGGAGTAGTATATGTATATACAATGTCTTCAGCCGATGGAAAGACGCTAGTCAATGCTGCCTATCACAGTGCCATGGTTTCAGCCCTCGCAATAGGGTATACCCGCTTAGGTAAGATGGCAGTGAAGGGAGCCACCCCTAAACTTGACTTCACCGGCTATGACATCGGGATGGTAGTCCTTGACGTGGGGCTGGCGACGGCAACCAAGGAAATGCCAATTAAACAAGGACTCGTTCCATCAGATATTACGAAATAACAAGATGGCTTTGATCGCAATGCTAGTTGGGGTACCCATGTTAACGCAGTGGCCTTCTCTGGCACAACTACCTCTTCTCCAAGTTTCGGGATAACGATGCCGTTGCAGAACGTGTGCGACGTGACAAAGCTGTAGAAAAGCTTCAGGCCGCCAGGCAGCATGGTCCAGTAATCGAACAGAACACCTCGATTGGATCAACAAAGAACTACGTCGCAAAGGCCATGCCTTGCGCACATTCCAGGATGCCGATGCTGCGATTCGCGAGTATGCACAGGTAACTGGGAACAGTTTAAACAGTCTTGGCCCAGAACCACAACTAGAAGACTTACACACCATCGGCAACAGCCTTTGAATACAGATCTGGATACTCGAAGGTTTGGCCTCTGCTAAGATGGCGATGGTGTTGTGCACTTTTGCCTTTTTGTGAGCCTTTGGCTTACACACTTCCCGAAAACACCTGCCAATCCACAGGCCCCTGCTGCAGCCTCTAGTGCTATAACCACAGGAAATGCATCTACGTCTGGCAGCAACCCGATTCCATCAACGCCGTTACCTTCGCCAGTCAAGGATAGAAATGTTTCGATGCCATCTGCGATATTAACTCCTCGCTGATATTTTTTGCCGAGAGAATGCCTGCAGTATCGCTCGGCCTTGAGACAGGCTCTTACATCTCCGATCTCCTGGATGTGGAAAGTATTCGCGTTGCTAATATTGAGTTCTGGATACAAGCCCATACGTATTGGTATTATACATCATTTTCTAATACCTTTAAATCGTCGTCCGTCAGTGTCTGTCTGGTAAACCGCAGGCACTCAGCTGGGCCAAGATATGACATCACTTAAAGAGAGCAACACATTTTTGTCACGGATAATGATGACAAGTTCTTTGGCATTATGCCGGCGAACCCATTTTAGGGCAAGTCCATGTAGCACTGGTATTTATTTATTTATTTATTTATTTATTTATTGATGTTTAAGGTCACATATTTATGCACAATGGCTAATCATGACCGTGACAGTTTTACGGGTGGAGGAAGCCGGAGTACCCGGAGAGAACCACCAAGCAACGACGAGCAGCTGCCAGCTCCCCAACATCGTAACTCCGCACTGCAGCACAGGCAGGGTTAGATTGGTTGAAGACATGCGTACCATCGACGTGCACTACGCCTTAGTACACGGCGTCATCGTGCCCCCACATGGGCAATGGGGGTGAAGTGTCTTGCCCAAGGACACAACGCGGTTGCCGCAGGTGGGATTCGAACCGAGGACCTCTCGGCTTGCAGCCTGCACCTCTACCTACTGAGCCGCCGCGCCCCCCAGCACTGGTATGAAGTCTTTGGATGGATGGTATACTCAGGACTATCTGTACAATTGTGGTGGTACCCTTGCCAGATGTAAGACGATCAAACTCCCAAAAGAGCTTCATCATCGCACCTCCTGTTACCGCACCCAACACATACCCGGCATTGCTTTTGTGAACATAAATAGCATCTTTCAGGATATAAGAAGCCAACACACGGCCACTGCTCTGGGGCCTGTAGCCGCGGTCCAGTTGGGTGTGAGGTTGGATGACCCTGAAGCCAAGTTCCCACCCACTGCGAACAGGGTGCCTATATGGAGAGCATTGAATGGAGTCATTCTGGATAAGTTCGTGGCTCCTCCATGAGGCTGAGCCTTCCAGATTCAAACCATGCAGCTTGTCAAATGTAGCTTGTTGCGGTTGTTCCCGTTTCGAAGGAACAACAACTGGCAGCTTTTTTTTTTCTTGTATAGCCCCTCAAAGAGCTGAAATGCATACAATTTGTCCGTCATCCCTCGTTCTTCAAAGCCCTGCGTGTCCGTGAGATCAGCCAGTGTTACACTTGTTGCAGCTGTTGCAGTTCTGAAGGTATATTTCGAATATGTAATGTTACGGATAGGGCTGCAATTCATTAAGGCCACCCCTGCTGTCTAAAACGTGGACTGTAACATTTCCTTTTGGGCCTGGGACAAGCCTTTTGTATTGCAAATGAGAGAAAGCTACTGTTCTGCCACTGGCACATTTTTCATTTGCTACAGGTACTGTTCTGAGTAATGTGCTGGCTTCTGACAGATCAATGTAGAGCTCACGGTGGACAGTAAGTTCAGGTAACTCACTCCCCAACAGCTTTTCTCCCTGGGGGATTTTGTTTTTTGCAAATCCCAAGGTGCGTGCTAACTTTCCCAGTTTCAAAGACTTATCTGTCTTGAATCGCAGACGACCCGAAGGTTTGTGAAGATCCAGTATAGCCCCGACCTGACTAAACACCTCATCATTTAGCTTGCATACATTTATAATAGCCATCTGGCATCTTTATCTCCTGCTCAACTGGGTCATATTTTCTCATCCACGACGTGAATAATATTGTTGCGTATCCCCTTGCTAATGTTGTACCAAAGAGGGTAGTAAGTTACTTCAGCAAGGGCACACTCAAATTTCTCTCCGACAGGGAGCGCCCTTGGTAGGTCCACGGTTTGAACGTCGGATAGTGTCACGTACATAATTGTATATTATCATTATAAAACTCCTCTAACATGGCTTTTAGAGGTCGAAAGGATGCTGGAATACCCAAGAATGGCCAGCAAGCTAACAACAAAGTTGACTTCAATCTACTACAGCCCCAAGGGGTACTGGAAGGGACTCACGGCCATCAAAAAACCTGCTTCCACGGCCAAGGTCCCTGAAGATTTGGCTCGGGCATGGCTTAAAAAGCGGGCCATATGGCAGATTACCTTCCAGCGGTGTGAAGCACACATATACCATGACCCAAGTTCAATGTGCGGACGCCGAATGAGGTCCACCGGCTGACCTGCCCTTTCTGCCACATGGCCGGGTGGCCCGCAAAACCTACAAGTATGCACTCACAGTCGTTCATGTAGCCTTCTGCTATAAAGAGGCAGAGCCCCTGGCCACAAAAGAGACCAAAGAGGTCGCGACCGCCCTAGAAAAGATATACAAGCGTGGATCACGGCGGTGGCCCAATCTCCTTCAGGTCGATCCCAGGCGCGAGTTCATGGGCACGGTGAATCAGCTGTTGGCGAAACACGGGTCAGAAGTCCGGCAGAGCCGTGTGGACGTCCACCAGGACCAGGGAATTGTGGAGCGGTTCAGCCGAACCCTGGCAGAGCGACTATTCGCGCACCAATACGCCCAGGAGATGTGGCGCTGAATGGTGAGGTGACTCGCTTAACTAAAAAGAAGCCATCTGACGCCGTCACGGACAAGGTTGTGACACGAAAGCCCCCCTCTGTGATTTCTGGCCACTCTGTTGGCCTGAAGGAGCAGAAACTCCCTTCCAATGTGTGTGTTCGCTCTCTCTACCAGGCAGGCGAGCTGAGGGGGGGGGGGGGGGGGGGGGGGGGTCGCCGTCGAGCAGCCGACCCTGTGTGGTCCCTCCAAGTGTATACCTACCGGCTTGGACGCTCGGTCACCAAGCCCGGCGAATGTGTCCTCTACTACCTTCAGGATGGACCGGTCCGGGGCTTCGTTCGTGAAGAGCTGCTTGTGGTGCCTTCTGACATCCAGCTGCCTGTCGATGTTCCTTCTGAATGGGTAGTCCTTCGGACTAGACACAAGGTCAGCCTGGAGGCGGATGTGCCTCTAGCTCTACTGCAACCCCCTTTTCGGTTACACTCTAAACAGGCCAATCGCAGGTTCCCTGACAGTGCCCCCCGCTGTTGTCCAGTCGGTATCTTTGGGCTGTATGTTGCATGCCGCACAGTGGTTCTGTCAGTCCTCCTTGAGCCGCAGGGTGTAGTCGACCTGGAAATTAAACCCCGGGAGTCCTTTAACCGGGTCCTGGCGCTTGTAGGCGACAAGCTTCCTCGCGAGGTTTTTGCGAAGCTGCTGCTCTGTTGGCTGCCTGACCTCAGTACCCTTATCTGGTGGACAGGTCATCCGTTCGAGCTGCTGCATATACTCCACGTGGGAAACGGCGAGGTTGGGCCATAGTAGGAAGTCGTTTATGATCCAAACCTCCCTGTGTCATGGACAGTGAGACCCTGGCTTTAGTGGTCTGTGAGGGCATACCCGAGGCGCCAATCATCGGTTTTAATAGCCTGTTCAGCGGCCTCATTGGTGACTTCAACGATGTGATGGAGTACGATCTCTTCTTCGCGGTCTGTGCCCGGGATGGGAACCACAATGCATTGTTTTTGCCTGTCCTTGTGGTGGTACAGCACCGGAACTGGGGTGTCTGGAAAGTACTCCTTGTGTCTTTGGAGCAACATCTCTTGTGCCCGGTCGCGAACCTTCTGCCGGCTAGCGATAATCAGGTCACCTGGCCTCCATTGCTCCATGAAGCGCTCCCATCCGATACAGCTGGGGAGAGCCTTCCGCATCTCCTGGCACTGGACCTTGTCAGTATGGAGGAGGATGTGCCTTTTCAGTGCCTTGAGCGCATCATCTTTTGCCTGGTGGTCTGCCTTGACCTCTTCGTAATAATCCACTGCTTGACATAACCAGTTATGGGGTATCTCACCTGCGATTGGTGGTGGCCGGCCTTGATCACCACAGCAGATAACCTGAACCCAACGCTGGTCCAGCCAGTCCAAGAACATTTCTAGGATAGGACGGGGCACGGTGCAGACATCATCCCAGATGATGACACGGGGGGGGGGGGGGGGGGGACTTTTGGCCCATGCGGTCTGGCGTCCGGTCGTTCTGGCTGCTCCTCTGGAAGAAGCTATGGTAGATATGGGCCTTGACTCCCATACCTCGCATCTCCTTGGCAAGTCGGTGAGTTGGGGTAAAGACAAGTGGGTCTCACACCCTAAAGTGCTAGATCGCTCTCGTTGTCTTGCAGTTGAGTTGGCCAGCTGTTTGGCCTGGCTGACATACTCGGGCTTTGGGGGTAGTCAGCTTGTTCTTGTGGCATGTACAGCTGCTCACCCTTGTCAAGCCACTGAGCTGGGGCTACTGGTGGGAGGTAAGGATCTCCAGTGTGGCAGCTTGCACACAGCTCCTCTCCGCAGTCGCACAGTCTGGGAGCCATATCTGCCTCGACACAATCAAGCTTGTGCAGCGCGGCCTTTTTCACGTATATGCTGTCTGTTGCCACTCGAACCGCCTCTTTTTCATCGAAGTGCTGCAACAGACTGAGGAGGTTAATATGGGCATAGGCTAGCATAGAGGCCCTAACGTGGGCGTCCTGGGTTGTGAACCATCATAATATGTGAGGATGTGGCCCAGAGTGCAATGATGGGGTGCGCCAACCAGGGTGCCTCTTTCGCCAGTGTCTCTCACAAGATAATCTAGTTCACCCTGATCCATGAGAGGCGGCGAGTCAATCATTCACCATCAGCATTTGCGCCCTGACTGAACTTCCCGATAATGCTGCATCCCTGGTCTCGGTCCTCTAGAAGCCAGACCTCGGCTTGCTTCTCGAATGCAACGATGGCTTCGTGGATCCTTAGACGGGTGAGGAAACCCAACTCCACGAGGAAGGCGAGCAGAGGTGTGGGGCCCAGGCCTGCTTGGCAAAATGCTTCCCAAACAGGCCGGGATTATGGGGTGAACCCCTTGTTTGAACTCCCACTCCTGGACCTCGGCGAAGCATGTGCTGATGTCTTTATGGAGGCCCACGTTGATGGCCACTCTGGTCATCCGGTGTGTGCGGTGTCCGAATCTCTCGAAATAGGGTTTGGCCTCACCTCTCCCCTGGAAGCTGACTGGGTAACATGCCTTCATGTCGATGGAGACGACCTCTCTCGTGTCGTAGGTCATGGAATTCCACAGACCGCTGGATGTCGTCGAGGATGCTGGCTGGGGTTGGCTTCCAAGCGTTGTGCTCTTTGGCCATAATGCTGGCCGCGTGGTTCACCCCGAAAACCCTATCAGCGAGGGACTCATCGCCTAGATGGGTGCAGGATTCTTGGAGGGTTTGATGGGTCTCCTGTGTCCTGTAGGTTTGGCTGTCTTGGAGCACAAACTGGTCGCCGCTGAGCTGTCTATCCTGGCCATCTCCGGGTAGCCAGACAGCAATTGGCTCATTTTGGGTGGCCTGTCAGATGGCTTTCCAGACGTCACCCTCGTTTTTGTGAACCTGTCTGGATTGGGGGAAGTGTAGGTCTTTGGACCAGGCGTGGCCGTTATGGCAGATGAACTCTATGGTTCTGTATATGCAGTTAACGTGCCCTCCATATTTGCCGTTGGTGTAAATATCCTCACCAGCTATGTCTTTCACGATGATTGCTCTCTTGAGGATTTTCTTGAGCTCGGCCACATCGTCGACCATTGCACCAGCGCCATGGACTCTTTTCTCCCACTCCTCGATTTTCTGTTGCTTGGTCCTGTCCTCTGAAAGAGCCCTCGAAGTACTTCACCACCCTCTGCGCGACACAGTTGAGATCACTGTCACGCATTGGGCCAAGTTGGCAGGATCTGGGTCTCTGAGAGGGTAGAGCCCGTAAACGACCGCGGTGACAGGGTAAGCATTCTGGTAGAATACCTGTTCGATCCCGGTCAGTGTGTCCAGCTTAGTTTCTTGAGAGATCTCAACGATACCCCCACCCCCTTCTTCCTCTCCGCACGGACAGGGTCGAACTTATCTTCGGCGACCCAGTCGCCTTTGTTCCATGCCAACAAGAAATTGATTTTCAGGATGAACGCACCCTCTGGAAGGGCTGCAAGCAGTCATGCTGCCCTCCCGTCCGTCATGCGGACATCCAGGGCCAGTCGGCCGACCCTTGCATGCATACCATCGGCGATCCCACCGTCGCCGATATCAAGGGGTCCTCTGCTTCTACTCTCCATGTAGAGAAGACCGCGGCAGCGTCATCAACTTCAAACTTGTCTTTGGCTTCGTTCACAAGATCGACCCATGGTTCATCATCTGGCAGCTAACCGGCTGAGGGACTTAGATATCCAAGTTGAATTGTCGCCGAAGTTTGGCTGGGTCAGACTACTCAACAATTACCTTCCTTTTTCTCTCACGCGCCTTTCGGGTGGATGGGGGTTCGTGCAGCATCTGGAAGCAGAGGCCTCAGCAATCGCCTCTTTATTGCTTCTGGAATGGGTTCATCCAGGATGTTCTGGACAACATCTTGGAGGGGCTCCGGTGTTTGCATTTCAGCCAACAGCTGATTGATGTATTCGTCCATTCGCGCCATGCTGAGTTACTATGCCGGTTGCCACCACATCTCTAAATGGAAATTTCGATGGCCGCCAGTCGGGTAAATTCCTGCTCCGTGGCCCTCTGTTTACGGTGCAGTAATTTCATATGTTCCTTCTTATAGCCACCCCTCAGGCAGAGCGATAATTGGTTCGTCACCCTCTTGCCACAAACATGGCAAGGTTTTGTACACGATCCAGTTCGCAGTTTGACCAGATGTACCCCCACAGTACTCCCCCTTACAGCGCCGGCCACTGAGCTCCGTAGAGCTCAAAGTAAGTCAATGACATGTGTTTTTACCTATCCGTATTGTGCACCTGATCGGGTATATCTATTATCACGGAAAAATTCTAATAGGCTTCACTACCGGAAGGAGGTTTCTGTCTATGAAAACCTCTGGGCCGACGAGGGCCGACGAGGGTGTGGGCCGTTCTTTATGGCTGTCTGGGGTGGCCCATTCTTTATCTATGGGTAGAAAGTGAATCTATGCTGATACCCAGGTGGGATGGCCTCTCGGCTGGCGAGGGTGGGGACCTGCTTCGGGCCCCCTGCATGCCACCATCTAGTGCTGAGGGGGGCGGTGAGGACGATGGGCCAGCTCAGGTGTCCTCCAAGTTAGTCTATTCACAACCATCCCCCCCCCCCCCCCCTCTCTGCTGTTGCTATGGAGTCGCGTTGGTTGCTATGGGATTTATGTTACATGGTTAATGACCAATAGGTCGACTTCGTAATGCATTGTTGGTCCACATACCAAATTCTGTTAAAATAGGCGTAGTAGTCTGCCCGTTGCTAGGAAGTCCCGTGTTGGTCTGGAAATGAAGTGGCATGGTCAGTGGCTCGATATATTGCTATATTTTGGGTCAATGAAGTGAATAATTCCAACTTGTTGGTGCGCGATGTTAACCCTCGTTTTATTTTTGCGTGAACCACTAGACACCCCATTCCGTTATTAACTTTTCGAAATCATAGTTTACAAGAAAAAGGCTACATTTCGGACCTGAACTTTTCGAGTAATCCTTGATTCACTGTGAAGTCTTGGCGAATGACGTATCAAGAAAAAGTGCTCCGATGATAGAAAATGTGAAAACAATATAAAGGACGATTTCACTCGACGTCGGCGATGATAGTCAACATCTCGCTCGGGAGAGCGGGTCTTTTCAGCCTCGGGAACATTCGGCCTCGGGAACATTCAGCCTGAGAACATTTGGCCTGGGAACATTCGGCCTCCGTTTTCAACTAGGGAGACTGAGAGAGACGCGGTTTAATATGTGTTTAAACACTTTTGGGGGCGTGGTAGCTCAGTAGGTAGAGGTGCAGGCTGCAAGCCGAGAGGTCCTCGGTTCAAATCCCGCCTGTGGCAACCGCGTTGTGTCCTTGGGCAAGACACTTCACCCCCATTGCCCACGGCGGGTGGGGGGGGGGGGGGGGCACGGTGGCGTTGTGTACTAAGGTGTACTGCACGTCGATGGTGCACCTGTCTTCAACCAATGCTAACCCGGCTTGTATGGAGTTGGTATGTTGGGGAGCTGACAGTTGCTCGCCGTTGATCGGTGGTTCTCTCCGGGTTCGCCGGCTTCCTCCACCCGTAAAACTGTCATGGTCATGATTAGCCATTGTGCAGAAATATGTGACCTTAAACACCAATAAATAAATAAACACTTTTATTTCAAGAAAAGAATAAACACTGCATAATATAAAATATATAATGCATTTATACTTTATATATACTAGCACACAATCTCAAAAATCTACATGTAGTTATATCATTCTCTTTATATATGAATGAAACATTTCAGTGCACCGAAGGCGCACAGGGATGATATGGGAGTTAAAACCCTTGCGACCTGAATAACTTTATTTGCTTTATAACTTTATTTCCTTATGAATACTGAAAACGCAGTTTGTTGGTTGTTTTAGAAAAAAGAAAAAGAAACCCAAACAGTCGCTGTTTTGGGAGTAGCCCCAGCATGTTATCCATAACTGTTACTAAAAGGAAAAAAAATCCACTGATGTGTGTTTTTGAAAGCTGGGAGTCATCCATCAACCTACAAGAGAGAGGGCAATAGTTATAGTCCTTCTAGAATGCCCAAAATACCAGTCTGAAAGAATAAGATTCACTGGAAGTATTATGGGGAAGTGGGATGGGAGAATGGAGGACAGGTGGTTAGTGAGTGACTCACAGGGGAGAGTAGTAGGAGATCGATTGATTGTCCTTCATTGGGGGACCTACTGGGGGACCTAGGAAGTGACGTCATGTCACATGACCCAGTGACGTCATGTTTGGTTGTCATGGTAACCCGCGTGAGCGGCCACCCTGTGACGTCATCCCCATAGTGATACATGGTGTTAGTGCGCATGTGCAGCGTGTGTTGTTAGGGTCATACGTGTTTCCGTCAGCCATTGTGTATACCGGAAGCCGCCATCTTGGTTTCTATGGTAGCACATGGTTGCTATGTTACCCAAAGGCTTCTTATAGGATAGGGGTATGTTCGGGGGGTATGTTCTTTGTACAAGTGTAATTTCCAATTCGTAGAATTACCACAAACAACCCGACAATCCTTCCAAATCACCAAAATCCATCCAAAACTACCGAAACGGACTTGTATTCCTCATTTTATCGGCTTAGCAAGTAGTGCTATAAACCGAGGGGGTCCCTGGGGTAAGTTCGATTGAACTAGAGTAAATCTAATTACCTCAAACAACCCGGCAATCTCTCAAAAACACCGAAAACAACTTTTTATTTGATATGAAACCCCATTTAGGGCTTTTGTCCCCAATAACAGGGGTTTAACAGTTCGGTCTGCTCATCTCTGACCCACTAGTTCGATCTTTGTTATGTTCTGTTCACTTCAGTCATGGTTGTGTTGGATCTTCGTTCACTTCGCTCAACACTGATGTTGTTTTGTAGCGGTTGGTTGTATATTGTCGTATCTTTTTCAGTTCAGGTTCTTGCAATAATAATTGGGTGTTATCCGTCCCTTTTCATAAGTGCTGATGTAAAAACACGGAATCCAATTTTACGGAGTCGAATAAGAATCTCATTCATGGAATCCCCTTTTTGGAAAACGTGTGTGGCTATGGTATCCCCTTTTTCGGAAATGAGTCGAAGTGTGTCTCGAGGAGGTCATCAAACTCGATCGCTTATCAACCTTCTCTGCACGGATGCGATCGAGATTCCGATTCCGCATCGATGAAAAGGTCGATTCGTTTCGGCGCCATTACATGGTTATTGTTCTTACTGTTTTATATTGAGACAAAAACATGGACGATGTCGAAACATTCGTCGACGCTGTAACAGGCCCCACTTACCCCGCCCCTCTTAATTCACTCCACAAGTGGTGCCTTGTAAGGTTTTGGATGAAGCCAGTGCTACAAGTCTATCTCCAACGAGGAAGTTATGCACAATGGCTCCACTCAAAGCAATAAGAGGGTCCCTATGGGGCAGCAGTTTGGAAAAAACTTAAGGGCCTAAAGAATCAGGTACGATTCCCCTATATTCATTCTCTAAGGGTTATCAAATCTAAGTGGTCCAATGAACAAGGTTAAAATGAATGTTAAAATATTTTTATTAAATTCCTATACATACAAGACCCTAAACTTGTGAATTATGAGGTTTAACTCGTGGGGATACTGTTTTACCTGGACTTAAAAAAATATATCAGTACCCTCTGGTCACTAAAGGAGTTTTAATCCTATTAATCCAATGGAGGTTTGTTATCGTGAGCGGGGCTTGCCTACCAAGGTATACAAGCACCAATTCCCATTTTGGTTAACGCGTTTCTTCACCACATTAATGTCACTTGATGCGTACAATCTTTCTCAATGTGCGAATATACATGCTATGACGCTTATCTCACCCCAAGTGAACTGCAGTAAGCTGTAATCAGTTATGGTTTCAGGTACCCAACGGAGTTCCGCCACCAAAAAACACCACGTCCAGTCCTGTACCGGCAATGCGCACTCAAATGAGTCCCGCTACCAAAACACAGCGCCTATTTCTACACTCACAACAAAATCAATAAATTATCCAGTGCAAACCTCAATGGAGGTGAGCTGGCCTTCCATAAAATTCATTGTACCAACTTGTACAACATTTTAATACGCGTATATATAAAAATCCAAGAAAATTCCATGAATCCTCCCAAACCTGACTTTACATAGGTCAAAATGAATATACTCCAGTAGGAATAATTAGAATTACCTCTCAGCTGCTCTTCAAAAAACTCCTTCTCACTCAAACCAAAGAGCGATTATATGCATGAAGTGTACTAAATTGACTCGGACTCCACGTGCTAACCGAGACGAGAGAGGGGAACAAAAAATTATTGAACGATAAACACATATCAGTTCAATACATGCAGTTAAGGTAGCCAAGTACTAGTACATTAACTCTTCGCCGGCCACACCAAAACAAGACCTAAATCCAATAACGCATACTACGCCAAGCCGAGACTTAGTTTACCAACCCTTGTCCGACTGGTATGTTTCAACGCTTCGCGAGTATTAAAATATCGATAATTAAAGGATAAAGCATAGTTTGGATCAATAGACTCTGCCCACATGTAAGGAAATACGTGTACTATCGAATGCAGTCATTAACAAGGGCGAAGGATTGATTCATTCCTATTTTCGTATTTTGAGTTTCCATAAAAACTTGATGGGGAATTTTACCACAGATTTGAATAGGAAGAATCTGAACGTAGAGGGGTAGCCTCTACGTTCAGATCGCTGAACTACGTTTGGTCCCCACTTTTGGTGGCAATTTTCCTTAAGTTATAAATACGGATTATGGACGATTCGGACCATGTACGATTCGGACCAGATTTTTTTTGGTCGATTCGGACCAGATCTATGGACGATTCGGACCAGATTTCTGGACGATTCGGACCATGTTCATGGACGATTCGGACCATGTTTATGGACGATTCGGACATAGTTCTTTGGCGGTTGGGATCAAGTTTTGGGGAGGTTTGGAGCATGTTTCTAAGCCATTTGGACCAAATTATGAGACGGTTGACTGATTCGTGGTGAACAATAAAAAGAAAACAACAACTAATGCCAAAGAAGATTAAACATACTTTTATTCTAGTCAAAACCAGGTAACTCTCATATTACAAAAACCGAAATGAAAAGATTATAATACATAGATATAAATGTTGCAGACATATAGCACAGTTCATTTGAACAGGAAACATGTAAAGACTACATAAATATCGGTAAAAGGGAGATGGTACATGAATTTTGGGCGAAAATTGAAAGAGACCAGGGAAAGGTCCGCCAAATGCGAGGAGACCCGGGATATCTATTCCTAGAAATGTTAGACCACGGCCGAACTGAATGGTATTGCGCGCATGGACGATATGGGGGACAAGCCCCTTTCGACCCTCGTTGATTGTATAATTTTGGTGATGTCGAGGCGTGGCAGAGGAGGAAAAGGGAGGAGGGAGAAGGTTTATCCCCTTCTGGGCTTTTTCCGGCTCTTTTTCTTAGGTGGAGGTTGGCATGGTGATGAGGCTGGTGGTGGTATTGATGTACGTCCTGTTAATTCCCTAGATTCTGTGTGTGAATGATATAATTAATCTTATCAAATGATTATTGGATAAATAATACAAATACAGTTATTTTGTCATGACTGTGGGACTTGAAATTCTGTTCTTTTGTCCTGACTAATCGCACTCTATAATTACGAACAGGATTATCTGTTGTGATAACCACAAACAATACATCTTGAGACGGCGGTATTTCTCAGGGAAATTAATCCCAATCAACTTGACTGACACACAAGAAATTAACAGTACTACTATACTCTCTCCTCTCTCTCTCTCTCTCTCTCTCTCTCTCTCTCTCTCTCTCTCTCTCACTCACTAACCCCCCCCCCCCCAACCCCTGTGTTACCCGAGAGTCATTATAGTTTTTATTCAGTGTCGGATCTTGTCAGTTCATTTTTTATTTATTGATTGTTTTAGAATTTCTATAGAACATCAACCAAAAAACCGACACCGAGCCCGAATCATGCAATCGTCTGATAATTTGTTCCAAATGGCTTAGAAACATGCTCCATATCGCCCCAAAACTTGATCCCAACCGCCCAAAAACTTGGTCCGAAACGCCCATAAACATGGTCCGAATCGTCCGTAAGCATGGTCCGAATCGTCCAGAAATCTGGTCCGAATCGTACAAAAATCTGGTCCGAATCGTCCATAGATCTGGTCCGAATCGTCCAAAAAAAATCTGGTCCGAATCGTACATGGTCCGAATCGTCCATACACCATAAATACCATCATAGAATGCAGTTTATGTGGCGAAAATCGGTTGATAATTGCGTTTTCGATGGACTTGATACTTTTAGGTCGCTACTGGTCCCCAATTTTTGGAACGTCTGCTCCCAATTTTATTGCAGTCTCCATGAATCTGTTTATGCTGTTTTCTGACAATACCACGCTGTACTAGCTTCTTTTGTAATGGTTTGGAATACAGAGAACGGGAATTTGGGTTTGTGGGTACACTTCCTTAAATTCTCGTTCCTGTCGCAGAGTTGTCTCCCGTTCTAAATTCCCTCGCCAGTTCAAACTTGTTTACATACTTTTCAACCACAAGCTTGGCTAAAAACATTACACAACATTTTCCCAAGAAGCGCCGGATCAAAATGTGTCAAAATATCCAGTTGTTTTTAGCTGTGATACGTATAGGAATATATTCGGTTTGTTGTCCTCCTTAGGCTTAGAGTCTGCTGCATAATTTGCAAGGCCTGTTGCGGTTGCGTTCTTTCTGGACGTCTCTGTACCACCAAATACCGAAAACAACAGAATTCATTGCAGCTGAACACATGCTGTTTTAGTTTAAACAATATTTTGTTTCCTTAATTTGACAGAATATTATGATACATTCCATCAAGATACATACATGGGAAAGAGGATTCAGCAGCAAGCTATAGCTTTAGTTCAGCGGTCTAAACGGATGTCGGGTCGTTTCGCCCCAAATCCCGTTCGCCCCCTAGGTCGTTTCGCCTCCAAACCAGTTAGCCCCGGGTCGTTTCGCCCCAATTTTGAGAGTGGGTCGTTTCGCCCCACTTTTTCCGGGGGTATAGGGTGGGTTTGATAAAGAAAAAAAAACAGAACTAACTGGCGCTTAAAATAATTCAGTTTATTTTTATATAAAATTTTATATAACACATCCAGTTTACAGTTGATCGATAGAAAATGCATGATCTTAAAATATAACATAACATATACATAACATTGGAACAGTTTAAACAAGATAGCATATCTGAACAGTGAAATGTTGAATAAACAGTTACAATGCAAAAACATACATCTACATTTGTTATTTCTCTGCTATTGCTATTCTTCAGACAAATATAATCTGCCACTTTTTCTGTCAGTGCTATTCTTCAGGCAAATATTATAATGCAATCAAAATAATTCATAAAATGAAAGAGTGATTATATAATAAACAAATAAAAACGTATTATCTGTCGAATCCACCAGATTTGCAACGTTGTTGTTTCTCTGCTAATCTTCAGGCAAGTATAATCTGCCACTTTGTTATTTATCTGCTATTCTTCGGGCAAGTATAATCTGCTACTTTCTTATTTCTCTGCTATTCGTCAGGCAAGTATAATCTGCCACTTGGTTTTCTCTGCTATTCTTCAGCCACTGTGCTGTTACTCTGCTAATCCCCGGGCAAGTATAATCTGTAAATTTTATTAAAATAAAAGCAAAAAATGCCTTATTTTCACACCATAGGAGAACCATCTCTGGATTCTACTAATCGACCACCTCTCTTACTCCCCGTTTTAATTTTTTACCCCGGTCGTTTCGCCCCAATTCTGGGGGCGAAACGACTCAGGGCGAAATGACCCAGGGCGAACGGGAAAAAGGGCGAAACGACCCGTGACCATCTGAACGTAGTGGCTACCCCTCTACGTTCAGATTCTTCCCATTCAGTCCTATAGAAAAAGTTCCCATCAAGTTTTTATGGGAACTCAAAACTCGAAATTAGGAATATATATCAAGCTTTTTGTTTAAATATAAAACATTAAAAACAATAACCCGGTAATGGCGCCGAAACGAATAAACCTTTTCATCGGTGCAGAATAGGAAATTCGATCGCAATTGCACAGAATGGGTTTGATAATCTGCTCTGTGCGAATGCGACCCAGTCTGATGACCTCCTCTGTGCGATTGAGGTCGAGATTCCGATTCTGCAACGATGAAAAGGTTTATTCGTTTTTACTGTTTTATATTTAAACAAAAACATGACCAATTTCGAAATCTCCGTTGTCGCCTCACGAGTACACAAATGACGATAATTAAAGGATAAAACCTAGTTTGGATTAATAAACTGTGTCCAAATGTAAGGAAATACAGGTACTATCGATTACAGCCGGTAATAAGGGCGAAAGATTGATATATATTCCTAATTTCGAGTTTTGAATTCCCATAAAAACTTGATGGGAACTTTTTCTATAGGATTGAATGGGAAGAATGTGAACGTAGAGGGGTAGCCACTATGTTCAGATCACTGAACTAGCTATAGCTTATGTAAGCTGTCTCCTGTTTTCAGTGGAGCAAGAACACACTTACACAGGCCCTTTAGGCTTTACTATTGCAAACGAAAAGCAGACATGTCGTGTACGCTGCCCATATGAACACAGAAATTGAGACCCCACTAATTACACTACGAGGTGGGGTATCAAAACCCCACCACGTGATTTCAATTTGTCTATATTTAACTTTTGTTTTTTTGCAAGTGCGGGCAATCAGGTTTATTCTTTCACCAAAAATAGTTTCAGTTCATTGTTGTTTAGTGATTGTTAGGTATTGCACTTAAGTATAAATTGAATATGTATGCTCCATACATGTTTTTTGATAATAAAAAGCATTAATATGGCAGAAAAAACGATCAAAATATGGAGTTTGAATCATGTTTTCAATCTTGCAATCTTGCATGAATATGTCAAACTGTGTGATGGAATGTTTGACTGACGTCGGTTTATCTTTTGATCTCTCAGTCATCGGCTCTTAATTAGATCAAATTTTTTCACACTCAGTGAAAAATTACTTTTACTCTTACTTGAAATATTAAAAAGATAGTTCAATATTTGAAAAAGTTATTAAAAGCTATTGCGATTCCGAATGTTGTTCATCAAAATCGATTCAGAACTCGAATTAAGAAAAAATAAATATTATACCGTACTGAAATCATGGATGTGAGTTGAAAAAATTATAACTTGACCAGCACAATATCATTCCCTTGGCGGTCTTTTACCAAACTGTATATAGCTCTTGACGGAGAAGAATCACGTTACCAGTACTGAATTTTGAATAAATTGTGGATTGGGGAGGAAGGGAATCCGATTTACGATTTTAAAAGTTAAGTTGAGAGTGGAATGTTAAAATGTACATGTTGAGAGTGGAATTAACATAAATAAACTACATTAACGAAAAAGGAATGCTTGTAGTGGTTTCAGCCCAAGACGCTTCAGAATCCATACATTGAAGCACCTGCATGCACTAGCAAGGAAAACTGGCCAAGATGGGAGGAGAGGGGGGGGGGGGGGATGGGCAAGCAATCAATGATATAGGCCTATTTGTGCATGTGGGTTTATGGGAGTCTGGGGTCCAATTGCCTCATTTTGGGGATGTGGAGGGAGGGAGGGAGGGGGGGAGGGACTATTTACTTCACCATTTAGGAGTGGTATGGATGACTGAATCTTACACTGCCAAGACACTGAAATTTCTGATGTGCTGGCTGCACACAAAAATCAGGGGTGGCGCCAGAAAATCTCTGATAGAGGAACTAAAATATCCTGCCTGAAAGACCTACTTTAATTTTTGGGGTTTCAAGACACGTGTGGGGGGACAAAACCAAAAAATTATAATACAAAATTTCGGGGCATGTTTGAGCTAGGGTTATGATGTGTGGTGGTCTGGCTTGTCGATCGGCATGTCATTATTGAAAAATAAAAAAAATATTTTCTATTGATTTTATTTACATATGGTTATAATTATGATTGCTGAATTAATAAAAGGTAATTGAAAATGTTGATTTGTCTCCTATTTTTTCTCAAGCTTGTCATGTGCAGAGGTGTTAAAACAGATGTTGGTTTGAAGGACAGCTCTGTGCTTTGTTGCACCACTCAAATGTTTTTCACATCTTGTGCAAGTGGTAGTTTAATCGACTATATTTAATTAATCACTTCAATCCCGACTACTTTAATGTAGTAGTAGTAGTAGAATATTTTATTTAAGTGTCACATTTCAGTGCACATACATAATATACATAGAGTATTTAGAAAATATTTATATGAAATCCAGCCTTTGGAGGCTTATGAGACATATTTTCATCAGAGGTAGGTCTTTTTTACAGTAGTTCATAAAAAACAAAACAAAACTAGAGAATTGTAATTTGTTGGACAAATTCCCAACTTTTTAATGTGAAAAGGCAAACTGTATTGTACACAAAACTATCGATCAGTTTTGAAAACAGAAAATTTGGTGGAAATCAAAGTTTTTGTGATGCTACTAGTTTTTATGCAGCCAAAACAGATATTTGAGATACAGCAGGACACCAAAACATTTAACACAACATTTGCTCTTCAGTAATTACAGAATATTTTCATAGAAAGCAAAACAAGCGATGTCCTTTGTGCTTTGGAAAAAATTAGTACATATGTATTATGGGCGAACGGGCCGGGGTTTCATGAAGGACTGTGCCCCAACCCACCCCTGAGTCAGGAAGGAGCCGATTTTTCGGCCAATATGCCAGAAAATTTCGGACAATTTAGTTGCCAGAAATGACCACAAAAGAGTTTGGTTTACCACACAAAATGTTGTTTTCCTATCTCATCACTTAGAAGTTGCAAGTAAACTGACCATTATACTGTACAAGTTGATTCAGTGGAACTGTATCCACGTTAATATTATTCATTTATAATCACACAAGTACACATAAGGAGCTCTATTACTGCACATTAAGGGAGCATGGTGGCTCACAAGGTAGAGATGATTGTTGCAATCCAAGAAGTCCTCAGTTCGAATCCTACCTGTGGCAACCACATTGTGTCCTTGAGCAAGACGCTTCATCCCAATTGAATTTCCCAGGTGGAGGGAGGGGGCGGGGGCATGATGGCGATGTGTACTAAGGGTACTTTAAGGGTGCACTTGTCTTCAAACCAATGCTAACACCTGCTTTTGTGGAGTTAGTAATATGTTGGGGAGTCTGAGTTGCTTGCTATTGCTTGGTGGTTCTCTGCAGGTACTCAATGGGAGGGAGACCCCCTCCTCCTTCCCATACCCACATTTGGCATTTCCTCCTGAGATTCAACTTTTGGGGGCTAAAAGGGTTCACCCTCCACCCCCTCCCCCCCCCACCCTCCCATCCTGAAAAATAGCCCTGTACGCCTATGCAATGAATACCTGGACTTGAATAAATACCTATATTATGGTCATGATATAGCTGTAGATGCTGAAAGTGACGACCTTAAATATCAATAATTAATTTATTCTCTATCATTTTGTCTGTTTGTGAATGTGTGGGATTTGTCAACAAACGAGGGTAAGCTTCCTACTCCATGATTTCACAATTTTTCCAACATATCTGTTTCAGATACAATGAAATGCATGTAATATGAGTTACTGTCACACACAAATTACGGTAGTTGTTTATTAGATATGGTTTAAACCATCTAGAGAGCTAGTATACACAGTGATGGGCACAGTTCAAGTCAAAATGAGTTGATTAAAGGGATGTTGAACAACTTGTGAATATTTCTTGCATTACTTTTCTACTTTGCTATTTATTGACAGAAGGATTTCACAAAGGGTTTCCCTGACGGTATTTATTTATTGGTGTTTACCGTCACATACTTATCCACAATGGCTAATTGTGACCGAGACAGTTTTACGGGTGGGGGAAGTCAGAGGACCCAGAGAGAACCACCGAGCATCGACGAGCAACTGTCAGCTCAACATTCTAATTACGTTCAAGCTCCGCTGAAGCAGGGTACCAGCGGTTGAAGACATGTGCACCATTGACATGCAGTACACCTTAGGACATGGCATCATCGTGCCCCCATGTTGGCAACCGGGATAAAGTGCCTTGCCCAAGGACATTACGTGGGGCGTCCCAGGTAGGGATCAAACTCGAGACCTCTATCATAGAAGCCAAACAGTCTACCCCTTATAAAAGTGCTTTCTTTCCTGGCGGTATTCATATTTGTATGGCCAAATTGGTGTTGGATAACACAGAACACCAAAACATGTAACACAAAATTTGTTCCCCATTGATTTTTGAAAGCAGTTATGAAAAGCTCAAAGAGCTCTTTCCTTTTTGTTTTTGGACAAGTGAGTTTTCACTCAAAGTCATTTTTTGCAGACAGTGCTATTTTTAAGTGGCCAAAGCACATGTTTCATTAAGTCCCAGAACATAACTAAAACCGGATCTATTGATCTATTAAGCAAAATGTCTCAAATTAACCCATTCCAAAATGATAGTAGAGAGTAACCAAAGTTGGATAATTTGGGTATTTCCAAATGGTACACTTATTCTCACTCTCATTGTGCTTGAGGGTTAAATCTGAGATTGAAAAGGTATACTCAGGGAAGGTGAGTACAGAAAAGTACAAAATTAATCGGAAAATGAATTTTTCCTGACGGTACTAATATTTGTACGAGCAAAACTGGTACTGGATTTATTTATTTATTTATTAGGTTTTAACGAC
The DNA here is from genome assembly GCA_031216915.1 of Pictodentalium vernedei. Classification (NCBI taxonomy): domain Eukaryota; kingdom Metazoa; phylum Mollusca; class Scaphopoda; order Dentaliida; family Dentaliidae; genus Pictodentalium; species Pictodentalium vernedei. The sequence goes on along the minus strand of CM062293.1, from coordinate 869,306 downwards.
ACATTAACAGACAAGGTCATATTATGTCGGTGACAGTTGTATGGGTGGAGGAAGCCGGAGTACCCAGAGAGAACCACCGAGCAATGACGAGCAGCTTCCAGCTCCCCAACATAGTGCCTCTGCACTGTAGCACAGGCAGGGTTAGATTGGTTGAAGACATGCGCCCCATCGACGTGCAGTATGCCTTAGTACACAGCATCATGGTGCCCTCATGCGGACAGTCGGGGTGAAGTGATCGGGACATAATTGGAATATATCCGACAGATACAATGTCGGATATATTCCAATTATGTCCCGATCATGCAAGGCAGCAACTTGAAATTCTCAGAATTTATTCTCAACTCAACGACTTTTCCATTCTGTCACCGGCTGAGTTAGGTATTATATTTGTCTATTTGATAAACTTTTCAACCTTAACTATTTGCGGCTTCATGTAGCACCACTGAAAGGCCGCTGCACGGTTACCAATATATTCAGGAATTGATTTTACGAAAATAACAATTATTTCGACTATACCCACTTGGGAACTCCTAAATATGCCAAGGGTTAAACTTATGATAATGACGTATAAAACAGAAGTTGCCATGCTATGCTTGCTGCATGCAGGCATAGAAAACATTCAACACTCAATGAATTAGGAATGGAGTAAATTGTCACTTAAACCTACGAAATTCTGAAAAAATTAGTTTTTTTCGACGGCATCTTCCATTATGTATCTGAGACAGGGACTGCGTTAAACTTTACAGCAACCTTATAACAGAAAATATTTTTGGAATTGAACTGTGAATCCGAATTTCGAAAGCATTTTCGGATATTCTATTCCAAACTACCTCTGCTCGCTTACTTGTATCAATATTCAGTGATTTTATGAAAATTAAAATTATTCCGACCATACCCATATGGGCAGTTTCGAATCTGCCAACAGTTAAACTTTTAATAATGACATATAAAACAAAAGTTGTCATACTCAGACTGCTGCATACAGCCATAGAAAAAGTTCAGCGCTCAATCAATTAGGAATGGAGTATATCGTCACTTAAACTTACCAAATTCTGAAAACGAGAGTTTTTTTGGACTGCACCTATCTTTATGCAAACAGAACGAGCATAGAGTTAAACTTTACAGCCAAACTTACAACAGCAAATATGCTCGGTAGGCAATTGTAAATACGAACATGTAAATCATTTTTCGATATTCCTTTCGAAAATGGAAGAAAGTGAGCTCCAAATTAGCCAATTTTATGAAGAATTTTAGGGCACTCAAATTCAAGACCCGAAAACTGGGTGAAGGTTAAAACTTTGAATAAAATACTTAACAGCAAAATTGTTCTTGGATGAAGGCCCAATCCTCTCATGGAAATGGTTTTGAGACAATATGGCTCCAGTGCTGAGAAAGTGCATGTAAACGTTGGCGAAAATAACAATTATTCTGACAGTACCCTTATGGGAAGTCTCAAATCTGCTAAGGGCTAAACTTTTAATAATAACATATAGAACAAAATTTGTCATACTTTGACTGCTGCAAGCAGCTACAGAAAACGTTCAGAGCTCAAGCAAATAAAAATGGAATAAATCGCCACCTAAATTTACCAAATTCTGAAAAAATTGGAAATATTTTGGACGGTACATACTTTTACAACCGAACTAACAACAGAAAATATGCTCGATAGTCAGTTGTGAATACGTACATGAAAAGTGTTTGAAATTAACCCTTTCCAAAATGATAGAAAAGGCAACCAAAAAGGCTAGTTTTGGCATTTTCAAACGGTACTCTTATTCTCGCCCTCATTGAGCTAGAGGGTTAAATCTGAGATTAAGAAGTAAACAGTAACTTTCTTCCACAATCATTGTTGCATCTAGCCATACCAAAATAATTATTACAACTACCTTGTAATTAGAAAAATTTGCTCTTGAAGTTGGCGAAAATGACAAATATTCCGACAGTACCCTTATGGAAAGTCTCAAATCTGCCAAGGGTTAAACTTTTAATAATAACATATAGAACAAAATTTGTCATACTTTGACTGCTGCAAGCAGCTATAGAAAACATTTAGAGCTCAAGCAATTAAAAATGGAGAAAATCGTCACCTAAACTTACCAAATTCCGAAAAAATTGGAGTTTTTTTGGACGGTACCTACTTTTATGCAACCAGAATGGGATAGGGTTAAACTTTACAACCAAACTTACAACAGCAAATATGCTCGGTAGTCAATTGTGAATACGTACACGAAAAGTGTTTGAAATTGACCCTTTTCCAAAATGATGGAAAAAGCAACCAAAGTTGGCTAATTTTGGCATTTTCATTGTACTTGAGGGTTAAATCTGAGATTAAAAAGTAAACAGTAACTTTCTTCTGCAATCACTGTTGCATATATCCAAACCAAAATAATTGTTACAACAACCTTGTTATTAGAGAAATTTGCCCTTGGTCAATTTTGAAGAAAAATTGTATATTCATGTCATTTTTGGCCAGTGAGGGTTAAAGTTGAAAGATCTGAGTGGTGATTGTGGTGTATCATATTAATTTATATGTGATGACAAAACACTGCATTCACCTTGCAGTGATGGGGCTCTTCTGGAGCGCTGCAGCCTGGTGAGTTGGCTGGAGACAGTTTGATATTTGTTTGATGAGTACAAGGTATCAGTCCCCCCTTTTTTCTTCCTTCTCTTTTCTTTCGCTGAATATCTACCATATTAACACCATTGCAATCTTGAATAGCGTATTGTTTATTATGATGTGTATATATTGAAAAAATGCTGCATTTACTTGTTAATCGTATACAAAGGAGAGGACGTGTTTTAAGTGTTGAGCACTTGTTGTCCAATCCTTTTTGTTTATTTTGAAAAATAAAATATGTTTAAACTAAACTATCATATTATGCTCTAAATGTGTGGAAAATTTGAGCTGAATAACTGTAAACAATTTTGAGACATTTGAAAAATGGTGAAATTTTGAAGGTTTTGGCAGAATATTTTGAAAACACGCGTTTTCACAGATATGACGATACCGCATTTCACTAGATTTTATGACATTACATAAGTGTGCCAAATTTGGTCAAAATCGTACAGCTTGTTTTCGAGCAGTTCAACAGACAAAATTCAGGGAGGAAAAAAAAAAAAAAAATTTGAAAAAGAAGAATAACAAGAGTCTTTCCCAAACTGGGTTTGGGAAAGCCTAAAAAACCCAAACCCGAAAAACCAAAACACATGCGCGCACACCAACACACACACACACACCCTTGTCGACCCCCCCCCCCCCCCCCCCACACACACACACACAGAGTAATATGCAGACGTACGCCCACATGCACTTGCGTATACTTTCGTGTACTAATTTTCTTTAACTTTCTCTTACTTCCCCCCCCCTCCCATCACGTATATCTGTATCTCTCTATCTCTTTCCCACTGAAGTGTACTCACTCTTAGAATGACACATTCACAGATATTTTAATTCGGTATCTCCCTTATATGCACCCACGTATTTTTACATACACACAGGCTTACCTATTTCATTTGATAATACAAATAACAACAATGTAGAGAAGAAATGTTGAAAAATCTGCAAATACAAAGAGTATAAAAGTATGTACAAACCCCTACAGAATTGGATGAAGGATATTTGTCTCGGTATGCAAATATCTCCCGTCCACCCCCCCCTCCCCCCCCCTCTCCTCCCTGTGAAATAATCATTAGTTTCAGTCACGAGTGAGATACTTTTTGGTATCCATTCAAAAACACTATATCTTCTTTTTACTATATCCTTTTTCTAAGAACCTTTAATTGCGTAGCCCGACAAGAGTAAGACAGGAAAGAGGATGGGCTGTAAGAACCTTTAATTGCGTAGCCCGACAAGAGTAAGACAGGAAAGAGGATGGGCTGTAAGAACCTTTAATTGCGTAGCCCGACAAGAGTAAGACAGGAAAGAGGATGGGCTGTAAGAACCTTTAATTGCGTAGCCCGACAAGAGTAAGACAGGAAAGAGGATGGGCTGGTCGAGTTGAATCAATAAGGTAAACTGGTATCACTTCAATCATTAGCCGTGTGCCGTGGATGCTTTCGTGATGCAGGAGGCTTTTTTGCCCCCACTCCACCCAAGAAAAACACGGTTCATCACGTGTTGGTCTACAGCTGTAAACAAAATGTGAAATTGGGAACTTTGTGAATAGTAAGTGTTTTTCTCAAGTCTGGTTTATTTATTTCCTCGAGCAACACAGTTTAGTTTTGAAAGTGACGAGGACTTTGTACTTAACCAAATGGAACTGACGGTTCTATTCCCAATTTACAATTTCAAACCACAGCAATAGTCGCCGTCTGCCTCCTCCAAATTCCAATTTTAATTTAAAATAAATTATCTACTACCAGTAACAAACACAGTTGTCTTGCCAGTTGCCGTCACAAGACAGTATTTATTAATCAGCAGAGAAACTGATATGCAAAAGCAATTAAACTAATCCTTAACGCTCGTGACCACGGTGGGTCACAGTGTTTTGAAAACTGTCTTCCACTGGTCAAACACCGCGGTCCACTGGAACTCCACGGTGGAGAAACACACCATGGCGGTGTTTTTGTTTCAATCCTCATTGAACGTACTGTAATGTTAGTTATAAGTAACCAAATGAAGTTAAAAGATTAAAAAAAGACAACTCATTTATGTAAATATCTATGCGCAAAAAACAAACTTATTTATGTTAATTAGGGCCCCGCCGTGAGGCGGACACTCTATAGTGATCGCTCTGTCCGTGCATCTGTGCGTCCGTCCATCCGGGCTGTAATCTTTCTCTCTTAATAGATAAGGTTTTGATATTTGACATGTGGGTATATTATCTCAAGACGATGTGACGCGTACCAAGATTGCGATGCTTTGACCTTGAACTTTGACCTCAAGGTCAAATTATTCCGTTTTTGGGATTCTTTTCTGACAAGTTCGTGTCCGGGCTGTAACTTTTTTCCCTTAATAGATAGGGTTTTGATATTTGGTATGTGGGTAGATTATTTCAAGACGATGTGTCACGTACCAAGGTTGCCGTGCTTTGACCTTGAACTTTGACCTCAAGGTCAAATTATTCCGAATTCGGGGTTCTTTTCTGACAAGTTCGTGTCCGGGCTGTAACTTTTTTCCCTTAATAGATAGGGTTTTGATATTTGGTATGTGGGTAGATTATCTCAAGACGATGTGTCGCGTACCAAGGTAGCCATGCTTTGACCTTGAACTTTGACCTCAAGGTCAAATTATTCCGAATTCGGGGTTCTTTTCTGACAAGTTCGTGTCCGGGCTGTAACTTTTTTGCCTTAATAGATAGGGTTTTGATATTTGGTATGTGGATAGATTATCTCAAGACGAGATTATCTCAAGACGACGTGTCGCATACCAAGGTTGCCATGCTTTGACCTTGAAGTTTGACCTTTTTCCCTTAATAGATAGGGTTTTGATATGTGGTATGTGGGTAGATTATGTCAAAACGACGTGTCGCGTACCAAGGTTGCCATGCTTTGACCTTGAAGTTTGACCTCAAGGTCAAATTATTCAGAATTTGGGGGTTTTTTCTGACAAGTTCGTGTCCGGGAAGGGATTTTAATCAGATTTTACCTAATGCTTGAAATATTTTTAGTATTACGGTTCACATCAGTTTATATCTAACATCGGTTAGTTGCTGCGGGGCCCGCAGAGATGGATTCCATCTCCGTGATATCTAGTATCTATGTGCAATGTATTATGTTTCTATAGTTTATCGCTTGTTAAAAGTTGAAACACTTGAATGAAATAAAATATATCAAAGCCAATGTTCTTGAGATTGTTGCTCTGTTGTCAATGAAGATAAGTAATTAACTGTACACGCCCACTCGTAAATAGTTCCTCTATAAATAGGCAGCACTAATCTAAATTTAGCATCAATAACTGGGGTAATAATTGACCAGTCTCATATGGGTACTGTACACATAATGGATGGCAGTAACAATGGACGGTCTCCCTATATACCGAATCTGACTTCAAATACCGAATCTGACCTCAAATAAATTAATTATACGTTTTTCCTAGTGGAATTGTCAGTTTTGAGTGGGCCTAGTGGGTATATAATTATTCTTAAATAAAACTGTCACAGTAAATGTCCATGAATTTCATGTAACGGTAGTTATTGGTGAAACGGCACAAGTTCAGTTTTCGAACATCACCTAATTTTCTCAGGAACAGGATGTGGAACAGGAACGGATACCTAATCTCAGGAATGCAAGAACAGAGAGAAAGCGCATTAATCCACGCAAGTGAATAAACTTTATTCCAATGTTTGCCCACCGTAACAACACATAGTTCAGCGATCCGAACATAGTTTCTGCCCCTCTACGTTCAGATTCTTACCATTCAATCCAATAGAAAGAGTTCCCATCAAGTTTTTATGGGAACTCAAAACTCGAAATTAGGAATATATATCAAGCTTTCGCCCTTATTACCGGCTTCAATCGATAGTACACATATTTCCTTACATTTGGGCAGAGTTTATTGATCCAAACTATGTTTTATTCTTTAATTACCGTCATTTGAATACTTGTGAGGCGTCAACGGAGATTTCGAAATCGGCCATGTTTTTGTTTAAATATAAAACAGTAAAGACAATAAACCGGTAATGGCGCCGAAACGAATAGACCTTTTCATCGATGTGGAATCGGAATCTCGATCTCATTTGCGCAGAGGATGTCATCAAACTCAGTCGCATTCGCACAGAGCAGATTATCAACCCCACTCTGCACAATTGCGATCGAATTTCCGATTCTGCATCGATGAAAGGTCTATTCGTTTCGGCGCCATTACCGGGTTATTGTTTTTACTGTTTTATATTTAAACAAAAACATGACCGATTTCGAAATCTCCATTGACATCTCACGAGTATTCAAATGACGGTAATTAAAGAATAAAACATAGTTTGGATCAATAAACTCTGCCCAAATGTAAGGAAATACGTGTACTGTCGATTGCAGCCGGTAAGGGCGAAAGCTTGATATATATTCCTAATTTCGAGTTTTGAGTTCCCATAAAAACTTGGTGGGAACTTTTTCTATAGGATTGAATGGTAAGAATCTGAATGTAGAGGGGTAGCCAATACATGTACATTCGGATCGCTGAACTAAACAACACACTAATCATATCCTTTTACCCCCTATGCCTCTCGTATATATGATTTGTAAAATGTGTCTTTTTATCGCCTTTATCAATTTTCATTGAATTCACAGGAACAGTTACTGCCGGAGGGGAATAAATTTCTGCAGGCAAATATTTCTGTTCGACAGGTTTTATTTATTAATTAAACATTCACCAGATAAGTACCGATTACAACCTGTTGTTTAATGTTGTTTCAGTGAACTATTAATACAAGATATAGTTTATTGTTACATGATTCCATATCAACTTATTTTTGAAAGATAATAAATCAAACAATTTGCTTTAACGTGTTATTTTCTTATAAAATCCAACATGAAATGGGTGGGGTTGATGCTGCCACTGCACACCGTACTATCGGGTGGGGACGTAAAATGGCTGGCTTCTGTGCATGAAGAGACACACCCTGTGCAGGCTAAAGATCTCTCTGTGGTAGTCTAGAGCAGAGCTGCAGATATTCGTCCCACAAGCCTAGCTGACAAAAACCAAAACAGTGAAATATCGCTAACAGGGGTCGCAAGGGGCGCACAGTACCACTTCATTCCCCACAGGCACACAGCCGTAAAAAACTTTCTCTACTTGTCGGGGGGAAATGACTGACTGACTGACTGATCATCATCTTTTTTGGAACGGTGGAGGGAGGGTATTTAGAATTCTAGGACAACCAGATAGGCGTACCATAAAATTAGGTGATGCTCGAAAACTGAACTTTCGCCGTTTCACCGATAACTACCGTTACATGAAATTCATGGACATTTACTGTGACAGTTTTATTTTAAAATAATTATATACCCACTAGGCACACTCAAAACCAACAATTCCATTAGGAAAAACATATAATTAATTTATTTGAGGTCAGATTTGGTAGTTGAAGTCAGATTCAGTATATAGGGAGACCCACAGTGGAGATAAACAGTTGCGAACTCTAGTCTATGTACACTTCATATCACTTCCTGAAGATATTGTCATAATGCTCTCAACAAACTAAAATTTAAATATTTCAGTTCAAAAAGTTTCATTTTATCAGTTATTTTGATGTGCTATATAAGTAATGAAATTTTGTTTATTTTGAAATTCCCACCTCTGGTATTCGTTAAGGTGCTATATAAGTAATGAAATTTTGTTTATTTTTAAATTCCCACCTCTGGTATTCGTTAAGGTGCTATATAAGTAATAGAAATGTGTTTATTTTTGAAATTCCCACCTCAGATATTTCTCAAATTCAAATTCAATACAGTTAGTGTGCCTGTAACAGGTCACTTTTTGTATTTTTGTGCATTTCTTCGTAAAAATAAACTTTCCCCGAAAGGTTTTCTTTGTATGTGGAGACAGTTATATACTTATCATTATCTAGCCGATTTATTTGTGTTGAACAGCTTATTGTTTCAAACAATTGGATCGTTTGACAGACGTAAATTTGCCAATAACGAGTCACTTGTGCCGATAAAGAATGCTTATGCCTCCGTGGTGAGGAGAGGCAGTATATAGTTGACATACAGAGGCTAGATGGTAGCCAAGAAACCATACAATAAAAGGCAAGAATTTCCATATGAGGAAGGGGGAGGGGTTAGGTATAATAGTAGTCTGTAAGTCACTATATACTCCCCCTTCCCCACCTGGGTCTCCCGTATTATACAGGTACTATACTCCGACCCGGAATCTCCGAAAAATACGGGCCAGCGCTGAATTAGTGAAGTACATTGGATCTTCACACTAAAAACACTACAACCATTTGGCCTGAACAGAAAGGACTTTTAATTAAGTGGTATATATTTATAAAGCTGCCTTACAAAGGCTATGATGTGCCCCGTAAACTTCACAATCAAAAGGAAAGTTCCCAGTAATAGTGAGGATGGTGGCCTAGGTTTATCAGTACTACTCTGTAAGACAGCTATCTACTGACCCTACCCTAAATTGAAGCTTGTGCCTCCGTGCTGAGGAGGGGCAGATAGCTGTTATACGGAGGCTAGAGTGTAGCCAAGAAACCGTACTATAAAAGCTGAGTTTCCTGACCGGGAAAGGAGGGGGTGGGCCTCGCTGTCGAGGAGCTATTGCCCCTCTGACCCTCTTTTGGAGCCGCCCCTGCATACAATGCCTCATGAAAATTAAAAATGCCGCTCAGGATCACAGATCCAATGTCGAGTTATGACCTTGACCTTTGACCAGGCGAGTCCAAGGTCAATAGGGTTCTTCCTCGCACCAAGGCCAACACACCTATGAAGTTTCATGACTCTAGGTTGAACCACTATCAAGTTCTCATCCGGAAACCAATTGTTGCGATATACTATGTTCAAGGTCACTGTGACCTTGACCTTTGACCTGGTGAGTCCAACATCAATAGGGTTCTTCCTCGCACCAAGGCCAACACGCCTGTAAAGTTTCATGGCTCTAGGTTGAACCACTATCAAGTTATCATCCGGAAACCAATTGTTGCGATATACTATGTTCAAGGTCACTGTGACCTTGACCTTTGACCTGGTGAGTCCAAGATCAATAGGGTTCTTCCTCGCACCAAGGCCAACATACCTATGAAGTTTCATGACTCTAGGTTGAACCACTATCAAGTTATCATCCGGAAACCAATTGTTGCGATATACTATGTTCAAGGTCACTGTGACCTTGACCTGGTGAGTCCAAGATCAATAGGGTTCTTCCTCGCACCAAGGCCAACACACCTATAAAGTTTCATGACTCTAGGTTGAACCACTATCAAGTTATCATCCGGAAACCAATTGTTGCGATATACTATGTTCAAGGTCACTGTGACCTTGACCTTTGACCTGGTGAGTCCAAGATCAATAGGGTTCTTCCTCGCACCAAGGCCAACACACCTATGAAGTTTCATGACTCTAGGTTGAACCACTATCAAGTTATCATCCGGAAACCAATTGTTGCGATATACTATGTTAAAGGTCACTGTGACCTTGACCTTTGACGTAGCAAGTCCAAAATCAATAGGGTTCTTCCCCTCACCAAGGCCAATCTACCTATAAAGTTTCATGAATGTGAGTTGAACCATTATCAAGTTATCATCCGGAAACCAATTGTTTAAGATTTACTATGTTCAAGGTCACTGTGACCTTGACCTTCGACGTAGCATGTCCAAAATCAATAGGGTTCTTCCTCCCACCAAGACCAACCTATGTATGAAGTTTAATGAATGTGAGTTGAACCACTATCAAGTTATCATCCGGAAACCAATTGTTTACGCCCGCCCGCCCGCCCGCCCGCCCGCCCGCCCGCCCGCCCGGCCGCCCGCCCGCCATTCACCAAACTATAAGTCGAGTTTGACTTCGTCACAACTCGACTAATAAAATATGGAGCTGAAGACCTTTCCCAGCAGTTATCTCCCCAGCCCCAGTTATTAGCTCACCTGACTTTCAGTCAGGAGAGCTATTGTGATCACTCACCATCCGTCGTTCGTGAACATGGTGTTTGCATCTTCTCCTCCCAAACCGCTGAACCAATTTAATTGATATTTGAGATAATAGTTTGTTATGGCATCGCAGATACATTAGTATACTCCGTAAGTGTAACATTAATTTTTGAGTTAAAATAAAAAATTTTGTCCACACTTAGGCTTTTTTGGGATCCATTTGGGCTCATCGTTCCCATTGGGAACTTGGGCTCATGTCAAAATTTTTCAAATTTTTTTTTTTTTATGAATTATTTTTTGAAATTTTGTTATGGATTATATTATTTATTATGTATCTTTGTTATATTGAGGGTTAGTGCGAGTACTACGGTTTGAATATTTCTTCTTTAATATTATATGAAAGATTATTGTTCAAATTGTAATTCGAGGAAGTCTTCCTCAGATTCTCATGCTCATTGTGTTTTCTGTAGTCATTGTTTGTTCAAATCAAGTTGCCTCGCCCCTCGATAGGGCCATGCCCAAAAAGTGTGCTTACATCTTAAAAAATCTTCTCATGAACCAGCAGCAGCAGAGGCTTGATATTTGGTGTGCAGCTTCCTTGTGAGGTGTAGACTCAGATTTGTTCAAAAGAAGTTTGAGGAGCTATATTTGCCTTCGTTATGGGAGGGGCAAGAATTTTTGCCCCGCCCAAAATTTCTATATTTTTATACTGTGACCAATGATCCAGACTTAGCTGGTGTTAACTCTTAAATATTCAAGGCCAAACAAAAATTTTGCCCCCCCAAATCCCCCAAATTTGGATCCAAATAAAAAAAACCTGATGACCTATATGGTCTAACATACTTTTGCCTACTGCGCATGAACAGTGTCAAAGAAGTACCGAAATCGGTGCCAGGCCTCATTCTTTGTTTGGCCCTTCTGTCAGTAACATCTCTCTGACTTCAGTGCTTGTAAATCTCTGTTAAAATGATGCCAGACACAAAATGATGAAAATGGTGGATCCAAAGATGCAGTGAAAGAATGAGAGGACGAAACAGTGGTTGGATGAGTTCAGGGCTGTAACTTATAATTTTATTATAAAATTATTTCATGTACCTTATTTTCGGGACATGGGCCTGTTGTTTTCATTCTTGCTTTGAAATCTCCACTGTTTGTTAAGTGTTTCTTCCCTCTCCTTCCTTGAAACCCCCCTAGTTATTCTCCCATGCTTTGGAACATTTTTGAAATTTTTATATTGAAAATTTCTTGGGAGTTTAACTTGGTTACAGAATGTTTATTCTGTGTATCCCCATGGTTACGTCCTTATCCTTTGGGTAATTAGGCGTTTGTGATCATGCATCTACCATCTGATGTATTGCAGTTTCTTCTGAGGAAGATTCAGTTTTACATCGGATAGTTTTAAGAACCTTTTACTGACTTCGGGCCGTGTTGTTTCGTGCCTGGAGTCTTGTTTCTGGTTTTTGTAGACTTATGTTCACTTTCATTTAGAAATTCCTTGTAGTCTGTGAGGTTAGGTATGTAAGCAGATACATTAGTATACTCCGTAAGTGTAACATTAATTTTTGAGTTAAAATAAAAAATTTTGTCCACACTTAGGCTTTTTTGGGATCCATTTGGGCTCATCGTTCCCATTGGGAACTTGGGCTCATGTCAAAATTTTTCGAATTTTTTTTTTTTTATGAATTATTTTTTGAAATTTTGTTATGGATTATATTATTTATTATGTATCTTTGTTATATTGAGGGTTAGTGCGAGTACTACGGCTTGAATATTTCTTCTTTAATATGAAAGATTATTGTTCAAATTGTAATTCGAGGAAGTCTTCCTCAGATTCTCATGCTCATTGTGTTTTCTGTAGTCATTGTCCTCGCACTAACTCTTGTCCAGTTTGTGCCAATTGGGATGACAAACGTTGGAGATGTGTGTGATGGTACATTGTTAGTGGTGAGAGATCGATGCCTGTTCTCTCACCACAAGGTCACTCTAGTTTTTCAGTTTCTTTTTCAGAGGAACAAGAACATGGTGATGTTTCCATGATGTCATCTGGAAGTGTGCTGCCATCGTCGCAAACTAATGAAGAGCTAGCGGCAAAAGTGCTCAATGAAATTAGACAAGTGCCTAGGTCTCAGAATATGGGACCTACGGTCTTGTCGCTAGCTAGCTCGACTGGCGGATCTATCACTCAGCATATGGGTGGTGTGACGCCGGGTAAGTCCATTGCGGTCCAGGAGAGGAAAAAGGGTGTTGCGAGCACTTTAATCTCGGATCACGCACACCCTGCGACAACAGAACATAGGAAGCCAGTCAGTTTGGCAGTCAGCTCATCCAGGTCCTTCCGAACAGCGAGCCCAAGAGGTCCCTCTCTCTTAAAACAACATCAGGGACCGGATGTTGTTTGTTCAAAACGTTCGTCAATTGGAGCATACGTCTGCTTCTCCTGTTCTGGGATGCTCAGTCTGCTTCGCCGTTGAAGGATTCACTGTCGTCTGGTCACTCCATCCAATTGCCAGGGACACGAGGTCTCATCATTCAGGATGTTCGCATAAAAGGATTATGCCGGACACGCCGTCCCATGAGCTTCCAGCGGCTAAACAACAGAAAACCGCAGCTCCACAGACCTCCGTGACGGACTTGCTGTCACAGATAGTGCAGCTCATCGCAGCATCCCAGCACCTTTGGAACATCCTACAATGGTTTCTGATCAGGAACTGTCGGATGAAGCTGGGTCGGTTCGTTCCTATGCGAGGTAAGTCAGGGACGACCGAGATTCTCATCTGGCCCAGTCAGATGGTGAAAGGAAATTTACGGAGCTGCATTTTTCCCTTTTGGAACAACATAAGGTGGCGATGGAGTTTATCTGTCAACACCTTCCAGACGTTGTTCCTTCGGGCCAGGTTGCTGCGATCAAGGTTAAGAGACTGATAGTGTCACTGGATACTGACTTTTTTGGCCAGATTAAGGAAGATGTTCCTGATTATCTGGTCCAGTCTAGCAATGTCTCTCAAACGTTTGAATGGCTTAATGACGCTATTTTCAATTGCACCTCAAAAACAGGCAAGAACAGTTTCTTATCATCACATGCTCTGGAACTGCCGTTTATCAATAGCAGAAATAGATTTTCAACGACAGGTCAGGGCATACCGAGAGTTCCTCTGCATTTGGACGATCAGGCTGAGGACTTCGATTTGTCCCTGCCTATGTCTTTTTCTGTTCACTTTTGCACTATAGAGACAATCTCTTCTAATAGAGCAAATTTAGATGCCGTGTCATGTGCAGATCACCTTACCAGAGCATTAGCACAACGTCTCGGTGGCAAAGAATTTGAGGACGTTCGTTCCTCTTTAAGAGTTCTTTCTAGGGCCATTGCATTCACCACGTATAACTCTGTCCTATCAGTGGCTAATTTAGAGTTGGTTAGACGTGATGCGGCCCTGGCTTCATCCACTCTGGTGGATTCTAAGGTGAAAAACTCTCTTCGAGTCACTACGGTTTCCGGGGATCTTCTATTTGATGGTAGGCTTTCTTTAATCTATGATCAGATTACTAAGAAAACTTCGGACTTTCTGCTCTTAAAGTAGGCTTTGAAAAAACCTGACTCAGCAGAAAAGAGTAAAGCAAGAGCTTCTGGTTCGAGTTCGTTCAGGGGAAGCTCCTATAAAGGTTATAGGAAATCCTCACGCTCTTACTCTAGAGACCGTCAAAGTAGCGACTCAGGTAGGGGACGTGGTTCTGGCCGAGACAACCGGTCAGACGTCCCAAGGTTGACAAGACGAGGTGCTGGATGGGGAGGACATACTTTCTCTTCCCGTAGGCTTCGCAGGTCCAGGAGGTGATGGTCAGGACCTCTGTTGCGATCCGGTGGGTGGAAGGCTGTCAAAGTTTTTGACCAATTGGTTGTCAATTACAGACGATCAATAAAAGAGGCTATCTCGGATGACCTAAAGCTATCGTTCCAAGAAAAACCTCCGTTAACACGAATTCCACGATGGACTCAGCTTCCGTCCAATCTTCAAAAAAGAGATTCACTTCTATTAGAGGTGCAATCCCTTTTGGAGAAGAATGCAATAGAGGTTGTGGAAAACCAGGAATCCCTGGGTTTTTACAGTCACCTATTCTTGGTCCCGAAGCCAGACGGCTCGTTCCGTCCAGTTATAGATCTGAGCTGGATAAACAAACTGATCGTGGCTCCAAAGTTCTACATGGAGGCCATTCGATCAGTGAGGGCTAGCATTTGAGTGGACGATTATGCATCAAGCATAGATCTCAAGGATGCGTACTTTCATGTCATGGTACATCCGGCATTCAGAAAGTACCTTCGCTTCGCCGTCCTAGGAGTCATTTATCAGTTCTGAGTGATGTGCTTCGGACTCAATCTAGCGCCCTGGGCTTTCACTTGAATAATGAACTTGGTATTGGCTTATTTCCGAGCTCATTCGTTTGTCGTAACGTTGGCCTACTTGGATGACATTCTTCAGAGGTACGGCAACAAGACGGTTCTTGAGAATGATGCTCAGAGTCTGCTTCAATTGCTCCGGCATCTTGGTTTCATTGTAAACGAAAAGAAGTTGGATTTAGCTCCGTCCAAGTCATTCATTCACTTGGGAATGAGCTTCGAGACTCACAACAATCTGGTTCGTCTTCCATTACCCTGAGCGAAGTTGGTCAGTTGTTATGCTCTCTTTTGTCTACACTCAGACATAGTAACAGCGAGAGAATTCATGAGACTGATGGGATTGTGCGGAGTGGCAGCGGATCTCATTCTGATGGGTCGTTTACGCACGCGTCCACTCCAAATATTTTTCTCTCAAATTTGGAGTGTGAAGATTCATTCGCTCGAAACAAATATAGTTCTATCGGACCAAGTAAAACTAAATATTCAGACTTGGGCAGATATTCAGTGGTTGACTCAGGGAGTTCCACTGCGGCTGCCGGATCCGGTGTTTACAATTATGACGGATGCGAGTCAAACAGGTTGGGGCGCGACATTGTGCCCAACAGACTTGAGGTGCCAAGGCCTTTGGGATCCTGCATTCCTGAACAAGCATATAAACATCAAAGAAATGATGTCAGTATGGCTAGCGCTACGTCATTGGATGGACATAATTCAGAATTCACATGTTCAGATACTGTCGGACAATTCGACCGTAGTAGCATACATTCGGAACCAAGGAGGCACTCATTCAATTCCGTTCTGCTATCAGTCTGTCATATTCCGGGTCGTCTGAACGTTCTAGCAGACTCGCTCTGTCGGAAAGGTTGCATGTTTCCATCGGAATGGATGCTAAACAAGTGAGTGTTCAATCAGATTTGCTACCAGTGGGATCAACCAATGATAGACTTGTTTGTGACACACCTCAACAATCAGTTGCAGATGTATGTGTCGCCATGCCTAGATCCTCGAGTGTTTGCGTAGATGCAGTAGACGCTCTCTCAATTTCTTGGAACGGAATGAAAGGATATGCATATCCTCCAACTCCGTTGATTCAACAGATCTTGCTAAAGATCAAGCAATCGCACAGCAAGATACTGTTGGTAGCATCTCTGTCGTCTCAGAAACCATGGATAAATATACTCAGGTGTCTGTTATGGGACGTTCCCCAGAAGTTTCCTTCACAGGAGGACCTTCTTTATCAGGGAAAGTCACGCACATTGCATCACAACCTGCAAGATCTCAACCTTCACGTTTTTCCGCTGTGCAGTCCTTCTTGCAGGGGAAGTGCTTTACAGGACGAGCAGTGAATGCAATTTCTAACTGTAGGAGGGCCTTGTTACAACCCACTTTGTAATAAAAGTTGCAAAATGTAATAATTATTACAAAATGCAACTACTTGGATGGGAAAAACGTTGCAATATGTAATAATTATTACAAAATGCAACTACATGGACGGGAAAAACGTTGCAAAATGTAATAAACAGTTTTTTTGAAAGGGACACTTTTTTTTTTTCAAATGGGCAATTAGAAACTAATTCATGTTATTATTAAAATAAATTTGTGCCTCTATGATTCTATGACTAGATAGACTCTTCGGGTATGTTATACACATTTCTACATGTATTTGAGTGAGTTCGTAAAGGTCGAAGTTTTATTACAAAATGCAACTACATGGACTGGAAAAACATTGCAAAATGTAATAAATGTTACAAACTGCATCCACATCGACTGGAAAAGCGTTGTAAAATGTAATAAAATATTTTCAAGCAGAGCAATCAAACTAATTCATTGTACTATACAGTTATTAATAGCAAATTGTATCTGAATGTCTTTACCAAATGCTGTCAATGTGTGTTGTTTATAGAGATGTCCACTGGTGATCAGTATAGTGGCGATGACAAGAAATGGCTAGTGATCGTGTATGGTGATCTCTAGTGATTGTTGGGAGCAAGATGAGGATTAGAGTGCTATGAATACTAGCCGCACTGAGACCTCTCCTCACACCCTGCACATCCTCATACGAGGAGATGATCATTGGTGATCGCCATTGACGTTTACCAGGGATGCCTTGTGATCGCTTATGGTGATCTCAAGTGATCGTTACAAGCAATCATCAGTGATCACCTCCCAGTATGAGGATGAGAGGGTTGTGAGGAGAGGCCCCATGGAGTCCTCACCTCAAAGGCCTCACATCCATATCTCACTCCCAACGATCACTGGAGATCACAGATATCTCAGAGTTGACCGGATCAGAACCAGATTAACTGCAAAAGCAAATCACTACCAGAAATCGTAGCGCTGCGATTTTTAGAAATGTCCTCTTTAAGATTTTGGGTGTATAAATCGGGGACCAACATGTAAACGTCTGGTCTGTGTATTGATTGTAACAGGCTTTGACGCACTGTTATTTATTGGGGTTTTACGACACGTTCAACAGCCAGGGTCATAATGTGTCAGCGGAGGAAGCCGGAGTACTGGGAGAGAACCATCGAGCAGTGGCGAGTAACTGTCAGACTCTCCAACGCACTAACCTGAGTTAGAATTGGTTGAAGGCGTGTACACCATCGGCGTGTCATACGTCTTAGCACACTTTGCCATCGTGTTCCCACATAAGCAATCTGGATTAAGTGCCTTGCTCAAGGACACAGGGTGAGTGACACATACCAAGATCGCACTTTTGAACCCTCGATCTAAAGTTTGACAATATAGTCAATGTGCCACTGCACTCCTCTTTACCTCGTTGAAATGAATAAAGAAAGTTTGAGTGAAGCGGCTGGACTGTTTGGGTGCACACCGTGTTATTAATTTTTGTTTGTTTGTGTGTGTGTGGGGGTGGGGGGTGGGGTTGGGGGGTGTCCATACACGTAATGAAGACACACGTGGCCATCTATATGGGCGTGACCACCACTTACATCCTAAATTACTTGCATAATATTTTTCATTCAAAATGATAAGCCAAGAAAGGCGAGAACATGAGAACTGGGAAGGCCGCCAAAACACAAAGAGCCACCCGTCCATGAGACGGAGAAGAAAGAGGGATGAGACCGCAATACCCATCCACCATTTGGAGTCACCGAAGCGAACTACAGGTGCCCTCTACTCGCGACGCAGGCTGCGGCATCCAGACCTAGACCGCTCATGCGACATCACGCCGAGTGCTAAAGGGAATTGACATTGTCATCAGGAAAGTCGGTCACTAGACTTTTGTCCATCAATTCTGTTGATATTGAGCATCTTGAATCACTGAGCCAGCAACCGCAGCTATCCCACCCCAAGGGCAGTCGTACTAATCTAGGATCGGGGCTACTCAATGGCACAGCCCTATTGTTGGGCCCGAACAATGTCCAGAAACTCAGCTCCACGGACAACGACAGTGTGCCCACCATGACGTCGCCGATGTCATAGCTCCACTCCTGATGCCTGTTTTTGTTTTTTTTTTCATTCACATACACCATGCATTAAGCATCCACACCAGCCAGCGATGCAAGCGGTACGCACTGTACAATAAGGCTTCCACGTTTAGACAAAATTGTAAACGTTTAACAACTGTCTGTAAACGAAACGGAAACGTTTACACGTTCTAACAATGCAAGTAGTCAATATTTGATAGAAGTGTGTAATAATACACAGTAAGTTCATCATATCTTTGCATACAGGGCATACAATTTATGTTATTGAGACACCCGATTTACAGTTCGTCCAAAAACGACATAGACGAACGATCACAGCATGCAGATGCCACAGATGACGAAGGCAAAGTCGCTCGGTCTATGGGGGGAGGCGGGGGGGGGGGGGGGGGGGGGGGGGCTGGGGGATTCTCCCCCAGGTCAATTTTGAAATTTATGAGGGTCTCTGAGCTCATTCTGGTGGGTTCGGGGTGAAATTCCTTGTGTTTTTTCAAACAGTAATGTTGGAGCGAGTTGCCATGGCACACACTAGTGACAATACCGGACTTGAGAGTGGAATGCAATGTCGCAAAAATAAACAAAGTCTACAAACCATGCAGGGGAATCCAAATTTTCAAACACCGCAAGTGCCAGTCTGTCTGTCAAACTCCATAAATCGATCAAGATAAGATCATCCCATGTGTGAATAATAAATTAATAATCCATGTCAGGTGAACGAAATCAAGAACAATTGTGTATCACTTTGGGAATATACATGTAAATCCGAATAAACTAAAACATCCCACACATGTTTCGAAGGAAGCACCAAAGATAAGCACGTGCCATGTGGCTCACGTGACTGTGTCACATATGATATCACATGATTTGAAGATGATTTCGTTCGGTTACTGTGGCGGCGGCGCCAGTCGGAACCAGTACACAGTTTTTCTGAAGCATTACCAAAATATTGCATTGCAAAATTGGAAATTTTTTTTTTGTTTCTTTGACTTTCTGCATTAATCTGCAGTTTTGAAATTACTCTGTTAAAACTTCATTCCGTGTACACGTTTACCAGAACTGTAAACGTTTAATGCCCATAAACGAAACGTTCACGTTTACACGTGTAAACGTGGAAGCCTTACTGTACAAAGCCATGTGACTAGAGTTGGCCATTGAAACTATAGTTGCTGTGTTAGCAACAGGACATTGGGGTGCCTGGGTCCAGGAGGAGCAGATGTGGGTGAGGATAAGTTGGTTACATAACATACCACTTACGTGTCCAGCATGCAAGAGGGCAGGAGAATGAATAACTTTGTGTCGTAAATCAAACTCCTTAACGCTTCTGGCGACAACCAGAGGGGTGGTTTTTAGTTTACAGCCATGCCCAAAGTCCCAGGTGCACATGGTATGCCCATTCCCAGACCCCACTCCACCCGGGGTGGATTCTATCAAGCTTTTGGTACCCTTTTATGAGGTCGTTCACAATTAGAGGTGAGAGGGTCTTTTCCCCCAAGGTTGATGGGGCGCTTGTGGAGTGTTTCAAGACTTAAAAAAAGTGCCCCTTTGAAAAAAAAGTTTATATTTTGTAACGTTTTTCCTATCCAAGTAGTTGCATTTTGTAATAATTATTACATATTGCAATGTTTTTCCTGTCCAAGTAGTTGCATTTTGTAATAATTATTACATTTTGCAACTTTTATTACAAAGTGGGTTGTAACAGGGCCTCCTCTTCGCTAAACTATGCGGCAAAGTGGAAGGTTTTCTCTTGTTGGTGTAAGGAAAAGTCGATAGATGTGGATTGGATCCATCCATTCCAAACATTGCTAATTTTTTGGTCTACTTGTTTGACAAACTCAAACTGCAGCCAGTTACCATTAAGGGTTATAGGTCTATGGTATCAGACACATATGCTCATCATGTTAGCTTAGAGATTGGATCTAATATTTCTTTATCAAAGTTAGTTAAAAACTTTTCGATAAATAGACCTAGATCTCTCAGGTTAATTCCTAAATAGAATTTAGCTTGGGTTCTATTGAAGCTCAAAGAAGCTCCTTTTGAACCTTTGGACACTGTAGACTTCAAATTCTTGTCTTATAAGACAGCTTTTCTCTTAGCCTTTGCTTCTGCAAGAAGAGTTAGTGAGCTTCATGCTCTGTCTGTCGATGATTCTCATTATCGTAGTATTGGTAATACTATTACTTTAACTACTACTGTGGGATTTCTGGCTAAGAATCAGGCTCCTAATAAGTATCCTGAGTCTGTTATCATTAAGGTTCTTCTGTCCTCAGATGGCCGTAGGCCTTTGCTGTGTCCTTTTGAGCTATGCGTATTTATAAATGCAGATCAGAGTTTATCAGAAAGGGGAGAAAATGCTTCTTTCTGTCTTTAATTCCCAATTGAAAGGACATTTCCGTTCATTTTATTGCTAGATGGATTCAGTTAGCTATTCGTACTGCTTATGAGAGTTTATCTTCCAATCAGCAGTACGTGCTTAAGATTTCAGTGCATGAAGTTGGAGCGCTGTCTACATCTTGGGCTTATTCTAACAGTATTGCAATTACGGATCTCATGAAGGCTGCTTACTCGACACAGCCTTCTACTTTCACTAATTTTTACCTTAGAAATATAGAGTCTATTTCTGGTGACCTTCGATGTTTAGGTCTGTTATCTGTTGCTCAGAATGTCGTCCACTAAACAGTTACAGCTATAGTTATGTAGATTTTCTGTTCCAGCAGTGACTCTGTCCTGCCGCCCTCTTCGTTCTGTGTTGATTTGACCCAGAGCAAGGGGAGGGGGGGGGGGGGGCATGGTGTTCCCTTATATCACCGGCTTTATAGTGAAAAGCAAGGGAATATCTCCTCCCGAGTCAGTAATTCCGAATCGGTGCTGGGATAGTTTTAAAGTGTAAAGCTAATGTCTGTCTCATTATGTAATATTTTAAAGTGCAGCTCGGTGTGAAGCATTTGTGTATGTCACGTGTCATACAAGCGTTAATATACAGTCCTCGGACACTTTTAAATGACTATAAAGACTCCCATTCTCTGGACTATCTTTATTTATTGGCTTTCCTTTAAGGAATTAGTATAATGGGTTATTATTATAATGGACATTAATAGAGATCATGGATGTTATTTGGCTCAATTATTGATTGGTAATGTGTCTTTCTTATTTTTTATAAACAAGAAAGACATATGTAAAACCTTTCTCTCCTCTTCTCCTTGAGGGGATGTTCTTTTTACATAATTGAGCCTATTAGATTTTTCTTTATGTTTTAGGCCCTCCAGCCTTTTTTCTGTTCAGCTAAGTCTGGGTCATTGGTTACAATATAAAAATATGAAAAAAATTTAAAGTAATTTATATATTTTTTATACTTACCAATGATTCAGATGGGGATGGCCCTCCCATGAGTTGGGAACTCATACCTCCCAGCTGATTATATAACATTTAGCAGGCACTGGTTGTAAGAATGAGGCTTGGTGCCAATTTCGGTACTTCCTTGACACTGCGCATGCACAGTAGACAAAAGTATGGAGGACCATATAGGACATCAGTTTTTTTGATTTGGATGCAAATTTTGTGGATTTGGGGGGCAAAATTTGTGTTTGGCCCTGAATATTTTAGAGTTTGAACCAGCTAAGTCTGGGTCATTGGTAAGTATAAAAAATATGAAAAAATTTAAAGTAATTTGAGGAAGCTTCTGGGGAACGTCCCATAACAGACACCTGAGTAGATTTATCCATGGTTTCTGAGACGACAGAGATGCTACCAACAGTATCTTGCAGTGCGATTCCTTGATCTTTAGCAAGATGTGTTGAATCAACGGAGTTGGAGGATATGCATATCCTATCATTCCGTTCCAAGAAATTGAGAGAGCGTCTACTGCAATCTGGACATGGCGACACATACATCTGCAACAGATTGTTGAGATGTGTCGCAAACAAGTCTATCATTGGTCAATCCCATTGGTAGCAAATCTGATTGAACACTCGCTTGTTTAGAGTCCATTCCGATGGCAACATGAGACCTTTCCGAGAAAGTGAGTCTGCTAGAATCTTCAGACGACACAGAATATGATGAACTGATAGCAGAACGTGATGTTCTAGAACAAACAGAAGAATTCTTTCCGTTAGATCGAATAACGAAATTGAATGAGTGCCTCCTTGGTTCCGAATGTACGCTACTCCGTCGAATTGTCCGACAGTATCTGAACATGTGAATTCTGAATTATGTCCATCCAATGACGTAGCGCTAGCCATATTGACATCATTTCTTTGATGTTTATATGCTTGTTCAGGAACGCAGAATCACAAAGGCCTTGCCACCTCGAGTCTTTTGGGCTCTATGTCGCACCTCAACCTGTTTGACTCACATCCGTCATAATTGTAAATACCGGATCTGGCAGCCGCAGTGGAATTCCCTGAGTCAACCACTGAATATCTGCCCAAGTCTGAATACTTAGTTTTACTTGGTCCGATAGAACTATATTTGTTTTGAGCGAATGAAGCTTCACACTCCAAATTTGAGAGAAAAATATTTGGAGTGGATGTGTGCGTAAACGACCCATCAGAATGAGATCCGCTGCCACTCCACACAATCCCATCAGTCTCATGAAATCTCTCGCTGTTACTACGTCTGAGTGTGGACAAAAGCAAGCATAACAACTGACCAACTTAGCTCTGGGTAATGGAAGACGAACCAAATTGTTGTGAGTTTTGAAGCTCATTCCCAAATGAATGAATGACTTGGACGGAGCTAGATCCGACTTCTTTTTGTTTACAATGAAACCAAGACGCCGTAGCAATTGAAGCAGACTCTGAACATCGTTCTGAAGAACCGTCTTGTTGCTGTACCTCTGAAGCATGTCGTCCAAGTACACCGACGTTACCGCAGATGAATGAGCTCGAAAATAAGCCATTACCGAGTTCATTATTCGAGTGAAAGCCCAAGGCGCTAGATTAAGTCCAAAGCACATTGCTGATAAATGACTCCTAGGATGGCGAAGCGAAGGTACTTTCTGAATCCCGGATGTACCATGACTTGAAAGTACACATCCTTGAGATCTATGCTTGATGCATAATCGTCCACTCGAATGCCTGCCCTCACTGATCGAATGGTCTCCATATAGAACTTGAAGCCACAATCAGTTTCTTCATCCAGGTCAGATCTATAACTGGACGGAACGAGCCGTCCGGCTTCGGTACCAAGAATAGGTGACTGTAAAAACCCAGGGATTCGTTGTTTTCCACAACCTCTATTGCATTCTTCTCTAAAAGGATTGCACCTCTAATAGAAGTGAATCTCTTTTTTGAAGATTGGACGAAAGCTGAGTCCATCGTGGAATTCATGTTAACGGAGGTTTTTCTCGGAAAGATAGCTTTAGGTCATCCGAGATAACCTCTTTTATTGATTGTCTGTAATTGACACCTAATTGGTCAAAAACTTTGTCAGCCTTCCACCCACCGGACTGCAATAGAGGTCCTGACCATCACCTCCTGGACCTGCGAGGCCGACGGGAAGAGAAACTACGTCCTCCCCATCCAGCACCTCGCCCTGTCGACCTTGGGACATCTGACTGGTTGTCTCGGCCAGAACCACGTCCCCTACCTGAGTCGCTACTTTGACGGTCTCTAGAGTAAGTGTGTGAGGATTTCCTATATCCTTTATAGGAGCTTCCCTTGGACGAACTCGAACCAGAAGCTCCTGCTTTACTCTTTTCTGCTGAGTCAGGCTTTTTCAAAGCCTACTTTAAGAGCAGAAAGTCCGAAGTTTCTTAGTAATCTGATCATAGATTAAAGAAAGCTTACCACCAAATAGAAAATCCCCAGAAACCAGAGCGACTTGAAGAGAGTTTTTCATCTTAGAATCCACCAGAGTGGATGAAGCCAGGGCCGCATCACGTCTAACCAACTCTAAATTAGCCACTGATAGGGCAAAGTTATACGTGGAGAATGCAATGGCCCTAGAAAGAACTCTTAAAGAGGAACGAACATCCTCTAATTCTTTGCCACTGAGACATTGTGCTAACGCTCTGGTAAGGTGATCTGCGTATGACAAGGCATCTAAATTCGCTCTATTAGAAGAGATCGTTGTCTCTATAGTGCTAGAGTGAACAGAAAAAGACATAGGTAGGGACAAATCTAAGTCCTCAGCCTGATCGCCCAAATGCAGAGGAACTCTCGGTATGCCCTGACCTGCCGTTGAAAATCTGTTTCTGCTATTGATAAACGGCAGTTCCAGAGCATGTGATGATAAGAAACTGTTCTTGCCTGTTTTTAAGGCTAAATTGAAAATAACGTCATTAAGCAATTCAAACATTCGAGAGACATTGCTAGACTGGACTAGAAAATCAGGAACATCTTCCTTAATCCGGCCAAAAAAGTCAGTATCCAGTGACTCTATCAGTCTCTTATCCTTGATCGCAGCAACCTGGCCCGAAGGAACAATGCCTGGAAGGTGTTGACGGATAAACTCCATCGCCACCTTATGTTGTTCCTAAAAGGAAAATTCCAGCTCCGTAAATTCCCTTTCACCATCCGACTGGGCCAGATGAGAATCTTGGTCGTCCCTGACTGACCTCGCATAGGAACGAACCAACCCAGCTTCATCCGACAGTTCCTGATCAGAAACCGTTATAGGATATTCCGAAGGTTGCTGGGATGCTGTGATGAGCTGCGCTATCTGTGACGGCAAGTCCGTCACGGAGTCCTGTGGAGCTGTGGTTTTCTGTTGTTTAGCCGCTGGAAGCTCCTGGGACGGCGTGTCCGGCATAATCCTGTTATGTGAACGTCCTGACTGATGAGGCCTCTTGTCCCTGGCTATTGGATGGAGTGACCTAGACGACATTGAATCCTTCGACAGCGAAGCAGGCTGGATCTCTGTGGTCACAAAGCCAAGGTGCAGTCGTGTGTGCTGATATTATGCTGAGGAAGCCGATAGACTAGTCGAACTCAGCTGTCTATATGACGGAGCGACAAGGACAGGAGGTTCGGACGTATGCTCCGATTGTCGAACGTTTTGAACAACCTCCAGTCCCAGATATTGTTGTAAGAGAGAGAGACCTCTCTCGCTCACGGTCCGGAAGGACCTGGACGAGTTGACCACCGAACTGACTGGCTTCTTCTGTTCCGTCATTGCAGGGTGTGCATGATCCGAGATTATAGTGCTCGCAACACCCTTTTTCCTCTCCTGGACCGCAACGGACTTACCCGGTGTCACACCACCCATATGCTGAGTGATAGATCTGCCTGTTGAGCTAACTGGCGACAAGACCTTAAGTCTCATATTCTGAGACCTAGGCACTTGTCTAATTTCAATGAGCACTTTTGCCACTAGCTCTTCATTAGTTTGTGACAACGGCAGCACACTTATGGATGACATCACGGAAACATCACCATGTTCTTGTTTCTCCGAAAAAAGAAACTGAAAAACTAGAGTGACCTTGTGGTGAGAGAACAGGCATCGACCTCTCACCACTAACAACGTACAGTGACACACGTCTCCAACGTTTGTCATCCCAATTGGCACAAACTGAACAAGAGTTAGTGCGAGTTCAGTGACTACAGAAAACACAATGAGCATGAGAATCTGAGGAAGACTTCCTCGAATTACAATTCGAACTATAATCTTTCATATTAAAGAAAAAATATTCAAGCTGTGGTTCTTGCACTAACCCTCAATATAACAAAGATGCATAATAAATAATATAATCCATAACAAAATTTCAAAAAATAATTAAAAAAAAAAAAAAATTCGAAAAATTTTGACATGAGCCCAAGTTCCCAATGGGAACGATGAGCCCAAATGGATCCCAAAAAAGCCTAAGTGTGGACAAAAATTTGTGTTTGGGCCTGAACATTTTAGAGTTAGCACCTGCTAAGTCTGGGTCGTTGGTTACAGTATAAAAATATATCAATTAATTTAAATTTTTCCATTTTCCAAACAGGGAGGAAGATTTGAACCAAATTTGATATGAGGGCTTACTGGGTCATAAGCACTTAATTTATGCCCCAATTTTTTTTCCGTCGCCCCATGGGAACTGCAGGAGCTAAAAATAGAAAAAAATTAAAACGCCCGTTCTCCAAAAACTACATGGCACTGAAAATTCTTATTTGGTGTGAAGCTTCCTTAGGACCAACAGAATGGAATGGTAAAAAAAATTGCTGTCGCTTTTATCATGGGGTACTTTTTGGGGACTTGGAAAAAGTGCTGAGTCACCATTTTTTAACACTGTGGGTGATGAGAAAAACATTTAACACTACTTTTCTTCCAAACCACTGCTCCAAAACCTTTCAAATTTTACATATAACATCTTTGGAAGATTGCTTCACATGCTTATTGAAATCAAATCTCTGGGTCCATATTTGGGCTCTCTACGGGAGCCAAAATGTTTAAATTAGTGCAGTATGAGGAATATTGTTTAATATCTTCTTCAGATCTACCAATCATAATATTTTGATATTTGGTATGCACCATGCTTAGGGGGTGAGATTCAAGTTTGTTCAAGTCAAGTCCTTGGGTTCATATTTGGGCTCACTGTGGAAGCCCGAAATATAACTTAGTACAAAATTAGGAATTTTCTTTAAAAATCTTCTTCTTCAGATCCAGCAGTCAGAATGCTTTTGATATTTGGTATGCAGCATCCTTAGGGGGATAAGATTCAAGTTTGTTCAAGCCACATAGAATCAATGGAAAGTATAACATCCACATCAACTCATCACTAACACAATACATAGAATCAATGGGAAGTGTAACATCCAAATCAACCCATCACTAACACAGTACATAGAATCAATGGGAAGTATAACATCCACGTCAACTCATCATTAACACAGTACATAGAATCAGTGGGAAGTATAACATCCACATCAACTCATCACTAACACAGTACACAGAATCAATGGGAAGTATAACATCCACATCAACTCATCACTAACAGTACATAGAATCAATGGGAAGTTTAACATCCACAACTCATCAATAACACAGTATATAGAATCAATGGGAAGTATAACATCCACATCAACTCATCACTAACACATTACATAGAATCAATGGGAAGTATAACACCCACAACTCATCACTAACACAGTACATAGAATCAAGGGGAGGTATAACATCCACATCAACTCATCACTAATACAGTACATAGTATCAACGGGACGTATAAAATCCACAACTCAGCACTAACACAGTACATAGAATCAGTGGGAAGTATAACATCCACATCAACTCATCACTACCACAGTACATAAGATCAGTGGGAAGTATAACATCCACATCAACTCATCACTAACACAGTACATAGAATCAATGGGAAGTATAACATCCACATCAACTCATCACTAACACGGTACATGGAATCATTGGGAAGTATAACATCCACATCAACTCATCACTAACACAGTACATAGAATCAATGGGAAGTCTAACATACACACCAACTCATCACTAACACAGTACATAGAATCAGTGGGAAGTATAACATCCACGACTTAACACTAACACAGTACATAGAATCAATGGGAAGTATAACATACACATCAACTCATCACTAACACTGTACATAGAATCAGTAGGAAGTATAACATCCACATCAACTCATCACTGACACAGTACATAGAATCAGTGGGAAGTATAACATCCACATCAACTCATCACTAACACAGTACATAGAATCAATGGGAAGTATAACATCCACATCAACTCATCACTAACACAGTACATAGAATCAATGGGAAGTATAACATCCACATCAACTCATCACTAATGCAGTACACAGGAAGCATAACATACACATCAACACATCACTAACACAGTACATAGAATCAATGGGAAGTATAACATCCACATCAACTCATCACTACCACAGTACATAAGATCAGTGGGAAGTATAACATCCACATCAACTCATCACTAACACATTACATAGAATCAATGGGAAGTATAACATCCACATCAACTCATCACTAACACAGTACATAGAATCAATGGGAAGTATAACATCCACATCAACTCATCACTAACACAGTACATAGAATCAATGGGAAGTATAACATACACATCAACTCATCACTAACACTGTACATAGAATCAATAGGAAGTATAACATCCACATCAACTCATCACTAACACAGTACATAGAATCAATGGGAAGTATAACATCCACATCAACTCATCACTAACACAGTACATAGAATCAATGGGAAGTATAACATACACATCAACTCATCACTCACACAGTACATAGAATCAGTGGGAA
Organism: Pictodentalium vernedei; assembly: GCA_031216915.1. Classification (NCBI taxonomy): domain Eukaryota; kingdom Metazoa; phylum Mollusca; class Scaphopoda; order Dentaliida; family Dentaliidae; genus Pictodentalium; species Pictodentalium vernedei. The sequence goes on along the minus strand of CM062293.1, from coordinate 840,704 downwards.
GTATAACGTCCACATCAACTCATCACTAACACAGTACATAGAATCAATGGGAAGTATAACATCCACATCAACTCATCACTAACACAGTACATAGAATCAGTGGGAAGTATAACGTCCACATCAACACATCACTAACAGACTACATAGAATCATCAGGAAGTATAACATCCACATCAGCTCATCACTAACACAGTACATAGAATCAATGGGAAGTATAACATCCACATCAACTCATCACTCACACAGTACATAGAATCAATGGGAAGTATCCATGTCAACTCATCACTAACACAATACATAGAATCAGTGGGAAGTATAACATCCACATCAACTCATCACTAATGCAGTACACAGAATCAATGGGAAGTATAACATACACATCAACTATCACTAACACAGTACATAGAATCAATGGGAAGTATAACATCCACCTCAACTCATCACTAACACAGTACATAGAATCAATGGGAAGTATAACATACACATCAAGTCATCACTAACACAGTACATAGAATCACTGGGAGGTATGACATCCACATCAATTCATCACTAACACAGTACATAGAATCAATGGGAAGTATAACATACACATCAGCTCATCACTAACACAGTACATAGAATCAATGGGAAGTATAACATACACATCAGCTCATCACTAACACAGGACATAGAATCAATGGGAAGTATAACATCCACATCAACTCATCACTAACGCAGTACATAGAATCAATGGGAAGTATAACATCCACATCAACTCATCACTAACACTGTACATAGAATCAATGGGAAGTATAACATCCACATCAACGCATCACTAACACAGTACATAGAATCAATGGGAAGTATAACATCCACATCAACTCATCACTAACACAGTACATAGAATCAATGGGAAGTATAACATCCACATCAACTCATCACTAACACAGTACATAGAATCATTGGGAAGTATAACATCCACATCAACTCTTACTCGCACAGTATATAGAATCAATGGGAAGTATAGCATCCACATCAACTCATCACTAACACAGTGCATAGAATCAATGGAAAGTATAACGTCCACATCAACTCATTACTAACACAGTACATAGAATCAATGGGAAGTATAACATCCACTTCAACTTATCACTAACACAGTGCATATAATCAATGGGAGGTATAACATCCACATCAACTCATCACCAGAACAGTACATGGGAAGTATACCATCCACATCAACTCATCACTAACGCAGTAGATGGGAAGTATAACATCAACATCAACTCATCACTAACACAGTGTATAGAATCAATGGGAAGTATAACATCCTCATCAACTCATCACTAACACAGTACATAGAATCAGTGGGAAGTATAACATCCAGATCAACTCATCAATAACACAGTACATAGAATCAATAGAAAGTGTAACATCCACCTCAACTCATCACTAACACAGTACATAGAATCAATATCCGCATCAACTCATCACTAACACCATACATAAAATCAATGGGAAGTATAACATCCACATCAACTCATCACTAACACAGTACATAGAATCAATGGGAAGTATAACATCCACATCAACTCATCACTAACACAGTACATAAAATCAATGGGAAGTATAACATCCACATCAACACATCACTAACACAGTACATAGAATCAATGGGAAGTATAACATCCACATCAACACATCACTAACACAGTACATAGCATCAATGGGAAGTATAACATCCACATCAACACATCACTAACACAGTACATAGCATCAATGGGAAGTATAACATCCACATCAACTCATCACTGACACAATACATAGAATCAATCGGAAGTATAACATCCACATCAACTCATCACTAACGCAGTACACAGGAAGCATAACAGCCACATCAACTCATCACTAACACAGTACATAGCATCAATGGGAAGTATAACATCCACATCAACTCATCACTAACACAGTACATAGCATCAATGGGAAGTATAACATCCACATCAACACATCACTAACACAGTACATAGAATCAATGGGAAGTATAACATCCACATCAACTCATCACTAACACAGTACATAGAATCAATGGGAAGTATAACATCCACACCAACGCATCACTAACACAGTACATAGAATCAGTGGGAAGTATAACATCCACATCAACTCCTCACTAACACAGTACATAGAATCAATGGGAAGTATAACATCCACATCAACTCCTCACTAACACAGTACATAGAATCAATGGGAAGTATAACATCCACATCAACTCATCACTAACACAGTACATAAAATCAATGGGAAGTATAACATCCACATCAACACATCACTAACACAGTACATAGAATCAATGGGAAGTATAACATCCACATCAACACATCACTAACACAGTACATAGAATCAATGGGAAGTATAACATCCACATCAACACATCACTAACACAGTACATAGCATCAATGGGAAGTATAACATCCACATCAACGCATCACTAACACAGTACATAGAATCAGTGGGAAGTATAACATCCACATCAACTCCTCACTAACACAGTACATAGAATCAATGGGAAGTATAACATCCACATCAACTCATCACTAACACAGTACATAAAATCAATGGGAAGTATAACATCCACATCAACACATCACTAACACAGTACATAGAATCAATGGGAAGTATAACATCCACATCAACTCATCACTAACACAGTACATGGGAAGTATAACATCCACAACTCATCATTAACACAGTACATAGAATCAATGGGAAGTATAACATCCACATCAACTCATCACTAACACAGTACATAGAATCAATGGGAAGTATAACATCCACATCAACTCATCACTAACACAGTACATAAAATCAATGGGAAGTATAACATCCACATCAACACATCACTAACACAGTACATAGAATCAATGGGAAGTATAACATCCACATCAACACATCATTAACACAGTACATAGCATCAATGGGAAGTATAACATCCACATCAACTCATCACTAACACAGTACATAAAATCAATGGGAAGTATAACATCCACATCAACACATCACTAACACAGTACATAGAATCAATGGGAAGTATAACATCCACATCAACACATCACTAACACAGTACATAGCATCAATGGGAAGTATAACATCCACATCAACTCATCACTGACACAGTACATAGAATCAATGGGAATTATAACATCCACATCAACTCATCACTAACACAGTACATAAAATCAATGGGAAGTATAACATCCACATCAACACATCACTAACACAGTACATAGAATCAATGGGAAGTATAACATCCACATCAACACATCACTAACACAGTACATAGCATCAATGGGAAGTATAACATCCACATCAACTCATCACTGACACAGTACATAGAATCAATGGGAAGTATAACATCCACATCAACTCATCACTAACACAGTACATAAAATCAATGGGAAGTATAACATCCACATCAACACATCACTAACACAGTACATAGAATCAATGGGAAGTACAACATCCACATCAACTCATCACTAACACAGTACATAAAATCAATGGGAAGTATAACATCCACATCAACACATCACTAACACAGTACATAGAATCAATGGGAAGTATAACATCCACATCAACACATCACTAACACAGTACATAGCATCAATGGGAAGTATAACATCCACATCAACACATCACTAACACAGTACATAGAATCAATGGGAAGTATAACATCCACATCAACTCATCACTAACACAGTACATGAAATCAATGGGAAGTATAACATCCACATCAACACATCACTAACACAGTACATAGCATCAATGGGAAGTATAACATCCACATCAACTCATCACTGACACAATACATAGAATCAATCGGAAGTATAACATCCACATCAACTCATCACTAACGCAGTACACAGGAAGCATAACAGCCACATCAACTCATCACTAACACAGTACATAGCATCAATGGGAAGTATAACATCCACATCAACTCATCACTAACACAGTACATAGCATCAATGGGAAGTATAACATCCACATCAACACATCACTAACACAGTACATAGAATCAATGGGAAGTATAACATCCACATCAACTCATCACTAACACAGTACATAGAATCAATGGGAAGTATAACATCCACACCAACTCATCACTAACACAGTACATAGAATCAATGGGAAGTATAACATCCACATCAACTCATCACTGACAGACTACATAAAATCAATGGGAAGTATAACATCCACATCAACACATCACTAACACAGTACATAGAATCAATGGGAAGTATAACATCCACATCAACTCATCACTAACACAGTGCATAGAATCAATGGGAAGTATAACATCCACACCAACTCATCACTAACACAGTACATAGAATCAGTGGGAAGTATAACATCCACACCAACTCATCACTAACACAGTACATAGAATCAATGGGAAGTATAACATCCACACCAACTCATCACTAACACAGTACATAGAATCAATGGGAAGTATAACATCCACACCAACTCATCACTAACACAGTACATAGAATCAGTGGGAAGTATAACATCCACATCAACTCCTCACTAACACAGTACATAGAAGCAATGGGAAGTATAACATCCACACCAACTCCTCACTAACACAGTACATAGAATCAATGGGAAGTATAACATCCACATCAACTCATCACTAACACAGTACATAGAATCAATGGGAAGTATAACATCCACATCAACTCATCACTAACACAGTACATAGAATCAATGGGAAGTATAACATCCACATCAACTCATCACTAACACAGTACATAGAATCAATGGGAAGTATAACATCCACATCAACTCATCACTGACACAGTACATGGGAAGTATAACATCCACAACTCATCATTAACACAGTACATAGAATCAATGGGAAGTATAACATCCACATCAACTCATCACTAACACAGTACATAGAATCAGTGGGAAGTATAACATCCACATCAACTCATCACTGACACAGTACATAGAATCAGTGGGAAGTATAACATCCACATCAACTCATCACTAACACAGTACATAGAATCAATGGGAAGTATAACATCCACATCAACACATCACTAACACAGTACATAGAATCAGTGGGAAGTATAACATCCACATCAACACATCACTAACACAGTACAGAGAATCAGCGCGAAGTATAACATCCACATCAACTCATCACTAACACAGTACATAGAATCAGTGGGAAGTATAACATCCACATCAACACATCACTAACACAGTACATAGAATCAGTGGGAAGTATAACATCCACATCAACTCATCACTAACACAGTACATAGAATCAATGGGAAGTATAGCATCCACATCAACTCATCACTAACACAGTACATAGAATCAATGGGAAGTATAACATCCACATCAACTCATCACTAACACAGTACATAGAATCAATGGGAAGTATAACATACACATCAACTCATCACCAGAACAGTACATGGGAAGTATAACATCCACAACTCATCATTAACACAGTACATAGAATCAATGGGAAGTATAACATCCACATCAACTCATCACTAACACAGTACATAGAATCAATGGGAAGTATAACATCCACATCAACTCATCACTAACACAGTACATAGAATCAATGGGAAGTATAACATCCACATCAACTCATCACTAACACTGTACATAGAATCAATGGGAAGTATAACATCCACATCAACACATCACAAACACAGTACATAGAATCAGTGGGAAGTATAACATCCACATCAACACATCACTAACACAGTACAGAGAATCAGCGGGAAGTATAACATCCACATCAACTCATCACTAACACAGTACATAGAATCAGTGGGAAGTATAACATCCACATCAACACATCACTAACACAGTACATAGAATCAGTGGGAAGTATAACATCCACATCAACTCATCACTAACACAGTACCTAGAATCAATGGGAAGTATAACATCCACATCAACTCATCACTAACACAGTACATAGAATCAATGGGAAGTATGACATCCACATCAACTCATCACTAACACAGTACATAGAATCAATGGGAAGTATAACATCCACATCAACTCATCACTAACACAGTACATAGAATCAATGGGAAGTATAACATCCACATCAACTCATCACTAACACAGTACATAGAATCAATGGGAAGTATAACATCCACATCAACTCATCACTAACACAGTACATAGAATCAATGGGAAGTATAACATCCACATCAACTCATCACTAACACAGTACATAGAATCAGTGGGAAGTATAACATCCACATCAACTCATCACTGACACAGTACATGGGAAGTATAACATCCACAACTCATCATTAACACAGTACATAGAATCAATGGAAAGTATAACATCCACATCAACTCATCACTAACACAGTACATAGAATCAGTGGGAAGTATAACATCCACATCAACTCATCACTGACACAGTACATGGGAAGTATAACATCCACAACTCATCATTAACACAGTACATAGAATCAATGGGAAGTATAACATCCACATCAACTCATCACTAACACAGTACATAGAATCAGTGGGAAGTATAACATCCACATCAACACATCACTAACAGACTACATAGAATCAATGGGAAGTATAATGTCCACATCAACTCATCACTAACCCAGTACATTGAATCATTGGGAAGTAAAACATCCACATCAACTCATTACTCGCACAGTATATAGAATCAATGAGAAGTATAACATCCACATCAACTCATCACTAACACAGTGCATAGAATCAATGGAAAGTATAACATCCACATCAACTCATTACTAACAGAGTACATAAAATCAATGGGAAGTATAACTTCCACTTCAACTCATCACTAACACAGTGCATACAATCAATGGGAAGTATAACATCCACATCAACTCATCACCAGAACAGTACATGGGAAGTATACCATCCACATCAACTCATCACTAACGCAGTAGATGGGAAGTATAACATCAACATCAACTCATCACTAACACAGTGTATAGAATCAATGGGAAGTATAGCATCCACATCAACTCATCACTAACACTGTACATAGAATCAATGGGAAGTATAACATCCACATCAACTCATCACTAACACAGTACATAGAATCAATGGGAAGTATAACATACACATCAACTCATCACCAGAACAGTACATGGGAAGTATACCATCCACATCAATTCATCACTAACACATGAGATGGGAAGTATAACATCAACATCAACTCATCACTAACACAGTGTATAGAATCAATGGGAAGTATAGCATCCACATCAACTCATCACTAACACAGTACATAGAATCAGTGGGAAGTATAACATCCTCATCAACTCATCACTAACACAGTACATAGAATCAGTGGGAAGTATAACATCCAGATCAACTCATCAATAACACAGTACATAGAATCGATAGAAAGTGTAACATCCACCTCAACTCATCACTAACACAGTACATAGAATCAATATCCACATCAATTCATCCCTCACACAGTACATAAAATCAATGGGAAGTATAACATCCACATCAACTCAGCACTAACGCAGTACATAGAATCAATGGGAAGTATAACATCCACATCAACACATCACTAACACAGTACATAGAATCAATGGGAAGTATAACATCCACATCAACTCATCACTAACACAGTACATAGAATCAATGGGAAGTATAACATCCACATCAACACATCACTAACACAGTACATAGAATCAATGGGAAGTATAACATCCACATCAACTCATCACTAACACAGTACATAGCATCAATGGGAAGTATAACATCCACATCAACTCATCACTGACACAATACATAGAATCAATCGGAAGTATAACATCCACATCAACTCATTACTAACACAGTACATAGCATCAATGGGAAGTATAACATCCACATCAACTCATCACTAACACAGTACATAGCATCAATGGGAAGTATAACATCCACATCAACTCATCACTAACACAGTACATAAAATCAATGGGAAGTATAACATCCACATCAACTCATCACTAACACAGTACATAGAATCAATGGGAAGTATAACATCCACATCAACTCATCACTGACACAGTACATAGCATCAATGGGAAGTATAACATCCACATCAACTCATCACTAACACAGTACATAGCATCAATGGGAAGTACAACATCCACATCAACTCATCACTGACACAGTACATAGAATGAATCGGAAGTATAACATCCACATCAACTCATCACTAACGCAGTACACAGGAAGCATAACAGCCACATCAACTCATCACTAACACAGTGCATAGAATCAATGGGAAGTATAACATCCACATCAACTCATCACTAACACAGTACATAGAATCAATTGGAAGTATAACATTCACAACTCATCACTAACACAGTACTTAGAATCAATGGGAAGTATAACATCCACATCAACTCATCACTAACACAGTACATAGAATCAATGGGAAGTATAACATCCACATCAACTCATCACTAACACTATATAGAATCAGTGGGAAGTATAACATACACATCAGCTCATCACTAACACAGTACATAGAATCAATGGGAAGTATAACATACACATCAGCTCATCACTAATGCAGTACACAGAATCAATGGGAAGTATAACATACACATCAACTCATCACTAACACAGTACATAGAATCAGTGGGAAGTATAACATCCACATCAACACATCACTAACACAGTACATAGAATCAATGGGAAGTATAACATCCCCATCAACTCATCACTAACACAGTACATAGAATCAATGGGAAGTATAACATCCCCATCAACTCATCACCAACACAATACATAGAATCAATGGGAAGTATAACATCCACATCAACTCATCACTAACACAGTACATAGAATCAATGGGAAGTATAACATCCACATCAACTCATCACTAACACAGTACATAGAATCAGCGGGAAGTATAACATCCACATCAACTCATCACTAACACAGTGCATAGAATCAATGGAAAGTATAACATCAACATCAGCTCATCACTAACACAATACATAGAATCAATGGGAAGTATAACATCCACATCAACTCATCACTAACACAGTACATAGAATCAGTGGGAAGTATAACATCCACATCAACTCATCACTAACACAGTACAGAGAATCAGCGGGAAGTATAACATCCACATCAACTCATCACTAACACAGTGCATAGAATCAATGGAAAGTATAACATCCACATCAACTCATCACTAACACAATACATAGAATCAATGGGAAGTATAACATCCACATCAACTCATTACTAACACAGTACATACAATCAATGGGAGGTATAACATACACATCAACTCATCACTAACACAGTACATAGAATCAATGGGAAGTATAACATACACATCAACTCATCACTAACACAGTTCATAGAATCAATGGGAAGTATAACATACACACTAACTCATCACTCACACAGTACATAGAATCAATGGGAAGTATAACATCCACATCAACTCATCACTAACACAGTACATAGAATCAATGGGAAGTATAACATCCACATCAGCTCATCACTAACACTGTACATAGAATCAATGGGAAGTATAACATCCACATCAACTCATCACTAACACAATACATAGAATCAATGGGAAGTATAACATCCACATCAGCTCATCACTAACACTGTACATAGAATCAATGGGAAGTATAACATCCACATCAACTCATCACTAACACAGTACATAGAATCAATGGGAAGTATAACATCCACATCAGCTCATCACTAACACAGTACATAGAATCAATGGGAAGTGTAACATACACATCAACTCATCACTAACACGGTACATAGAATCAGTGAGAAGTATAACATCCACATCAACTCATTACTAACACAGTACATAGAATCAATGGGAAGTATAACATCCACATCAACTCATCACTAACACAGTATATAGAATCAATGGGAAGTATAACATCCACACCAACTCATCACTCACACAGTACATAGAATCAATGGGAAGTATAACATCCACATCAACTCATCACTAACACAGTACATAGAATCAGTGAGAAGTATAACATCCACATCAACTCATTACTAACACAGTACATAGAATCAATGGGAAGTATAACATCCACATCAACTCCTTGCTACCACAGTACATAAAATCAATGGGAAGTATAACATCCACATCAACTCATCACTAACACAGTACATAGAATCAATGGGAAGTATAACATCCACATTAGCTCATCACTCACACAGTACATAGAATCAATGGGAAGTATAACATCCACATCAACTCATCACTCACACAGTACATAGAATCAATGGGAAGTATAACATACACATCAACTCATCACTCACAGTGTACATAGAATCAATGGGAAGTATAACATCCACATCAACTCATCACTAACACAGTACATAGAATCCATGGGAAGTATAACATCCACACCAACTCATCACTCACACAGTACATAGAATCAATGGGAAGTATAACATCCACACCAACTCATCACTAACACAGTACATAAAATCAATGGGAAGTATAACATCCACATCAACTCATCACTCACACAGTACATAGAATCAATGGGAAGTATAACATCCACACCAACTCATCACTCACACAGTACATAGAATCAATGGGAAGTATAACATCCACACCAACTCATCACTCACACAGTACATAGAATCAATGGGAAGTATAACATCCACGTCAACTGTTCACTAACACTGTACATAGAATCAATGGGAAGTATAACATCCACATCAACTCATCACTAACACAATACATAGAATCAATGGGAAGTATAACATCCACATCAGCTCATCACTAACACAGTACATAGAATCAATGGGAAGTATAACATCCACATCAACTCATCACTAACACAGTACATAAAATCAATGGGAAGTATAACATCCACATCAACTCATCACTAACACAATACATAGAATCAATGGGAAGTATAACATCCACATCAGCTCATCACTAACACAGTACATAGAATCAATGGGAAGTATAACATCCACATCAACTCATCACTAACACAGTACATAAAATCAATGGGAAGTATAACATCCACATCAACTCATCACTAACACAATACATAGAATCAATGGGAAGTATAACATCCACATCAGCTCATCACTAACACTGTGCATAGAATCAATGGGAAGTATAACATCCACATCAACTCATCACTAACACAGTACATAGAATCAATGGGAAGTATAACATCCACATCAGCTCATCAGTAACACAGTACGTAGAATCAATGGGAAGTATAACATACACATCAACTCATCACTCACACTGTACATAGAATCAATGGGAAGTATAACATCCACATCAACTCATCACTAACACAGTACATAGAATCAATGGGAAGTATAACATCCACATCAACTCATCACTAACACAGTACATAGAATCAATGGGAAGTATAACATCCACACCAACTCATCACTCACACAGTACATAGAATCAATGGGAAGTATAACATCCACATCAACTCATCACTAACACAGTACATAGAATCAGTGAGAAGTATAACATCCACATCAACTCATCACTACCACAGTACATAGAATCAATGGGAAGTATAACATCCACATCAACTCATCACTAACACAGTACATAAAATCAATGGGAAGTATAACATCCACATCAACACATCACTAACAGACTACATAGAATCAATGGGAAGTATAACATCCACATCAACTGTTCACTAACACAGTACATAGAATCAGTGGGAAGTATAACATCCACATCAACTCCTTGCTACCACAGTACATAAAATCAATGGGAAGTATAACATCCACATCAACACATCACTAACACAGTACATAGAATCCGTGGGAAGTATAACATCCACATCAACTCATCACTAACACAGTACATAGAATCAGTGAGAAGTATAACATCCACATCTACTCATCACTAACACAGTACATAGAATCAGTGAGAAGTATAACATCCACATCAACTCATCACTACCACAGTACATAGAATCAATAGGAAGTATAACATCCACATCAGCTCATCACTAACACAGTACATAGAATCAATGGGAAGTATAACATCCACCTCAACTCATCACTAACACAGTACATAGAATCAATGGGAAGTATAACATCCACATCAACTCATCACTAACACTGTACATAGAATCAATGGGAAGTATAACATCCACATCAACTCATCACTTACACAGTACATAGAATCAATAGGAAGTATAACATCCACATCAGCTAATCACAAACACAGTACATAGAATCTCATCACTTACACAGTACATAGAATCAATAGGAAGTATAACATCCACATCAGCTCATCACAAACACAGTACATAGAATCAATGGGAAGTATAACATCCACATCAACTCATCACTCACACAGTACATGGGAAGTATAACATCCACAACTCATCATTAACACAGTACATAGAATCAATGGGAAGTGTACAATCCACATCAACTCATCACTAACACAGTACATAGAATCAATGGGAAGTATAACATCCACATCAGCTTGTCTCTAACACAGTACATAGAATCAATGGGAAGTATAACATCCACATCAACTCATCACTCACACAGTACATGGGAAGTATAACATCCACAACTCATCATTAACACAGTACATAGAATCAATGGGAAGTATAACATTCACATCAACTCATCACTAACACAGTACATAGAATCAGTGGGAAGTATAACATCCACATCAACACATCACTAACAGACTACATAGAATCAATGGGAAGTATAACGTCCACATCAACTCATCACTAACACAGTACATAGAATCATTCGGAAGTATAACATCCACATCAACTCATTACTCGCACAGTATATAGAATCAATGGGATGTATAACATCCACATCAACTCATCACTAACACAGTGCATAGAATCTATGGAAAGTATAACATCCACATCAACTCATTACTAACACAGTACATAGAATCAATGGGAAGTATAACATCCACATCAACTCATCACTAACACAGTACATAGAATCAATGGGAAGTATAACATCCACATCGACTCTTACTCGCACAGTATATAGAATCAATGGGAAGTATAACATCCACATCAACTCATTACCAGAACAGTACATGGGGAGTATACCATCCACATCAACTCATCACTAACGCAGTAGATGGGAAGTATAACATCAACATCAACTCATCACTAACACAGTGTATAGAATCAATGGGAAGTATAGCATCCACATCAACTCATCACTAACACAGTACGTAGAATCAGTGGGAAGTATAACATCCTCATCAACTCATCACTAACACAGTACATAGAATCAGTGGGAAGTATAACATCCAGATCAACTCATCAATAACACAGTACATAGAATCAATAGAAAGTGTAACATCCACCTCAACTCATCACTAACACAGTACATAGAATCAATATCCGCATCAACTCATCACTAACACCGTACATAAAATCAATGGGAAGTATAACATCCACATCAACTCATCACTCACACAGTACATAGAATCAATAGGAAGTATAGGATCCACATCAGCTCATCACTAACACAGCACATAGAATCAATGGGAAGTATAACATCCACATCAACTCATCACTAACACAGTACATAGCTTCAATGGGAAGTATAACATCCACATCAGCTCATCACTAACACAGTACATAGAATCAGTGGGAAGTATAACATCCACATCAACTCATTACTAACACAGTACATAGAATCAATGGGAAGTATAACATCCACATCGACTCATCACCAGAACAGTACATGGGAAGTATACCATCCACATCAACTCATCACTAACGCAGTAGATGGGAAGTATAACATCAACATCAACTCATCACTAACACAGTGTATAGAATCAATGGGAAGTATAGCATCCACATCAACTCATCACTAACACAGTACATAGAATCAGTGGGAAGTATAACATCCTCATCAACTCATCACTAACACAGTACATAGAATCAATGGGAAGTATAACATCCACATCAACTCCATGCTACCACAGTACATATTATCAATGGGAAGTATAACATCCACATGAACTCATCACTAACACAGTACATAGAATCAATGGGAAGTATAACATCCACATCAACTCATCACTAACACAGTACATAGAATCAATGGGAAGTATAACATCCATATCAGCTCATCACTAACACAGTACATAGAATCAATGGGAAGTATAACATACACATCAGCTCATCACTAACGCAGTACACAGAATCAATGGGAAGTATAACATACACATCAACTCATCACCAACACAATACATAGAATCAATGGGAAGTATAACATCCACATCAACTCATCACTAACACAGTACATAGAATCAATGGGAAGTATAACATCCACATCAACTCATCACTAACACAGTACATAGAATCAGCGGGAAGTATAACATCCACATCAACTCATCACTAACACAGTGCATAGAATCAATGGAAAGTATAACATCCACATCAACTCATCACTAACACAATACATAGAATCAATGGGAAGTATAACATCCACATCAACTCATCACTAACACAGTACATAGAATCAGTGGGAAGTATAACATCCACATCAACTCATCACTAACACAGTACAGAGAATCAGCGGGAAGTATAACATCCACATCAACTCATCACTAACACAGTGCATAGAATCAATGGAAAGTATAACATCCGCATCAACTCATCACTAACACAATACATAGAATCAATGGGAAGTATAACATCCACATCATCTCATTACTAACACAGTACATACAATCAATGGGAGGTATAACATACACATCAACTCATCACTAACACAGTACATAGAATCAATGGGAAGTATAACATACACATCAACTCATCACTAACACAGTTCATAGAATCAATGGGAAGTATAACATCCACACCAACTCATCACTAACACAGTACATAGAATCAATGGGAAGTATAACATCCACATCAACTCTTACTCGCACAGTATATAGAATCAATGGGAAGTATAACATCCACATCAACTCATTACCAGAACAGTACATGGGGAGTATACCATCCACATCAACTCATCACTAACGCAGTAGATGGGAAGTATAACATCAACATCAACTCATCACTAACACAGTGTATAGAATCAATGGGAAGTATAGCATCCACATCAACTCATCACTAACACAGTACGTAGAATCAGTGGGAAGTATAACATCCTCATCAACTCATCACTAACACAGTACATAGAATCAGTGGGAAGTATAACATCCAGATCAACTCATCAATAACACAGTACATAGAATCAATAGAAAGTGTAACATCCACCTCAACTCATCACTAACACAGTACATAGAATCAATATCCGCATCAACTCATCACTAACACCGTACATAAAATCAATGGGAATTATAACATCCACATCAACTCATCACTCACACAGTACATAGAATCAATAGGAAGTATAGCATCCACATCAGCTCATCACTAACACAGTACATAGAATCAATGGGAAGTATAACATCCACATCAATTCATCACTAACACAGTACATAGCATCAATGGGAAGTATAACATCCACATCAGCTCATCACTAACACAGTACATAGAATCAGTGGGAAGTATAACATCCACATCAACTCATTACTAACACAGTACATAGAATCAATGGGAAGTATAACATCCACATCAACTCATCACCAGAACAGTACATTGGAAGTATACCATCCACATCAACTCATCACTAACGCAGTAGATGGGAAGTATAACATCAACATCAACTCATCACTAACACAGTGTATAGAATCAATGGGAAGTATAGCATCCACATCAACTCATCACTAACACAGTACATAGAATCAGTGGGAAGTATAACATCCTCATCAACTCATCACTAACACAGTACATAGAATCAATGGGAAGTATAACACCCACATCAACTCCATGCTACCACAGTACATATTATCAATGGGAAGTATAACATCCACATGAACTCATCACTAACACAGTACATAGAATCAATAGGAAGTATAGCATCCACATCAGCTCATCACTAACACAGTACATAGAATCAATGGGAAGTATAACATCCACATCAATTCATCACTAACACAGTACATAGCATCAATGGGAAGTATAACATCCACATCAGCTCATCACTAACACAGTACATAGAATCAGTGGGAAGTATAACATCCACATCAACTCATTACTAACACAGTACATAGAATCAATGGGAAGTATAACATCCACATCAACTCATCACCAGAACAGTACATTGGAAGTATACCATCCACATCAACTCATCACTAACGCAGTAGATGGGAAGTATAACATCAACATCAACTCATCACTAACACAGTGTATAGAATCAATGGGAAGTATAGCATCCACATCAACACATCACTAACACAGTACGTAGAATCAATGGGAAGTATAACATCCACATCAACTCAACACTAACACAGTACATGGAATCAATGGGAAGTATAACATCCACATCAACTCCTCACTAACACAGTACATAGAATCAATGGGAAGTATAACATCCACATCAACTCATCACTAACACAGTACATAGAATCAATGGGAAGTATAACATACACATCAGCTCATCACTAACACAGTCCATAGCATCAATGGGGAGTATAACATCCACATCAACTCATCACTTACACAGTACATAGAATCAATAGGAAGTATAACATCCACATCAGCTCATCACTAACACTGTACATAGAATCAGTGGGAAGTGTAACATCCACATCAACTCATCACTCACACAGTACATAAAATCAATGGGAAGTATAACATCCACATCAACTCATCACTAACACTGTACATAGAATCAATGGGAAGTATAACATCCACATCAACTCATCACTACCACAGTACATAAAATCAATAGGAAGTATAACATCCACATCAGCTCATCACTAACACAGTACATAGAATCAATGGGAAGTATAACATCCACATCAACTCATCACTAACACAGTACATAGCATCATTGGGAAGTATAACATCCACATCAACTCATCACTAACACAGTACATAGCATCAATGGGAAGTATAACATCCACATCAACTCATCACTAACACAGTACATAAAATCAATGGGAAGTATAACATCCACATCAACTCATCACTAACACAGTACATAGAATCAATGGGAAGTATAACATCCACATCAACTCATCACTAACACAGTACATAGCATCAATGGGAAGTATAACATCCACATCAACTCATCACTAACACAGTACATAGCATCAATGGGAAGTATAACATCCACATCAACTCATCACTGACACAGTACATAGAATGAATCGGAAGTATAACATCCACATCAACTCATCACTAACGCAGTACACAGGAAGCATAACAGCCACATCAACTCATCACTAACACAGTGCATAGAATCAATGGGAAGTATAACATCCACATCAACTCATCACTAACACAGTACATAGAATCAATTGGAAGTATAACATTCACAACTCATCACTAACACAGTACTTAGAATCAATGGGAAGTATAACATCCACATCAACTCATCACTAACACAGTACATAGAATCAATGGGAAGTATAACATCCACATCAACTCATCACTAACACTATATAGAATCAGTGGGAAGTATAACATACACATCAGCTCATCACTAAAACAGTACATAGAATCAGTGGGAGGTATGACATCAATATCAACTCATCACTAACACAGTACATAGAATCAATGGGAAGTATAACATACACATCAGCTCATCACTTACACAGTACATAGAATCAATGGGAAGTATAACATCCACATCAACTCATCACTAACACAGTACATAGAATCAATGGGAAGTATAGCATCCACATCAACTCATCACTAACACAGTACATAGAATCAGCGGGAAGTATAACATCCACATCAACTCATCACTAATACAGTGCATAGAATCAATGGAAAGTATAACATCCACATCAACTCATCACTAACACAATACATAGAGTCAATGGGAAGTATAACATCCACATCAACTCATCACTAACACAGTACATAGAATCAGTGGGAAGTATAACATCCACATCAACTCATCACTAACACAGTACAGAGAATCAGCGGGAAGTATAACATCCACATCAACTCATCACTAACACAGTGCATAGAATCAATGGAAAGTATAACATCCACATCAACTCATCACTAACACAATACATAGAATCAATGGGAAGTATAACATCCACATCAACTCATTACTAACACAGTACATACAATCAATGGGAGGTATAACATACACATCAACACATCACTAACACAGTACATAGAATCAATGGGAAGTATAACATCCACATCAACTCATTACTAACACAGTACATAGAATCAATGGGAAGTATAACATCCACATCAACCCATTACTAACACAGTACATAGAATCAATGGGAAGTATAACATCCACATCAACTCATTACTAACACAGTACATAGAATCAATGGGAAGTATAACATCCACATCAACTGTTCACTGACACTGTACATACAATCAATGGGAGGTATAACATACACATCAACACATCACTAACACAGTACATAAAATCAATGGGAAGTATAACATCCACATCAGCTCATCACTCACACAGTACATAAAATCAATGGGAAGTATAACATCCACATCAACTCATCACTAACACTGTACATAGAATCAATGAGAAGTATAATATCCACATCAACTCATCACTACCACAGTACATAAAATCAATAGGAAGTATAACATCCACATCAGCTCATCACTAACACAGTACATAGAATCAATGGGAAGTATAACATCCACCTCAACTCATCACTAACACAGTACATAGAATCAATGGGAAGTATAACATCCACATCAACTCATCACTCACCCAGTACATAAAATCAATGGGAAGTATAACATCCACATCAACTCATCACTAACACTGTACATAGAATCAATGGGAAGTATAATATCCACATCAACTCATCACTACCACAGTACATAAAATCAATAGGAAGTATAACATCCACATCAACTCATCACTAACACAGTACATAGAATCAATGGGAAGTATAACATCCACATCAACTCATCACTTACACAGTACATAGAATCAATAGGAAGTATAACATCCACATCAGCTCATCACAAACACAGTACATAGAATCAATGGGAAGTATAACATCCACATCAACTCATCACTCACACAGTACATGGGAAGTATAACATCCACAACTCATCATTAACACAGTACATAGAATCAATGGGAAGTGTGCAATCCACATCAACTCATCACTAACACAGTACATAGAATCAATGGGAAGTATAACATCCACATCAGCTTGTCACTAACACAGTACATAGAATCAATGGGAAGTATAACATCCACATCAACTCAGCACTCACACAGTACATGGGAAGTATAACATCCACAACTCATCATTAACACAGTACATAGAATCAATGGGAAGTATAACATCCACATCAACTCATCACTAACACAGTACATAGAATCTGTGGGAAGTATAACATCCACATCAACACATCACTAACAGACTACATAGAATCAATGGGAAGTATAACGTCCACATCAACTCATCACTAACACAGTACATAGAATCATTCGGAAGTATAACATCCACATCAACTCATTACTTGCACAGTATATAGAATCAATGGGATGTATAACATCCACATCAACTCATCACTAACACAGTGCATAGAATCTATGGAAAGTATAACATCCACATCAACTCATTACTAACACAGTACATAGAATCAATGGGAAGTATAACATCCACACCAACTCATCACTAACACAGTACATAGAATCAATGGGAAGTATAACATCCACATCAACTCTTACTTGCACAGTATATAGAATCAATGGGAAGTATAACATCCACATCAACTCATTACCAGAACAGTACATGGGGAGTATACCATCCACATCAACTCATCACTAACGCAGTAGATGGGAAGTATAACATCAACATCAACTCATCACTAACACAGTGTATAGAATCAATGGGAAGTATAGCATCCACATCAACTCATCACTAACACAGTACATAGAATCAGTGGGAAGTATAACATCCTCATCAACTCATCACTAACACAGTACACAGAATCAGTGGGAAGTATAACATCCTCATCAACTCATCACTAACACAGTACATAGAATCAGTGGGAAGTATAACTTCCAGATCAACTCATCAATAACACAGTACATAGAATCAATAGAAAGTGTAACATCCACCTCAACTCATCACTAACACAGTACATAGAAACAATATCCGCATCAACTCATCACTAGCACCGTACATAAAATCAATGGGAAGTATAACATCCACATCAACTCATCACTCACACAGTACATAGAATAAATAGGAAGTATAGCATCCACATCAGCTCATCACTAACACAGTACATAGAATCAATGGGAAGTATAACATCCACATCAACTCATCACTAACACAGTACATAGCATCAATGGGAAGTATAACATCCACATCAGCTCATCACTAACACAGTACATAGAATCAGTGGGAAGTATAACATCCACATCAACTCATTACTAACACAGTACATAGAATCAATGGGAAGTATAACATCCACATCAACTCATCACCAGAACAGTACATGGGAAGTATACCATCCACATCAACTCATCACTAACGCAGTAGATGGGAAGTATAACATCAACATCAACTGATCACTAACACAGTGTATAGAATCAATGGGAAGTATAGCATCCACATCAACTCATCACTAACACAGTACATAGAATCAGTGGGAAGTATAACATCCTCATCAACTCATCACTAACACAGTACATAGAATCAATGGGAAGTATAACATCCACATCAACTCCATGCTACCACAGTACATATTATCAATGGGAAGTATAACATCCACATGAACTCATCACTAACACAGTACATAGAATCAATGGGAAGTATAACATCCACATCAACTCATCACTAACACAGTACATAGAATCAATGGGAAGTATAACATCCACATCAGCTCATCACTAACACAGTACATAGAATCAATGGGGAGTATAACATCCACATCAACTCATCACTAACACAGTACATAGAATCCATGGGAAGTATAACATCCACATCAACACATCACTAACAGACTACATAGAATCAATGGGAAGTATAACGTCCACATCAACTCATCACTAACACAGTACATAGAATCATTCGGAAGTATAACATCCACATCAACTCATTACTTGCACAGTATATAGAATCAATGGGATGTATAACATCCACATCAACTCATCACTAACACAGTGCATAGAATCTATGGAAAGTATAACATCCACATCAACTCATTACTAACACAGTACATAGAATCAATGGGAAGTATAACATCCACACCAACTCATCACTAACACAGTACATAGAATCAATGGGAAGTATAACATCCACATCAACTCTTACTTGCACAGTATATAGAATCAATGGGAAGTATAACATCCACATCAACTCATTACCAGAACAGTACATGGGGAGTATACCATCCACATCAACTCATCACTAACGCAGTAGATGGGAAGTATAACATCAACATCAACTCATCACTAACACAGTGTATAGAATCAATGGGAAGTATAGCATCCACATCAACTCATCACTAACACAGTACATAGAATCAGTGGGAAGTATAACATCCTCATCAACTCATCACTAACACAGTACACAGAATCAGTGGGAAGTATAACATCCTCATCAACTCATCACTAACACAGTACATAGAATCAGTGGGAAGTATAACTTCCAGATCAACTCATCAATAACACAGTACATAGAATCAATAGAAAGTGTAACATCCACCTCAACTCATCACTGACACAGTACATAGAAACAATATCCGCATCAACTCATCACTAGCACCGTACATAAAATCAATGGGAAGTATAACATCCACATCAACTCATCACTCACACAGTACATAGAATAAATAGGAAGTATAGCATCCACATCAGCTCATCACTAACACAGTACATAGAATCAATGGGAAGTATAACATCCACATCAACTCATCACTAACACAGTACATAGCATCAATGGGAAGTATAACATCCACATCAGCTCATCACTAACACAGTACATAGAATCAGTGGGAAGTATAACATCCACATCAACTCATTACTAACACAGTACATAGAATCAATGGGAAGTATAACATCCACATCAACTCATCACCAGAACAGTACATGGGAAGTATACCATCCACATCAACTCATCACTAACGCAGTAGATGGGAAGTATAACATCAACATCAACTCATCACTAACACAGTGTATAGAATCAATGGGAAGTATAGCATCCACATCAACTCATCACTAACACAGTACATAGAATCAGTGGGAAGTATAACATCCTCATCAACTCATCACTAACACAGTACATAGAATCAATGGGAAGTATAACATCCACATCAACTCCATGCTACCACAGTACATATTATCAATGGGAAGTATAACATCCACATGAACTCATCACTAACACAGTACATAGAATCAATGGGAAGTATAACATCCACATCAACTCATCACTAACACAGTACATAGAATCAATGGGAAGTATAACATCCACATCAGCTCATCACTAACACAGTACATAGAATCAATGGGGAGTATAACATCCACATCAACTCATCACTTACACAGTACATAGAATCAATAGGAAGTATAACATCCACATCAGCTCATCACTAACACTGTACATAGAATCAATGGGAAGTGTAACATCCACATCAACTCATCACTCACACAGTGCATAAAATCAATGGGAAGTATAACATCCACATCAACTCATCACTAACACTGTACATAGAAGCAATGGGAAGTATAACATCCACATCAACTCATCACTACCACAGTACATAAAATCAATAGGAAGTATAACATCCACATCAGCTCATCACTAACACAGTACATAGAATCAATGGGAAGTATAACATCCACATCAACTCATCACTAACACAGTACATAGAATCAATGGGGAGTATAACATCCACATCAACTCATCACTTACACAGTACATAGAATCAATAGGAAGTATAACATCCACATCAGCTCATCACTAACACAGTACATAGAATCAATGGGAAGTATAACATCCACATCAACTCATCACTAACACAGTACATAGAATCAATGGGAAGTATAACATCCACATCAACTCATCACTCACACAGTACATGGGAAGTATAACATCCACAACTCATCATTAACACAGTACATAGAATCAATGGGAAGTATACAATCCACATCAACTCATCACTAACACAGTACATAGAATCAATGGGAAGTATAACATCCACATCAGGTCATCACTAACACAGTACATAGAATCAATGGGAAGTATAACATCCACATCAACTCATCACTCACACAGTACATAGAATCAATGGGAAGTATAACATCCACATCAACTCATCACTAACACAGTACATAGAATCAATGGGAAGTATAACATCCACATCAACTCATCACTCACACAGTACATGGGAAGTATAACATCCACAACTCATCATTAACACAGTACATAGAATCAATGGGAAGTATACAATCCACATCAACTCATCGTTAACACAGTACATAGAATCAATGGGAAGTATAACATCCACATCAACTCATCACTAACACAGTACATAGAATCAGTGGGAAGTATAACATCCACATCAACACATCACTAACAGACTACATAGAATCAATGGGAAGTATAACGTCCACATCAACTCATCACTAACACAGTACATGGAATCATTCGGAAGTATAACATCCACATCAACTCATTACTCGCACAGTATATAGAATCAATGGGAAGTATAACATCCACATCAACTCATCACTAACACAGTGCATAGAATCAATGGAAAGTATAACATCCACATCAACTCATTACTAACACAGTACATAGAATCAATGGGAAGTATAACATCCACTTCAACTCCTCACTAACACAGTGCATATAATCAATGGGAAGTATAACATCCACATCAACTCATCACCAGAACAGTACATGGGAAGTATACCATCCACATCAACTCATCACTAACGCAGTAGATGGGAAGTATAACATCAACATCAACTCATCACTAACACAGTGTATAGAATCAATGGGAAGTATAGCATCCACATCAACTCATCACTAACACAGTACATAGAATCAGTGGGAAGTATAACATCCTCATCAACTCATCACTAACACAGTACATAGAATCAATGGGAAGTATAACATCCAGATCAACTCATCAATAACACAGTACATAGAATCAATAGAAAGTGTAACATCCACCTCAACTCATCACTAACACAGTACATAGAATCAATGGGAAGTATAGCATCCACATCAGCTCATCACTGACGCAGTACATAGAATCAGTGGGAGGTATGACATCCACATCAACTCATCACTAACAAAGTACATAGAATCAATGGGAAGTATAACATACACATCAGCTCATCACTAACGCAGTACACAGAATCAATGGGAAGTATAACATACACATCAACTCATCACTAACACAGTACATAGAATCAATGGGAAGTATAACATCCACATCAACTCATCACTAACACAGTACATAGAATCCGTGGGAAGTGTAACATCCACATCAGCTCATCACTAACACAGTGCATAGAATCAGTGGGTAGTATAACATCCACATCAACTCATCACTAACACAGTGCAAAGAATCAATCGAAAGTATAACATCCACATCAAGTCATCACTAACACAATACATAGAATCAATGGGAAGTAGAACATCCACATCAACTCTTCACTAACACAGTACATAGAAGCAATTGGAAGTATAACATTCGCAACTCATCACTAACACAGTACATAGAATCAATGGGAAGTATAACATCCACATCAAGTCATCACTAACACAGTGCATAGAATCAATGGGAAGTATAACATTCACAACTCATCACTAACACAGTACATAGAATCAATGGGAAGTATAACATCCACATCAACTCATCACTAACACAGTACATAGAATCAATGGGAAGTATAACATCCACATCAACACATCACTAACACAGTACATAGAATCAATGGGAAGTATAACATCCACATCAACTCATCACTAACACAGTACATAGAATCAATGGGAAGTATAACATTCACAACTCATCACTAACACAGTACTTAGAATCAATGGGAAGTATAACATCCACATCAAGTCATCACTAACACAGTGCATAGAATCAATGGGAAGTATAACATCCACATCAACTCATCACTAACACTATATAGAGTCAATGGGAAGTATAACATACACATCAGCTCATCACTGACGCAGTACATAGAATCAGTGGGAGGTATGACATCCACATCAACTCATCACTAACACAGTACATAGAATCAATGGGAAGTATAACATACACATCAGCTCATCACTAATGCAGTACACAGAAGCAATATCCACATCAACTCATCACTAAAACAGTACATAAAATCAATGGGAAGTATAACATCCACATCAACTCATCACTAACGCAGTACATAGAATCAATGGGAAGTATAACATCCACATCAACTCATCACTAACACAGTACATAGAAGCAATTGGAAGTATAACATTCACAACTCATCACTAACACAGTACATAGAATCAATGGGAAGTATAACATCCACATCAACTCATCACTAACACAGTACATAGAATCAATGGGAAGTATAACATCCACATCAAGTCATCACTAACACAGTGCATAGAATCAATGGGAAGTATAACATCCACATCAACTCATCACTAACACTATATAGAGTCAATGGGAAGTATAACATACACATCAGCTCATCACTGACGCAGTACATAGAATCAGTGGGAGGTATGACATCCACATCAACTCATCACTAACACAGTACATAGAATCAATGGGAAGTATAACATACACATCAGCTCATCACTAACGCAGTACACAGAATCAATGGGAAGTATAACATACACATCAACTCATCACTAACACAGTACATAGAATCCGTGGGAAGTGTAACATCCACATCAGCTCATCACTAACACAGTGCATAGAATCAGTGGGTAGTATAACATCCACATCAACTCATCACTAACACAGTGCAAAGAATCAATCGAAAGTATAACATCCACATCAAGTCATCACTAACACAATACATAGAATCAATGGGAAGTATAACATCCACATCAACTCATCACTAACACAGTACATAGAATCAATGGGAAGTATAACATCCACATCAACTCATCACTAACACAGTACATAGAATCAATGGGAAGTATAACATCCACATCAAGTCATCACTAACACAATACATAGAATCAATGGGAAGTAGAACATCCACATCAACTCTTCACTAACACAGTACATAGAATCAATGGGAAGTATAACATCCACATCAACTCATCACTAACACAGTACATAGAATCCGTGGGAAGTGTAACATCCACATCAGCTCATCACTAACACAGTACATAGAATCAGTGGGTAGTATAACATCCACATCAACTCATCACTAACACAGTGCAAAGAATCAATCGAAAGTATAACATCCACATCAACTCATCACTAACACTGTACATAGAATCAATGGGAAGTATAACATCTACCTCAACTCATCACTAACACAGTACATAGAATCAGTCCGAAGTATAACATACACATCAACTCATCACTAACACAGTACACAGAATCAATGGGAAGTATAACATCCACATCAACTCATCACTAACACAGTACATAGAATCAGTGGGAAGTACAACATACACATCAACTCATTGCTAACACAGTACATCAAATCAATGGGAAGTATAACATCCACATCAACTCATCACTAACACAGTAGACAGAATCAATGGGAAGTATAACATCCACATCAAGTCATCACTAACACAATACATAGAATCAGTGGGAAGTAGAACATCCACATCAACTTATCACTAACACAGTACATAGAATCAATGGGAAGTATAACATCCACATCAACTCATCACTCACACAGTACATAGAATCAATGGGAAGTATAACATCCACACCAACTCATCACTCACACAGTACACAGAATCAATGGGAAGTATAACATCCACATCAACTCATCAATAACACAGTACATAGAATCAGTGGGAAGTACAACATACACATCAACTCATTGCTAACACAGTACATCGAATCAATGGGAAGTATAACATCCACATCAACTCATCACTAACACAGTACATAGAATCAGTGGGAAGTACAACATACACATCAACTCATCACTAACACAGTACATAGAATCAGTGGGAAGTACAACATACACATCAACTCATTGCTAACACAGTACATCGAATCAATGGGAAGTATAACATCCACATCAACTCATCACTAACACAGTACACAGAATCAATGGGAAGTATAACATCCACATCAAGTCATCACTAACACAATACATAGAATCAATGGGAAGTAGAACATCCACGTCAACTCATCACTAACACAGTACATAGAATCAATGGGGAGTATAACATCCACATCAACACATCACTAACACAGTACATAGAATCAATGGGGAGTATGACATCCACATCAACTCATCACTAACACTGTACATAGAATCAATGGGAAGTATAACATCCACATCAAGTCATCACTAACACAGTACATAGAATCAATGGGAAGTATAACATCCACATCAACTCATCACTAACACTGTACATAGAATCAATGGGAAGTATAACATCCACATCAACTCATCACTAACACAGTACATAGAATCAATGGGGAGTATAACATCCACATTAACTCATCACTAACACAGTACATAGAATCAATGGGAAGTATAACATCCACATCAACTCATCACTAACACAGTACATAGAATCAATGGGAAGTATAACATCCACATCAACTCATCACTAACACAGTACATAGAATCAATGGGAAGTATAACATCCACATCAGGTCATCACTAACACAGTACATAGAATCAATGGAAAGTATAACATCCACATCAACTCATCACTCACACAGTACATAGAATCAATGGGAAGTATAACATCCACATCAACTCATCACTAACACAGTACATAGAATCAATGGGAAGTATAACATCCACATCAACTCATCACTCACACAGTACATGGGAAGTATAACATCCACAACTCATCATTAACACAGTACATAGAATCAATGGGAAGTATACAATCCACATCAACTCATCATTAACACAGTACATAGAATCAATGGGAAGTATAACATCCACATCAACTCATCACTAACACAGTACATAGAATCAGTGGGAAGTATAACATCCACATCAACACATCACTAACAGACTACATAGAATCAATGGGAAGTATAACGTCCACATCAACTCATCACTAACACAGTACATGGAATCATTCGGAAGTATAACATCCACATCAACTCATTACTCGCACAGTATATAGAATCAATGGGAAGTATAACATCCACATCAACTCATCACTAACACAGTGCATAGAATCAATGGAAAGTATAACATCCACATCAACTCATTACTAACACAGTACATAGAATCAATGGGAAGTATAACATCCACTTCAACTCCTCACTAACACAGTGCATATAATCAATGGGAAGTATAACATCCACATCAACTCATCACCAGAACAGTACATGGGAAGTATACCATCCACATCAACTCATCACTAACGCAGTAGAGGGGAAGTATAACATCAACATCAACTCATCACTAACACAGTGTATAGAATCAATGGGAAGTATAGCATCCACATCAACTCATCACTAACACAGTACATAGAATCAGTGGGAAGTATAACATCCTCATCAACTCATCACTAACACAGTACATAGAATCAATGGGAAGTATAACATCCAGATCAACTCATCAATAACACAGTACATAGAATCAATAGAAAGTGTAACATCCACCTCAACTCATCACTAACACAGTACATAGAATCAATGGGAAGTATAGCATCCACATCAGCTCATCACTGACGCAGTACATAGAATCAGTGGGAGGTATGACATCCACATCAACTCATCACTAACAAAGTACATAGAATCAATGGGAAGTATAACATACACATCAGCTCATCACTAACGCAGTACACAGAATCAATGGGAAGTATAACATACACATCAACTCATCACTAACACAGTACATAGAATCAATGGGAAGTATAACATCCACATCAACTCATCACTAACACAGTACATAGAATCCGTGGGAAGTGTAACATCCACATCAGCTCATCACTAACACAGTGCATAGAATCAGTGGGTAGTATAACATCCACATCAACTCATCACTAACACAGTGCAAAGAATCAATCGAAAGTATAACATCCACATCAAGTCATCACTAACACAATACATAGAATCAATGGGAAGTAGAACATCCACATCAACTCTTCACTAACACAGTACATAGAAGCAATTGGAAGTATAACATTCGCAACTCATCACTAACACAGTACATAGAATCAATGGGAAGTATAACATCCACATCAAGTCATCACTAACACAGTGCATAGAATCAATGGGAAGTATAACATTCACAACTCATCACTAACACAGTACATAGAATCAATGGGAAGTATAACATCCACATCAACTCATCACTAACACAGTACATAGAATCAATGGGAAGTATAACATCCACATCAACACATCACTAACACAGTACATAGAATCAATGGGAAGTATAACATCCACATCAACTCATCACTAACACAGTACATAGAATCAATGGGAAGTATAACATTCACAACTCATCACTAACACAGTACTTAGAATCAATGGGAAGTATAACATCCACATCAAGTCATCACTAACACAGTGCATAGAATCAATGGGAAGTATAACATCCACATCAACTCATCACTAACACTATATAGAGTCAATGGGAAGTATAACATACACATCAGCTCATCACTGACGCAGTACATAGAATCAGTGGGAGGTATGACATCCACATCAACTCATCACTAACACAGTACATAGAATCAATGGGAAGTATAACATACACATCAGCTCATCACTAATGCAGTACACAGAAGCAATATCCACATCAACTCATCACTAAAACAGTACATAAAATCAATGGGAAGTATAACATCCACATCAACTCATCACTAACGCAGTACATAGAATCAATGGGAAGTATAACATCCACATCAACTCATCACTAACACAGTACATAGAAGCAATTGGAAGTATAACATTCACAACTCATCACTAACACAGTACATAGAATCAATGGGAAGTATAACATCCACATCAACTCATCACTAACACAGTACATAGAATCAATGGGAAGTATAACATCCACATCAAGTCATCACTAACACAGTGCATAGAATCAATGGGAAGTATAACATCCACATCAACTCATCACTAACACTATATAGAGTCAATGGGAAGTATAACATACACATCAGCTCATCACTGACGCAGTACATAGAATCAGTGGGAGGTATGACATCCACATCAACTCATCACTAACACAGTACATAGAATCAATGGGAAGTATAACATACACATCAGCTCATCACTAACGCAGTACACAGAATCAATGGGAAGTATAACATACACATCAACTCATCACTAACACAGTACATAGAATCCGTGGGAAGTGTAACATCCACATCAACTCATCAATAACACAGTACATAGAATCCGTGGGAAGTGTAACATCCACATCAGCTCATCACTAACACAGTGCATAGAATCAGTGGGTAGTATAACATCCACATCAACTCATCACTAACACAGTGCAAAGAATCAATCGAAAGTATAACATCCACATCAAGTCATCACTAACACAATACATAGAATCAATGGGAAGTAGAACATCCACATCAACTCTTCACTAACACAGTACATAGAATCAATGGGAAGTATAACATCCACATCAACTCATCACTAACACAGTACATAGAATCCGTGGGAAGTGTAACATCCACATCAGCTCATCACTAACACAGTACATAGAATCAGTGGGTAGTATAACATCCACATCAACTCATCACTAACACAGTGCAAAGAATCAATCGAAAGTATAACATCCACATCAACTCATCACTAACACTGTACATAGAATCAATGGGAAGTATAACATCTACCTCAACTCATCACTAACACAGTACATAGAATCAGTCCGAAGTATAACATACACATCAACTCATCACTAACACAGTACACAGAATCAATGGGAAGTATAACATCCACATCAACTCATCACTAACACAGTACATAGAATCAGTGGGAAGTACAACATACACATCAACTCATTGCTAACACAGTACATCAAATCAATGGGAAGTATAACATCCACATCAACTCATCACTAACACAGTAGACAGAATCAATGGGAAGTATAACATCCACATCAAGTCATCACTAACACAATACATAGAATCAGTGGGAAGTAGAACATCCACATCAACTTATCACTAACACAGTACATAGAATCAATGGGAAGTATAACATCCACATCAACTCATCACTCACACAGTACATAGAATCAATGGGAAGTATAACATCCACACCAACTCATCACTCACACAGTACACAGAATCAATGGGAAGTATAACATCCACATCAACTCATCAATAACACAGTACATAGAATCAGTGGGAAGTACAACATACACATCAACTCATTGCTAACACAGTACATCGAATCAATGGGAAGTATAACATCCACATCAACTCATCACTAACACAGTACATAGAATCAGTGGGAAGTACAACATACACATCAACTCATCACTAACACAGTACATAGAATCAGTGGGAAGTACAACATACACATCAACTCATTGCTAACACAGTACATCGAATCAATGGGAAGTATAACATCCACATCAACTCATCACTAACACAGTACACAGAATCAATGGGAAGTATAACATCCACATCAAGTCATCACTAACACAATACATAGAATCAATGGGAAGTAGAACATCCACGTCAACTCATCACTAACACAGTACATAGAATCAATGGGGAGTATAACATCCACATCAACACATCACTAACACAGTACATAGAATCAATGGGGAGTATGACATCCACATCAACTCATCACTAACACTGTACATAGAATCAATGGGAAGTATAACATCCACATCAAGTCATCACTAACACAGTACATAGAATCAATGGGAAGTATAACATCCACATCAACTCATCACTAACACTGTACATAGAATCAATGGGAAGTATAACATCCACATCAACTCATCACTAACACAGTACATAGAATCAATGGGGAGTATAACATCCACATTAACTCATCACTAACACAGTACATAGAATCAATGGGAAGTATAACATCCACATCAACTCATCACTAACACAGTACATAGAATCAATGGGAAGTATAACATCCACATCAACTCATCACTAACACAGTACATAGAATCAATGGGAAGTATAACATCCACATCAACTCATCACTAACACAGTACATAGAATCAATGGGAAGTATAACATCCACACCAACTCATCACTAACACAGTACATAGAATCAATGGGAAGTATAACATCCACATCAAGTCATCACTAACACAATACATAGAATCAATGGGAAGTAGAACATCCACGTCAACTCATCACTAACACAGTACATAGAATCAATGGGAAGTATAACATCCACATCAACTCATCACTAACACAATACATAGAATCAATGGGAAGTAGAACATCCACGTCAACTCATCACTAACACAGTACATAGAATCAATGGGAAGTATAACATCCACATCAAGTCATCACTAACACAGTACATAGAATCAATGGGAAGTATAACATCCACATCAACTCATCACTAACACAGTACACAGAATCAATGGGAAGTATAACATCCACATCAAGTCATCACTAACACAATACATAGAATCAATGGGAAGTATAACATCCACATCAACTCATCACTCACACAGTACATAGAATCAATGGGAAGTAT
This sequence comes from Pictodentalium vernedei, assembly GCA_031216915.1. NCBI lineage: Eukaryota > Metazoa > Mollusca > Scaphopoda > Dentaliida > Dentaliidae > Pictodentalium > Pictodentalium vernedei. The sequence goes on along the minus strand of CM062293.1, from coordinate 807,759 downwards.
AACATCCACATCAAGTCATCACTAACACAATACATAGAATCAATGGGAAGTATAACATCCACATCAACTCATCACTCACACAGTACATAGAATCAATGGGAAGTATAACATCCACATCAACTCATCACTAACACAGTACATAGAATCAATGGGAAGTATAACATCCACATCAAGTCATCACTAACACAGTACATAGAATCAATGGGAAGTATAACATCCACATCAACTCATCACTAACACAGTACACAGAATCAATGGGAAGTATAACATCCACATCAAGTCATCACTAACACAGTACATAGAATCAATGGGAAGTATAACATCCACATCAACTCATCACTAACACAGTACATAGAATCAATGGGAAGTATAACCTCCACCTCAACTCATTGCTAACACAGTACATAGAATGAATGGGAAGTATAACATCCACCTCAACTCATCACTAACACAGTACATAGAATCAGTGGGAAGTGTAACATACACATCAACTCATCACTAACACAGTACATAGAATAAATGGGAAGTATAACATCCACATCAACTCATCACTAACACAGTACATAGAATCAGTGGGAAGTACAACATACACATCAACTCATTGCTAACACAGTACATCGAATCAATGGGAAGTATAACATCCACCTCAACTCATTGCTAACGCAGTGTATAGAATCAATGGGAAGTATAACATACACATCAACTCATCATAAACAGTACACAGAATCAATGGGAAGTACAACATCCACCTCAACTCATTGCTAACACAGTGTATAGAATCAATGGGAAGTATAACATACACATCAACTCATCACTAACACAGTACATAGAATCAATGGGAAGTATAACATCCACATCAACTCATCACTAACACAGTACATAGAATCAGCGGGAAGTACAACATCCACCTCAACTCATTGCTAACACAGTACATAGAATCAATGGGAAGTATAACATCCACATCAACTCATCACTAACACAGTACACAGAATCAATGGGAAGTATAACATCCACATCAAGTCATCACTAACACAATACATAGAATCAATGGGAAGTAGAACGTCAACTCATCACTAACACAGTACATAGAATCAATGGGAAGTATAACATCCACATCAACTCATCACTCACACAGTACATAGAATCAATGGGGAGTATAACATCCACATTAACTCATCACTAACACAGTACATAGAATCAATGGGAAGTATAACATACACATCAACTCATCACTAACACAGTACATAGAATCAATGGGAAGTATAACATCCACCTCAACTCATTGCTAACACAGTACATAGAATGAATGGGAAGTATAACATCCACCTCAACTCATCAGTAACACAGTACATAGAATCAATGGGAAGTATAACATCCACATCAACTCATCACTCACACAGTACATAGAATCAATGGGAAGTATAACATCCACATCAACTCATCACTAACACAGTACATAGAATCAATGGGAAGTATAACCTCCACCTCAACTGATTGCTAACACAGTACATAGAATGAATGGGAAGTATAACATCCACCTCAACTCATCACTAACACAGTACATAGAATCAGTGGGAAGTGTAACATACACATCAACTCATCACTATCACAGTACATAGAATAAATGGGAAGTATAACATCCACATCAACTCATCACTAACACAGTACATAGAATCAGTGGGAAGTACAACATACACATCAACTCATTGCTAACACAGTACATCGAATCAATGGGAAGTATAACATCCACCTCAACTCATTACTAACGCAGTGTATAGAATCAATGGGAAGTATAACATACACATCAACTCATCACTAACAGTACACAGAATCAATGGGAAGTACAACATCCACCTCAACTCATTGCTAACACAGTGTATAGAATCAATGGGAAGTATAACATACACATCAACTCATCACTAACACAGTACATAGAATCAATGGGAAGTATAACATCCACATCAACTCATCACTAACACAGTACATAGAATCAGTGGGAAGTACAACATACACATCAACTCATTGCTAACACAGTACATCGAATCAATGGGAAGTATAACATCCACCTCAACTCATCACTAACACAGTACACAGAATCAATGGGGAGTATAACATCCACATCAACTCATCACTAACAGAGTACACAGAATCAATGGGAAGTGTAACATCCACATCAACTCATCACTAACACAGTACATAGAATCAGTGGGAAGTACAACATACACATCAACTCATTGCTAACACAGTACATCGAATCAATGGGAAGTATAACATACACATCAACTCATCACTAACACAGTACGCAGAATCAATGGGAAGTATAACATCCACATCAACTCATCACTAACACAGTACACAGAATCAATGGGAAGTATAACATCCACATCAACTCATCACTAACACAATACATAGAATCAATGGGAAGTATAACATCCACATCAACACATCACTAACACAGTACATAGAATCAGTGGGAAGTATAACATACACATCAACTCATCGCTCACACAGTACATAGAATCAATGGGAAGTATAACATGCACATCAACACATCACTAACACAGTACATAGAATCAGTGGGAAGTATAACATACACATCAACTCATCACTAACACAGTACATAGAATCAATGGGAAGTATAACATCCACATCAGGTCATCACTAACACAGTACATAGAATCAATGGGAAGTACAACATACACATCAACTCATCACTAACACTGTACATAGATTCAATGGGAAGTACAACATACACATCAACTCATCACTAACACAGTACATAGAATCAATGGGAAGTACAACATACACATCAACTCATCACTAACACAGTACATAGAATCAATGGGAAGTATAACATCCACATCAGGTCATCACTAACACAGTACATAGAATCAGTGGGAAGTACAACATACACATCAACTCATCACTAACACTGTACATAGAATCAATGGGAAGTACAACATACACATCAACTCATCACTAACACAGTACATAGAATCAATGGGAAGTACAACATACACATCAACTCATTGCTAACACAGTACTTTGAATCAATGGGAAGTATAACATCCACATCAACTCATCACTACCCCAGTCCTTACAATCAAAACTTGTTCAATTCATTTCAGTAGTTTATGAGGAGATGTCGGTAATGTAATGTTCATTCCAGGCAGAGCTAGATGATGGAACAACAAGAGATGGACAGATAAGAGATAGACGATGGTTGATGAATAAAATGTGATCACAAAGCTCCTAAGTCATTTTTAGCTTAACTTGACATAGTCAAGATAAGCTATTGCCATCACGCGTGCGGAAGTCTGTTAGTCTGTTGGTTTGTGAGTCTCTTAGTCTGTGGGTCTGTGAGTCTGTTCACATTTTCCTTTAGCACGGGCTACCCTCCGCAGTTCTTGTCTGATCGTCACAAAATTTAATATGCAGGTTTGAGGTCATGTCTAGATGAGAACGTCCCCTTTTGGTCGTGATCGGGCAACCGGTATGGCTGCCCAAGCCCAAAACCCGAAAACCGTTAGCACAGTCTACAGGTCGTATTTATGAAGGTATTTCATTGTAACTTGGTAGGATCCCTCTGTGTAATGCCTAGATGAGAGTGTCCCCTTTTGGGCATGATCTATCAACCGTGATGGCAGCCCAAGCCCGAAACCCAAAATTTTTTAGCACAGTCTGCAGGTCATGTTTAATATGGAGGGATTTCATTGTAACTTGGTAGGATGACTCCTTATGATGTCTAGATGAGAATTTCCCCATTTGGGCATGATCTGCCAACCGTGATGACTGCCCGAGCCCAAAACCCGAAGACCTTTAGCACAGTCTACAGATCATATTTATTGAGGAATTTCATTGTAACTTGGTGGGTTGACTTCATATAATGTCTAGATGAGAAAGTCCCTTTTGGATGTGATCGGGCAGCTGTGACGGCTACAGGGGCCCGAAGCCCAAAAACCTTTAGCACAGTCTAGATGTCATATTTATGAAGGGATTTCAGTGTAACTTGGTAGGATGACTCCAAATAATGTCTAGATGAGAACGTCCCATTTTGGCCGTGATCATTCAGTCTTGATGGGTGCCCGAGCCCAAAAACCTTTAGCAAAGGCAAAAGGTCATATTTATAGAAGGATTTCATTGTAACCTGTTAGGTTGTCTCCATATAATGCCTAGATGATGACATCACCTTTTGGTCGTGATTGGTCAACTGTGATGGCTACAGGTGCCCGAAGCCCGAAAACCTTGAGCACAGTCTACAGGTTATATTTATGGAGGGATTTCATTGTAACTTCGTAGGATCACTCCAGATGATGCCCAGATGAGATTGTCCCCTTTGGTTGCGATCACTCAGCCATGATGGCTGCGCAAGCCCGAAGCCCGAAAACCTTTAGCACAGTCTACAAGTCATATTTATGAAGGGATTTCATTGTAACTTGGTAGGTTGACTTCATATAATGTCTAGATGAGAACGTCCCCTTTTGGACACGATTGGGCAACTGTGACGGCTACAGGGGCCCAAAGCCCGAAAACCTTTAGAACAATCTACAGGTCATAATTATGAAGGGATTTCATTGTAGCTTGGTAGGATGTTTCCAAATAATGTCTAGATGAGAACATCCCCTTTTGGGCACGATCATTCAGCCTTTATGGCTGCCCGAGCCCAAAGACCATTAGCATAGTCTATAGGTCGTATTTATGGAAGGATGTCAGTGCAACTTGTTAGGTTGACTCCATATAATGCCTAGATGATGACATCCCCTTTTGGTCGTGATTGGTCAACTGTGAAGGCTACACGTGCCCGAAGTCCGAAAATATTGAGCACAGTCTACAGGTCATATTTATGAAGGGATTTCATTGTATCTTTGTAGGATCACTCCAGATGATGCCCAGATGAGAATGTCCCCTTTGGTTGCGATCATTCAACCATTATGGCTGCCTGAGCCCAAAGCCCGAATACCTTTAGCACAGTCTACAGGTCATATTTATGAAGGGATTTCATTGTAACTTGGTAGGTTTGACTTCATATAATGTTTAGATGAGAATGTCCCCTTTTGGACATGATTGGGCAACTGTGACAGCTACAGTGGCCCGAAGCCCGAAAACCTTTAGAACAGTCTACAGGTCATAATTATGAAGGGATTTCATTGTAGCTTGGTAGGATGACTCCAAATAATGTCTAGATGAGAACGCCCCTTTTGGTCGCGATCATTCAGCCTTGATAGCTGCCCGAGCCCAAAAACCTTTAGCATGTCTGTAGGTCGTATTTATGGAAGGATTTCATTGTAATTTGTTAGGTTGACTCCATATAATGCCTAGATGATGACATCCCCTTTCGGTCATGGTTGGTCAACTGTGATGGCTACAGGTGCCTGAAGCCCAAAAATCTTGAGCACAGTCTACAGGTCATATTTATGAAGGGATTTCATTGTAACTTCGTAGGATCACTCCAGATGATGTGCAGATGAGAATGTCCCCTTTTGGTTGCGATCATTCAACCATGATGGCGGCCCAACCATAAAGCCTGAAAACCTTAAACACACTCTTCAGGTCATATTTATGAAGGGATTTCATTGGAACTTGGTAGGTTGACTTCATATAATGTCTAGATGAGAACAGCCCCTTTTGGACACCATTAGGCAACTGTGACGGCTACAGGGACCTGAAGCCCGAAAACCTTTAGCACAGTCTACAGGTGATATTTATGAATGGATTTTATTGTACCTTGGTAGGATGACTCCAAATAATGTCTAGAAGAGAACATCCCCTTTTGGTTGTGATCATTCAGCCTTGATGGCTGCCCGAGCCCAAAACCCCAAAACCTTTAGCATAGTCTATTGGTCATATTTATGGAAGGACTTCATTGTAACCCATAAGTTTGACTCCATACAATGCCTAGATGATGACATCCCCTTTTGGTCGTGATTGGTCAACTGTGACGGCTTCAGGGGCCCGAAGCCCAAAAACCTTGAGCACAGTCTACAGGTCATATTTATGAAGGGATTTCATTGTAACTTTGGAGGATCACTCCAGATGATGCCCAGATCAGAATGTCCCCTTTTGGTTTGGTTGCGATCATTCAACCATGATGGCTGCCAGAGCCCAAAGCCCAAAAACCTTTAGCACAGTCTACAGGTCATACTTATGAAGGGATTTCATTGTAACCTGGTAGGTTGACTTCATATAATGTCTAGATGAGAACGTCCCCTTTGGACGCAATTGGGAAACTGATGGCTACAAGGGCCCGAAGCCCAAAAACCTTTAGCACAGACTACAGGCCATATTTATGAAGGGATTTCAATGTAACTTGATAGGATGACTCATTTTGGAATAATTTCAGTGTAACTTGGTAACTTTCGTTGATATACGTTAACTGTGAGGGCCACATACATTAACTGTGAGGTCATATTAACCCCTCAGCTCTTTAATACAGTGTACACCTCATATTATTTTTTCTCAAAAACATAGCATACAGGGAACAGAAGTGAACATATTCCCAATTATCACAGTTCTTGTCTTATTTCATAATCCTTTCATAAACATTGAACATTATCCGTTTTATCAAACACAACACACAAGTTAAGCTACAGTGTCATTGACACTTTCATTTAGCTCAACTTTGACGTAAGTCAAATTTGAGCTTATGCCATGGCCAGTTGTCTGCCTGGCCATCTGTCCATCAACAATTCAATACGGCTCGGGCTAGAGGCCGTATTTATGAACCGATCTTTACGAAACTTCTTGGGTGCCTTTGTTATGGCCGTGGGATGAGAACTAGTGTTTTTGGGTCCGATCCGAAATTCAAGTTGGCCGCTGGCAGCCATTTTGTTCAAAATTAGGTGCAATCAGATTTTTGCGCAGAACTTCCATATGAAAGCTCTGATTTGAATAATTTTTGTATGAATGTTTAGTACCATGGGTTACATCACATATAATATGGTTTTTTTTCTTGTGCTCAAATTATGCAAATTAGATTAACTTTGATGTATTTAGTGTTTACAAAACTTCTTGTATACCTTTGGTATCACCGTGGGAACAGAACAAGAACTTTTGGGTCTGGTCCAAAATTCAAGATGGCCGATGGCAGCCATTTTGTACAAATTTAGGTGCAATCAGATTTTTGCACAGAACTTCCATATGAAAGTGCTGATTTGAATAATTTTTTGTGTGAACGTTTAGTACCATAGGATACATCACATATAATACGGGTTTTTTTCTTGTGCAGAAATTATGCAAATTAGATGAACTTTGATTTATTCAGTGCTACTTGTACACAGTAAGTGCACATGTCAATATGGCTCGGGTTAGAGGCTGTTTTTATGAACTGATCTTCACGAAAATTCTTGGGTACCTTTGTTATCACCTTAGGACGAGAATGAGTGTTTCTGGGTGCGGTCGAAAATTTAAAATGGCTGCCAGTGGCCATTTTGTACCGAAATTAGGTCCAATCAGTTTTTTGTCACAACTTCTATACGGCTCATATATATGAACTTTTCTTCACAAAACTTCTTGGGTGCCTTTGTTATCACCTTGGGACAGGAACTAGTGTGGTTTGGGGTGCCTTTGTTATCACTGTGCTATGAGAACAAATATTTTGGTGTTCAGTCAGACCCACTCTGGGACTAAAAGATTTCTTTTCTAGTTTAGCATCTGACTGTCACCCACCTTTACAATACTTTACCTATACATTTGTTACAGGCTACGGTCAGTATTTATGTACAGACCATTACAATACTTTATATGTACCTTTGTTATCAGGTCATTACCTAGATGTTTGTCATTGTTGTGTCAGATACTATACATGCACATGTTTTTACAAGTTGAGCTACAGTGTCACTGACACTTTCATTTTATTTTATGTTGCAGATATTCCGGCGAATAACAGGTAGAGGTTCTCCACCTGTGAAGCCAACATACAATGTTCTCTGTTTGGGATTGTCAAAATCCGGAAAAAGTTCACTGCTTTCTCTTATGTGTGGAGATACAGAAGATGAGATACAACCAACTGTTGGTGAGATGTGTTTTTCAAAACTTTTACTATTTACCAGCACCTAAATATAATGGGAATGGGCATTTTATGTGCATTGTGGGGGAGGGGTGGGGGGGGAGGGGGCTATGGACCATGTATATTCATGTCCTACCGATTGGAATTTCTGTCCTCAGTTCATACAGTTGAAACTAGAAGTCCTACCATAAATTCACATTTAGTGCAGAAAATGCTCATTAGTTGCAATGCAAACTATGCAAAGGATATCTTGTTTGCACTGTGCAATGCAAAATTGCAAAATATATAAAGGATATCTTGTTTGCACTGTGCAATCCAAAATATAAAAAGGATATCTTGTTTGCACTGTGCAATGCAAAATATATAAAGGATATCTTGTTTGCACCATGCAATGCAAAATATATAAAGGATATCTTGTTTGCACCGAGCAATGCAAAATATATAAAGGATATCTTGTTTGCACCGTGCAATGCAAAATATATAAAGGATATCTTGTTTGCACCATGCAGTGCAAAATATATAAAGGATATCTTGTTTGCACCATGCAATGCAAAATATATAAAGGATATCTTGTTTGCACCATGCAATGCAAAATATATAAAGGATATCTTGTTTGCACCGAGCAATGCAAAATATATCAAGGATATCTTGTTTGCACCGTGCAATGCAAAATATATAAAGGATATCTTGTTTGCACCATGCAGTGCAAAATATATAAAGGATATCTTGTTTGCACCGTGTAATGTAAAATATATAAAGGATATATATATATATATATTGTAGTTTTATTTAGTATCAGGAATTATCTCATGAGTGTGGATCTGAAAGTTTTATAATATTTTCAGGTCCAAACAAATGAAATCATTCCCGATATTCACTAAAATTGCGTAGATTTTCTTTTTATTACATGCTGTATGACATTATACTGCGCAGTATTCAGCCCAATTCGGCTGCAAGCACATACGTTTCAAAACAAAAACAAAGATCAGCTGATCGTTGCTTTTTATTACATGCTGTATGACATTTTACTACGCAATATTCAGCCCAATTCGACTGCAAGCACATACATTTCTTCAAAGTGCCGTCATAGTAGTGTGCCTACACGTGACATCATTTAGGAAGCTACTGGGGGATATTCTTCGTAACCCAATAAGTAGATGGATTTCAAGAAATATCTTTTAGATAATTTGTGATAATTCACAGGCTAGCATTTAATAAAATGCGCTATTAGCAAAGTTGGTAGTGAAATAACAAACTGAACCGATCAAACAGAACAAAAATATTAAGACTACAATATGTGGAGGGTGGATTACTACCAAATCGCTGTGGGATAGATTTTTCTCTTAGAAATTGTTTACAACTTCTGAGTACAAAGCACATGAAGCACTTGCTAACTTTTATCATGAGGACCACCGGGTTGCACGGGGTGGTCCATGTGATGAAAGGTTGCAAATATTTCTTGTGCTGTTATGAACAATTTTAAATACTTTTCGAGTAGAGGATATATGGCTCTGCAATTAACCCTTTACCTAACATGAAAAGCAGACGACACTTGCAAACAAAATTCTTGAATAACTAAATATTTTAATTTTTTGTCTCAAAAACATAGCTTATGACCCACAAGGGACGTGGTGGCATCACGGTAACCGGTTCTCATCAGAAGTTAAGCAACATCGAGCGCAGTTAGTAGTTGGATGGGTGACCATTTCAGCGACTGATTCGCACTCACGCGTTGTGTCCTTGGACAAGGCACTTAACCCCAATTGCCTACATGGAGGCACGATGGCGCTGTGTACTAAGGCATACTGCACGTTGATGGTGCGCATGTCTTCAACCAATGTAACCCTGCCTGTGCCACTGTGCAGAGTTGTGATGTTGAAGAGCTGACAGCTGCGCGTCGTTGCTCGGTGGTTCTCTCTGGGTACTCCGGCTTCCTCCACCAGTAAAACTGTCACTGCCATTGTGCATAAGTATGTGACCTTAAACACCAATAAACAAACAAATAAGCTTATGACCGCTCATTGGAATGAGCTCATCGAGCTCGTTCCAAAGAGGGGTCATAGGCTATGTTTTTGAGACAAAAAATTTAAAAAATAATGAAAATCGAACGGTGATTTTTGTACGTCATTCCCCATTGCCCACGTGGGGACATGGTGACGTTGAATCCTAAGGCGTACTGCACGTCGATGGTGCACCTGTCTTCAACCAATGATAACCTTGCTTGTATGGAGTTGGTATGTTGGGGAGCTGACAGCTGTTTGCCGCTTGTTTGGTGGTTCTCTCCGGGTACTCTGGCTTTCTCCACCCGTAAAACAGTCACGGTCATGGTTAGCCATTGTGCAGAAATATGTGACCTTCAACTCCAATAAATAAATAAATAAATTGTACGTCATTACATCTACATGTATCGCATTAGAGATTAGAAATGAGGCTAATGATCTCTATTTACTAGTATAGAATTGTACAGAATTGGGCATGCTGTTTTTCTACAGGAATTGAGTTACACTAATGGTGTGGTTCAATAGGGACAAATGTGCACTTACTCAGCGTGCTATTACTTCTAAATAGGGCACAATACAGTCACAGAACTTCTAGTTTCAATTGTATCTTGGATTGAACTGGGGATCTGATGTCTATCTTGGATTGAACTGAGGATCGGATGTGTATCTTGGATTGAACTGGGGATCTGATGTGCATCTTGGATTGAACTGGGGATCTGATGTGTATCTTGGATTGAACTGGGGATCTGACGTGTATCTTGGATTGAACTGGGCATCAGATGTGCATCTTGGATTGAACTGGGGATCTGATGTGTATCTTGGATTGAACTGGTGATCTGATGTGTATCTTGGATTGAACTGGGCATCTGATGTGTATCTTGGATTGAACTGGTGATCTGATGTGTATCTTGGATTAAACTGGGGATCTGATGTGTATGTTGGATTGAACTGGGGATCTTATGTGTATCTTGGATTGAACTGGGGATCTTATGTGTATCTTGGATTGAACTGGGGATCTGATGTGTATCTTGGATTGAACTGGTGATCTGATGTGTATCTTGGATTGAACTGGGAATCTGATGTGTATCTTGGATTGAACTGGTGTCTGATGTGTATCTTGGATTGAACTGGGGATATGATGTGTATCTTGGATTGAACTGGGGATCAGATGTGTATCTTGGATTGAACTGGGGGATCTGATGTGTATCTTGGATTGAACTGGGGATCTGATGTGTATCTGGGATTGAACTGGGGATCTGATGTGTATCTTGGATTGAACTGGGGATCTGATGTGTATCTTGGATTGAACTGGGGATCTGATTTGTGGCTTGGATTGAACTGGGGATCTGATGTGCATCTTGGATTGAACTGGGGATCTGATGTGTATCTTGGATTGAACTGGGGATCTGATGTACATCTTGGATTGAACTGGGGATCTGATGTGTATCTTGGACTGAACTGGGGATCTGATGTGTATCTTGGATTGAACTGGGGATCTGATTTGTGGCTTGGATTGAACTGGGGATCTGATGTACATCTTGGATTGAACTGGGGATCTGATGTGTATCTTGGATTGAACTGGGGATCTGATGTACATCTTGGATTGAACTGGGGATCTGATGTGTATCTTGGACTGAACTGGGGATCTGATGTGTATCTTGGATTGAACTGGTGATCTGATGAACATCTTGGATTGAACTGGGGATCTGATATGTATCTTGGATTGAACTGGTGATCTGATTTGTGGCTTGGATTGAACTGGGGATCTGATGTGCATCTTGGATTGAACTGGGGATCTGATGTGTATCTTGGATTGAACTGGGGATCTGATGTACATCTTGGATTGAACTGGGGATCTGATTTGTGGCTTGGATTGTACTGGGGATCTGATGTACATCTTGGATTGAACTGGTGATCTGATGTGTATCTTGGATTGAACTGGGGATCTGATGTGTATCTTGGATTGAACTGGGGATCTGATGTGTATGTTGGATTGAACTGGGGATCTGATGTGTATCTTGGATTGAACTGGGGATCTGATGTGTATCTTGGATTGAACTGGGGATCTGATGTGTATCTTGGATTGAACTGGTGATATGATGTGTATCTTGGATTGAACTGGGGAGCTGATGTGTATCTTGGATTGAACAGGGGATCTGATGTGTATCTTGGATTGAACTGGTGATCTGATGTGTATGTTGGATTGAACTGGGGATCTGATGTGTATCTTGGATTGAACTGGGGATCTGATGTGTATGTTGGATTGAACTCGGGGATCTGATGTGTATGTTGGATTGAACTGGGTATCTGATTTGTAGCTTGGATTGAACTGGGGATCTGATGTGTATCTTGGATTGAACTGGGGATATGATATGTGTATCTTGGATTGAACTGGGGATCTGATGTACATCTTGGATTGAACTGGGGATCTGATATGTGTCTTGTATTGAACTGATGATCTGATGTGTATCTTGGATTGAACTGGGGATCTGATGTGTATCTTGGATTGAACTGGTGATCTGATGTGTATCTTGGATTGAACTGGGGATCTGATGTGTATCTTGGATTGAACTGGGGATCTGATGTGTATGTTGGATTGAACTGGGGATCTGATGTGTATGTTGGATTGAACTGGGATCTGATGTGTGTCTTGGATTGAACTGGGGATCTGATGTGTATGTTGGATTGAACTGGGGATCTGATGTGTATCTTGGATTGAACTGGGGATCTGATGTGTATCTTGGATTGAACTGGGGATCTGATGTGCATCTTGAATTGAACTGGGGATCTGACGTGTATCTTGGATTGAACTGGGGATCTGATGTGCATCTTGAATTGAACTGGGGATCTGACGTGTATCTTGGATTGAACTGGGGATCTGATGTGCATCTTGAATTGAACTGGGGATCTGATGTGTGTCTTGGATTGAACTGGGGATCTGATGTGTATCTTGGATTGAACTGGGGATCTGATGTGCATCTGGAATTGAACTGGGGATCTGATATGTATCTTGGATTGAACTGGGGATCTGATGTGCATCTTGAATTGAACTGGGGATCTGACGTGTATCTTGGATTGAACTGGGGATCTGATGTGTATCTTGGATTGAACTGCGGATCTGATGTGCATGTTGAATTGAACTGGGGATCTGATGTGTATCTTGGATTGAACTGGGGATCTGATGTGTATCTTGGATTGAACTGGGGATCTGATGTGCATCTTGAATTGAACTGGGGATCTGACGTGTATCTTGGATTGAACTGAGGATCTGATGTGCATCTTGAATTGAACTGGGGATCTGACGTGTATCTTGGATTGAACTGGGGATCTGATGTGCATCTTGAATTGAACTTGGGATCTGATGTGTGTCTTGGATTGAACTGGGGATCTGATGTGTATCTTGGATTGAACTGGGGATCTGATGTGCATCTTGAATTGAACTGGGGATCTGATGTGTATCTTGGATTGAACTGGGGATCTGATGTGCATCTTGAATTGAACTGGGGATCTGACGTGTATCTTGGATTGAACTGGGGATCTGATGTGTATCTTGGATTGAACTGCGGATCTGATGTGCATGTTGAATTGAACTGGGGATCTGATGTGTATCTTGGATTGAACTGGGGATCTGCTGTGCATCTTGAATTGAACTGGGGATCTGACGTGTATCTTGGATTGAACTGGGGATCTGATGTGTATCTTGGATTGAACTGGGGATATGATGTCAACATTGACATAGAATCTGAATCTAATCAGAAGCATCAAGAGACAATTTTCATCAAGTCACTTGTTATTTTACAAAATTACCAAATATGTTTTTATGTGTACCACAGTTAACATGAGTAGCCTCATGTAGAGGTTACAAGTTATGTTGCTACAACAGTGGAGCATGGGATTCCCATTCTCCACTTAAAAACTGATGTAACAATGTAACGTGTAAGCAGACAAACTTCTAGCATCGTGTAGAGGTCTCAAGTTACATTACTAGAACAGTGGTGCATGGGATTCCCATACTCCACTCTATAAACTGTTGTAACAATGTAACGTGTAAAGCAGTCAAACTTGAGTTGTGTCGTGAAGAGGTCACAAGTTACATTGCGAAAACCGTGGAGCACAGGATTCCCATACTGCACTCCATAAACTGTTGTAACAATGTAACACCTAAGGCAGACAAACTTGAGTAGCATTACGTAGAGGTCATAAGTTACATTGCTAGAAAAGTGGAGCACTGGATTCCCATACTGCTCTCTATAAACTGTTGTAACAATGTAACACCTAAGGCAGACAAACTTGAGTAACATTATGTAGAGGTCACAAGTTACATTGCTAGAACAGCGAAGCATGGGATTCCCATACTGCATTCAATAAACTGCTGTAACAATGTAACGCATAAAGCAGACAAACTTGAGTAGCCTAATGTAGAGGTCACAAGTTACCTTGCTAGAACAGTGGTGCATGGGATTCCCATACTGCACTCTATAAACTGTTGTAACAATGTAACGTGTAAGGCAGACAAACTTGAGGAGCATTATGTAGAGGTCACAAGTTACATTGCTAGAACAGTGGAGCATGGGATTCCCATACTGCACTCAATAAACTGTTGTAACAATGCAATGCGTAAGGCAGACAAACTTGAGTAGCCTAATGTAGAGGTCACAAGTTATGTTGCTACAACAGTGGAGCATGGTATTCCCATACTGCACTCTGTTGTAACAATGTAACTCATAAGGCAGACAAACTTGAGGAGTCTTGCATAGAGGTCACAAGTTACGTTGCTACAACAACAACAACAGCATGCCTATAAGTCAAAAATGCAATTAAAAAGTATATGAATCAGAAAGTCAACTGAATGTTTTTTCCGAATAGGCCACAATCTTGACAAATGGTGCCACTGTATGTATTAGACAAATTATCAAAATCATACAGGCAAACAAAATCAAATTACAATAGGTTTTGCAAGACCAGATAAGGGTTGCTGAAAAACAGTTTATATAACCCATTTTGTTAGGATTTTTTTTAGCTCCCCAGAGCAAACTTCATTGGGAGCTTAAAGTGATCAGTTTCCATCGTCTGACATAAATATTATAAAATTAACTTCTAAACTACTGAGCTGTATTTTATTTTAACTATATTTGGAGCACATGTTCCCTTTAGCCTCACAGTGCAATTTTCTTCAAATCTTCCCTCAAGGGACCCCGGGAAGTGGAGCAGTGCTTGTGCACTGTGGTAATTAAGTTCAGCTTGACTGGTAAAATATGA
This sequence comes from Pictodentalium vernedei, assembly GCA_031216915.1. Taxonomy (NCBI): domain Eukaryota; kingdom Metazoa; phylum Mollusca; class Scaphopoda; order Dentaliida; family Dentaliidae; genus Pictodentalium; species Pictodentalium vernedei. The sequence goes on along the minus strand of CM062293.1, from coordinate 792,495 downwards.
CCTGGTAACCAATGCCAAAAGTGAATGTCATATAAAGTGGGTTGTATAGATATAAACGATTGGTAACTTTGTGTCTAGAGTGGGTAGTATAGGTTTAAATGATTCACCCACTCTAGATACGAAGTTACCAATCGTTTATACATACAACCCACTGTAGACACGAAGTTACTAATCCTTTATACCTATACAACCAGTTCTAGACACGAAATTACAAATCGTGTATACCTATACTACCCACTCGACATGAAGTTACCAATCGTTTATACATACAACCCGCTCTAGTCATGCAGTTACTAATTGTTTATACATATACTACCCATTCTAGACACAAAGTTACCAATCGTTTATACCTTTTCAACCCACTCTAGACATGAAATTATCAATCATTTGTACCTATACTACCCGCTTTAGGCACGAAGTTACTTCATGTCTAGTGCGGGTAGTATAGGTATAAGCGATTGGTAACTCCATGTCTAGAGCAGATAGTATAGGTATAAATGATTGGTAACTTTGTGTCTAGAGCAGATAGTATAGGTATAAGCGATTGGTAACTTTGTGTCTAGAGTGAGTTGTATAGGTATAAACGATTGGTAACTTTGTGTCTAGAGTGAGTTGTATAGGTATAAGCGATTGGTAACTTTGTGTCTAGAGTGAGTTGTATAGGTATAAGCGATTGGTAACTTTGTGTCTAGAGTGAGTTGTATAGGTATAAGCGATTGGTAACTTTGTGTCTAGAGTGAGTTGTATAGGTATAAGCGATTGGTAACTCCATGTCTAGAGCAGGTAGTATAGGATAAATGATTGGTAACTTTGTGTCTAGAGTGAGTTGTATAGGTATAAGCGATTGGTAACTTTGTGTCTAGAGTGAGTTGTATAGGTATAAGCGATTGGTAACTTTGTGTCTAGAGTGGGTTGTATAGGTATAAACGATTGGTAACTTTGCGTCTAGAGTGAGTTGTATAGGTATAAGCGATTGGTATCTCCATGTCTAGAGCAGGTAGTATAGGATAAATGATTGGTAACTTTGTGTCTAGAGTGAGTTGTATAGGTATAAGCGATTGGTAACTTTGTGTCTAGAGTGAGTTGTATAGGTATAAGCGATTGGTAACTTTGTGTCTAGAGTGGGTTGTATAGGTATAAACGATTGGTAACTTTGCGTCTAGAGCGGCTTGTATAGGTATAAACGATTGGTAACTTTGTGTCTAGAGTGGGTAGTAAAGGTATAAACGATTGGTAACTCCATGTCTGGAGCAGGTAGTATAGGTATAAACGATTGGTAACTTTGTGTCTAGAGTGAGTTGTATAGGTATAAGCGATTGGTAACTTTGTGTCTAGAGCGGGTAGTATAGGTATAAACGATTGGTAACTCCATGTCTAGAGCAGGTAGTATAGGTATAAACGATTGGTAACTTCATGTCGAGTGGGTTGTATAGGTATAAACGATTGGTAACTTTGTGTCTAGAGCGGGTAGTATAGGTATAAACGATTGGTAACTTCGTGTCTAGAGCTAGTAGTATAGTTATAAACGATTGGTAACTTCATGTCTAGAGTGGGTTGTATAGGTATAAACGATTGGTAACTTCTTGTCTAGAGCAGGTAGTATAGGTATAAACGATTGGTAACTTCGTGTCTAGAGCTAGTAGTATAGTTATAAACGATTGGTAACTTCATGTCTAGAGCAGGTAGTATAGGTATAAACGATTGGTAACTTCGTGTCTAGAGTGGGTTGTATAGGTATAAACGATTGGTAACTTCGTATCTAGAGTGGGTAGTATAGGTATAAACGATTGGTAACTTCGTGTCTAGAGTGGATAGTATAGGTATAAACGATTGATAATTTGTGTCTAGAGCTGGTAGTATAGTTATAAACGATTGGTAACTTCATGTCTATAGTGGGTTGTATAGGTATAAACGATTGGTAACTCTGTATCGAGAGCGGGTTGTATAGGTATAAATGATTGTAACTTCGTGTCTTGAGTGGGTAGTATAGGTATAAATGATTGATAATTTGTGTCCAGAGCCGGTAGTATAGTTATAAACGATTGGTAACTTCATGTCTAGAGTGGGTTGTATAGGTATAAATGATTGGTAACTTCGTGTCTAGAGCAGGTAGTATAGGTATAAACGATTGGTAACTTCGTGTCTAGAGTGGGTTGTATAGGTATAAATGATTGGTAACTTCGTGTCTAGAGTGGGTTGTATAGGTATAAACGATTGGTAACTTCATGTCTAGAGCGGGTTGTATAGGTATAAACGATTGGTAACTTCATGTCTAGAGCGGGTTGTATAGGTATAAACGATTGGTAACTTCATGTCTAGAGTGGGTTGTATAGGTATAAATGATTGGTAACTTCATGTCTAGTGAAGGTAGTATAGGTATAAACGATTGGTAACTCTGTGTCTAGAGCGGGTTGTATAGGTATAAACGATTGGTAACTTCATGTCTAGAGCGGGTTGTATAGGTATAAACGATTCGTAACTTCATGTCTAGAGTGGGTTGTATAGGTATAAATAATTGGTAACTTCATGTCTAGTGAAGGTAGTATAGGTATAAACGATTGGTAACTCTGTGTCTAGAGCGGGTTGTATAGGTATAAATGATTGGTAGCTTCGTGTCTAGAGTGGGTAGTAAAGGTATAAATGATTGGTAACTTCATGTCTAGTGTGGGTAGTAAAGGTATAAACGATTGGTAACTTCGTGTCTAGTGTGGGTTGTATAGGTATAAACGATTGGTAACTTCATGTCTAGAGTGGGTTGTATAGGTATAAACGATTGGTAACTTCATGTCTAGAGTGGGTTGTATAGGTCTAAACGATTGGTAACTTCATGCCTAGAGTGGGTTGTATAGGTATAAACGATTGCTAACTTCATGTCTAGAGCGGGTAGTATAGGTATAAACGATTTGTAATTTCATGTCTAGAGCTGGTTGTACAGGTAAAAGGATTAGTAACTTCGCGTCTAGAGTGGGTTGTATAGGTATAAACGATTGGTAACTTCTTGTCTAGAGCAGGTAGTATAGGTATAAACGATTGGTAACTTCGTGTCTAGAGCTAGTAGTATAGTTATAAACGATTGGTAACTTCATGTCTAGAGCAGGTAGTATAGGTATAAACGATTGGTAACTTCGTGTCTAGAGCAGGTAGTATAGGTATAAACGATTGGTAACTTCGTATCTAGAGTGGGTAGTATAGGTATAAACGATTGGTAACTTCGTGTCTAGAGTGGATAGTATAGGTATAAACGATTGATAATTTGTGTCTAGAGCTGGTAGTATAGTTATAAACGATTGGTAACTTCATGTCTATAGTGGGTTGTATAGGTATAAACGATTGGTAACTCTGTATCGAGAGCGGGTTGTATAGGTATAAATGATTGTAACTTCGTGTCTTGAGTGGGTTGTATAGGTATAAATGATTGTAACTTCGTGTCTTGAGTGGGTTGTATAGGTATAAACGATTGGTAACTTCATGTCTAGAGCGGGTTGTATAGGTATAAATGATTGGTAACTTCATGTCTAGATTGGGTTGTATAGGTATAAACGATTGGTAACTTCATGTCTAGTGAAGGTAGTATAGGTATAAACGATTGGTAACTTCATGTCTAGATTGGGTTGTATAGATATAAATGATTGCTAACTTCATGTCTAGAGCGGGTAGTATATGTATAAACGATTGGTAACTTCATGTCTAGAGTGGGTAGTATAGGTATAATCGATTGGTAACTTCGTGTCTAGATTGGGTAGTATAGTTATAAACGATTGGTAACTTCATGTCTAGAGCTGGTAGTATAGTTATAAACGATTGGTAACTTCGTGTCTAGAGCGGGTTGTATAGGTATAAACGATTGGTAACTTCATGTCTAGAGTGGGTTGTATAGGTATAAACGATTGGTAACTTCGTGTCTAGAGTGGGTAGTATAGGTATAAACGATTGGTAACTTCGTGTCTAGAGTGGGTTGTATAGGTATAAACGATTGGTAACTTCATGTCTAGAGTGGGTAGTATAGGTATAAACGATTGGTAACTTCGTCTCTAGATTGGGTAGTATAGGTATAATCGATTGGTAACTTCGTGTCTAGATTGGGTTGTATAGGTATAAATGATTGCTAACTTCATGTCTAGAGTGGGTTGTATAGGTAAAAGGATTAGTAACTTCGTGTCTAGAGTGGGTTGTATAGGTATAAATGATTGGTAACTTCATGTCTAGAGTGGGTAGTAAAGGTATAAATGATTGGTAACTTCATGTCTAGAGTGGGTTGTATAGGTATAAACGATTGGTAACTTCATGTCTAGAGTGGGTTGTATAGGTATAAACGATTGGTAACTTCGTGTCTAGGCTGTGGTCTTAATATAACCATAAATGCTGACTGTGACCACCAACAACAAAAATGCTCAAAACACCTTAAAAAATTTCTTTTCAAGAATCACCAATCAAAATCTTTGGATATTTGGTGTACAACATTCTTACATGCAGGAGGGCCCGATTTAAGTTTGTTCAAATCCCTGAATTCATATTTGGTCTCTCTATGGAAGCTCAGATTACAACTTAGTGCAATATGAGCAAAATTCTTGAAAAATTAGTGATGAACCGATTATATAAGCTTGCTGTAAGTTCTGCATGTTTATTGCTGGGCAATATAAGCCAAAATAATATTTACAGGTTTTTTGGAAAGAAGGTCATGATTTAACGATATAATCACATGATATTGTTCTCTTGTGAAGGTTGTGTTTATTCTAGTAAATAGTGCTAATACAATTTTGTGTATGAATACAATACACTCAGCTGTATTAACCAGAAATATACTGAACACACATACTTAGTGTCTCAATTTGATAATAACTTTGATGTAAAAGTGTGTTGTGAACTTGTGTCCATGCATGGTTTACAGATCAATAGGCTTTAGACGTATCAGAATTTAATGTTCATTTTTCAACTTTTTACCTCTTGTGATGTGGTTCTCCAATATTTACTCTGCTGTCAACATTGGAAACATCAAGGGAGGTAACTGAATTGAACAATGAACTTAAACTGAAAATGTGGTTGTGACAGCCATGCGACATACATTTTGCATAACAATCATCTGCCATTGAAAAAAGGATTGTTTTTGAGTTTTCTTCTCTAATTTTATTCTCCTATTGTGTTGTGATGTTTGCATCATGCAGTACTGCAGACCTCTGGCTAAACACCTTGTATTTATTCGTTAACATTATGTACTCAATGCAATGTGGTGAATAATCTTGGCCAAAGGCCAGTGACTTCGATCAGCCGGGAAATGGTGCAGATCTCGTACTGATTGCAGTCGGTAAATCCCAAACTATCTTGGCTCTACAGATTTTTTATATTCTTCTATGCACTACATACATTTTTAATGGGCAAACTTCATTGAAATGACCAGATATCAAAGAGATTTTTAATAGTAAGAGAAAGCTTGGTATGCATGTTTGGGTTTACCTCAAGATGTGAGCTATAGATTTTCTTTCTTTCTGGTTAAATATAGAATAATCAGAAAATGCTGGTTTTTAACTGCTGGTTGTCATAATCAGAAATGCCCCATAACAGACCAGTTCCCATTGTTGGTTCATCACTATTAAAAATCATCTTCAGATCCAGCAGTCAAAATCTTTTGATATTGGAATACAGAATCCTTATCAGGTCAGATTCAGGTTGTGGGGGGGGGGGTGTATTTAAATAAAGTTCTTGGGTTCATATTAGGCTGAAATTTTAACTGAGTGCACTGTAATGTGAATTCTGTGAACATTTTAAGCAGATTCACCAATCAGACTCTTGATATTTGGTATACAATATCGTTAGTGGGGCCAGACTCAAGTTTGTTCAAAGCATGTCTGTGGGTTCATATTTCGGCTCCTCAAGGGAACCCAAAAGTTTAACTTAATGCAATAATCTTTAAAAATTTCATTCTTCACATCTTGAGCCCAAATTTTAACTTAGTATAATGTACAATGATCCACTAGTCAAAATTCCCCGTGGGAACCCCGGGAAGTAAGCAGCACTTGTTTACTGTGGTAAACCAGTTCCGCTTTACTAGTAAAATAGGACCCAGTCACCAATGCTTGGGGTGAAAGTCCTCTAAAATGGGCAACATGTTGATCAACGATTGACTAAACTTGACTTCATCTCCATGTTGTGTCACGATTAGCCATAGTGCATAAATATGTGACGTTAACCACCAACAAACAAACAAACAAACTAGGCAAAATATTTTGATATTTGGTATATAGCATGCTTGGGAGTGGGGAGCGCGTGGGGTGGAAGGGTCAGATTCAATTTTGTTCAAATAAAGTGACTGACTACATTTTACAGTAAAAGAAAATCTACCCAATGGACTCCCACCCCGGGGGTATGGTGTCTACCTTGGAAAATAGAGGTTTAGATTTCCAGGCTCTGGAAAAACGGCCCATTTTTAGTGATACTGGAAATCTGGTTTAAAAGTTGTTCTCCCCACCCCTTTGTGAGGGAAGATAAACTAGTTTATATTCCCCACCCTGCGTTTATTCCCCTCCCCTTCAGCCAGGTAGGCAAAATATGAACCACCACTACACAACTTATAAACAAAGTTCCCCCTTTATGTTTTTTTTTGCTCAACTTGATGAAATCAAGCTGAGCTATTGCCATCACTTCTCGTCCATCGGCGTACTTATGTACACAATTTCCTATGGTACTCTGCACAGGTCACATTTATGATTGGAGCTTTGAAACTTAGTCTGCTTGTTTGGGGTGACCTCTAGATGGGAGCTATCGATTTTCTTCCATTTCCGTCACAAAAAGTTGCCGCAGGCAATGACCTTTGTACTTAGTTTAGTTAGGCGTCAATATTTCCCTTTGGCACACCTTACAGGGTACATTTATGATCAGATCACTTTGAAACCTGGTATGCTTCTTTGACCTCTAGATAGGAGCTATCGATTTTCTTCCATTTCCATCAAAAAATGTTGGCGTTGGCAACAACCTGTGAACTTAGTTTAGTCAGGCATCAGTATATTCCTTTGGCACACCCTACAGGGCACATTTATGATCGGATCGCTTTGAAACTTAGTATGCTTGTTTGGGGTGACTTCTAGATGGGAGCTATCGATTTTCTTCCATTTCCGTCAAAAATAGTTGCTGCTGGCAATGACCTTTGATGAACTTAGTGCAGTTATGCATCAGTATTTCCCTTTGGCACACCCTGCAGGGCACATTTATTATCGGATCACTTTGAAACTTGGTATGCTTGTTTGGGAATCACCTCTTGATGAGAGCTATTGATTTTCTTCTGTTTCCTTCAAAAAATATTGCCGTTTGCAACGACCTTTGAACTGAGTTTAGCTAGGCATCAATATATTCCTTTGGCATACCCTACAGGGCACATATATGATCAGATCGCTTTGAAACTTGGCATGCTTGTTTGGGGTAATCTCTAGATGGGAGCTATCAATTTTCTTCCATTTCCGGCAAAAAACATTACCGTTGCCATCTGCCTTTGAACATAGTTTAGTTAGGCATCAATATTTCCCTTTGGCACACTCAGCAGAGCACATTTATGATCGGACCTCTTTGAAGCCTGGTATGCTTGTTTGGGGTGACCTGCAGATGGGAACTATTGATTTTCTTCCATTTCCGTTAAAAATGTTTGGAGCAACCCCTAAATGTGAGCTTTGATTTTCTTTCATTTCTCTCAAAAAACGTTGCCAACTGTTGCCGTTAGCAATGACCTTTGGACTCATTGCATTTGTGCATCAACATTTTTCTTTGGCAAACCCTGCAGGGTGAATTTATGAATGGATCAGTTTGAAGCTTGGTATGCATGTTTGGGTTTACCTCTAGATGTGAGCTATAGATTTTCTTTCATTTCTGTCATCAATGACCTTTAAAATCAGTGCATTTATGCATCATCATATTCCTTGCTTTGAAACCTGGTTCAAGTTTTGTCCATCAGCATATTCATTTTGCATGCTCTATAGGCATATTTATGAATCGAGTGCTTTGAAGCCTGGTATGCATAGAGGTTGACCTCTAGATGTGAGCTATTGATTTTCTTTCATTTCCACTGGACAATGTTGTTGTTAGCGCTTACCTTTGAACTTAGTGCATTTGTGCAGCAGTGCATTTATGCAGCAACTTATCCCTTTTGCACTCCCTGCAGGGCGTATTGGTGCGTTTCCATCAAAGAAAGAAGAAAAAAACATTGCCACTAGCAATGGCCTTCAAACATAGTAAATTTGTGCATTAACTTCTTCCTTTGGTATGCCTCAGAGGGTGCATTCATTATCAGGTTGTTTTGAAACTTAGTGTGCTTATTCAGTGTGACCAAGATGGGAGCTATCGATTTTCTTTTCATTTCCATCAAAAATTGTTGCTGTTTGCAACAACGTGAATTTAGTACATTTGTGCATCAACATTCTTCTTTCACATGGCCTACAGGACACATTTATCATAGGATTGTTTTTGAACTTGGTGTGCTCATTAGCTGAGACCTCTAGATAAGAGCTATCGATTAGAATTCATTTCTATAAAAAAAAGTTGTCATGTACAATTACATTTAAACTTACTACATTTGTGTATCAACATACTTCCTTTTGCCAGCCCTACAGTTTACATTTAAAAATACATGAATTGCTCTAATGGGTACACTCAATGCTGTTATGTTGAAGTTTCACCAAATAACATTGGTACCACTGATCTTCAATTTTGCCATTTCACTTATAACTTACCAAGTTCAAGTTTGTCAAGTTGAACTATAGTGTCATCGATACATTCATTTGTTAGAAGGATGCATGGAGGTTATAAAGATATTGGCCCTGGCAGCTTAATAAACTTATCAAGAAGGTGCACACCTAATGTTCAATGAGGGTAGCAGTGGATTGGGCAATAACACCTAATGTCCAATGAGGGTAGCAGTGGGTTGGGCAATAACACCTAATGTTCAATGAGGGTAGCAGTGGGTTGGGCAGTAACACCTAATGTCCAATGAGGGTAGCAGTGGGTTGGGCAATAACACCTAATGTTCAATGAGGGTAGCAGTGGGTTGGGCAATGACACTTAATGTTCAATGAGGGTAGCAGTGGGTTGGGCAATAACACCTAATGTCCAATGAGGGTAGCAGTGGGTTGGGCAATAACACCTAATGTCCAATGAGGGTAGCAGTGGGTTGGGCAATAACACTTAATGTTCAATGAGGGTAGCAGTGGGTTGGGCAATAACACTTAATGTTCAATGAGGGTAGCAGTGGGTTGGGCAATAACACTTAATGTTCAATGAGGGTAGCAGTGGGCTGGGCAATAACACCTAATGTCCAATGAGGGTAGCAGTGGGTTGGGCAATAACACCTAATGTCCAATGAAGGTAGCAGTGGGTTGGGCAATAACACTTAATGTTCAATGAGGGTAGCAGTGGGTTGGGCAATAACACCTAATGTCCAGTGAGGGTAGCAGTGGGTTGGGCAATAACACCTAATGTTCAATGAGGGTAGCAGTGGGTTGGGCAATAACACGTAATGTCTAAGGAGGGTAGCAGTGGGTTGGGCAATAACACCTAATGTTCAGTGAGGGTAGCAGTGGGTTGGGCAAGAACACCTAATGTTCAGTGAGGGTAGCAGTGGGTTGGGCAATAACACTTAATGTTCAATGAGGGTAGCAGTGGGTTGGGCAATAACTGAAATACTCTTCAATTGAATATTTTATTTTATTCAATGTAAACTCAAGAATAGTCGTATTAACAAAAAAAAAAAGCTTTAACATGTCAGGATGCTTTCAAAAGGTGGTTCATGTTAAGTGGTCAAAGGTCACGAATGGGCTGAGGTGGGAGGTTTGTCAGTCAGAATTGTGCATTCTTCAGCAGATAAAACCTGTTGCATCTACATCAGCATCCACACACCGGATTCAAAGTTGGTAAAAAAACCCGAACACAAAATGAGTTGGGTATAAAAATCACTCATGAAGTCCTCCCGCCCTGTACAACAACTTACCACTGACTCATCAATGAGTTATTAATTCTTTCTAGTTCAGTAACATTTCTTTTCATCATGAGCAAAACTCTCAGTTATTAATTCTTTCTAGTTCTGTAATATTTCATTAGTCATGTACAAAATTCTCAGTTATTAATTCTTCCTATTCAAGTAACATTTCATTAGTCACAAACAAAACACTCAGTTATTAATTCTTTCTAGTTAAGTAACATTTCTTTAATCATGAACAAAACTCTAAGTTATTAATTCTTTCTAGTTGAGTAACATTTTATTAGTCATGAACAAAACACTGAGTTATTAATTCTTTCTAGATAAGTAACATTTCTTTAGTCATGAACAAAACACTGAGTTATTAATTCTTTCTAGATAAGTAACATTTCTTTAGTCATGAACAAAACACTGAGTTATTAATTCTTTCTAGATAAGTAACATTTCTTTAGTCATGAACAAAACACTCAGTTATTTATTATTTGCACATAAGTAACATTTCATTCATCATGATCAAAACACTCAGTTATTAATTCTTTCTAGTTAAGTAATATTTCATTAGTCATGAAAAAAACAGTTATTAATTCTTTCTGTTTAAGTAACATTTCATTAGTCATGAACAAAACACTGAGTTATTAACTCTTTCAAGTTAAGTAATATTTCATTAGCCATGAACAAAATATTTAGTTATTAATTCTTTCTAGTTAAGTAATATTTCATTAGTCATGAAAAACCAGTTATTAATTCTTTCTAGTTAAGAAACATTTCATTAGTCATGAACAAAACACTGAGTTAATAATTCTTTCAAGTTAAGTAATATTTCATTAGCCATGAACAAAATATTCAGTTATTAATTCTTTCTAGTTAAGTAATATTTTATTAGTCATGAAAAACCTGTTATTAATTCTTTCTAGTTAAGAAACATTTCATTAGTCATGAACAAAACACTGAGTTATTAATTCTTTTTAGTTAAGTAACATTTGTAGCTACAAACATATATACTGACCATTTTAGCCACAATTATGTATACTGACCATTGTAACCACAACTTTGTGTATTGACCATTGTAGCTACAAGCACATATACTGACCATTGTAACCACAAACATGTATATTGACCACTGGAACTACAAACCTGTATACTGACCATTGTAACCACAAACATGTATACTGACCATTGTAAACACAAACATCTATACTGACTATTGTAACCACAAACATGTATACTGACCATTGTATCCACAAACATGTATACTGACTATTGTATCTACAATTATGTATACTGACCATTGTAAGCACAAACATGTATACTGACCATTGTATCCACAATTATGTATACTGACCATTTTAGCAAAAAACATGAAGACTGGCCAGTGTAACCACAAACATATATGCTGACCATTGTAAGCACAAACATATACATGTATACTGACCATTTTAGCTACTAGAGATGAGCCGATTAGTAAAATGCCCATCAGATGAATGCTGATTATTTTAGACAACAAACGGCTGATACCGAATGCCGATGTCAGATGGTTTCTTTATTATTCAAGCTTACTGCAGAAGCTGGCTGATTTACAGTAATCAGAATTTAATTTACGTGCCATTAATCCTCATCAACCCGGAAGATAACACACTTTTAATACTCACTTAAATAATTTAAATAACAGCCATCAAAGGGTTAATTTTATGTGAATGAAGCACCATCAGTGCAGTATATTTTCGATTTAAAATAAACAGCTAACAACTGAGTCGCGAAGTTATCAAAAGCCTCCGTTGGAACCACATGTTTTAAAGTGGGAGTTTCTTTTTGGTAAACCCATATATGGGATTGTGTCACACGTGTCATCATGTTGCACTGCATTATCTATTTTTATCAAGTGCTCCACACATTTCAACATGAGAAAAATTCAATGGCTTCGTGCTGATAAATCCCACCACGAATGGCCCGATATTAAACTTATTGCACTCAAACCTCTCACAGTTAACACGGATTAATAATATGGAGGAATTATCTGTCCAATATGGGAATAAAGAATGCCATTATATATTTAATGAGACGATGAGCATGGTTGAAAGAAATATTGCGACATTTTGCAGAATGCAGTACAGTTCGGGCAGTGAAGAGCATCCGTATTCACATGATGGATAAAAAATAACTCAGTACACAGTTACACAATCAAAATCTTTAATATAATATTCTGCCTTTTCTTTCACGAACCATCACTTACCTGATATCAGTAACAGACGAGTGACGTACCGATCGCTTGCCACTGGTTGTCCCATGAAGGGGAAGAAAGTTTATTACAGATCATCCATAACACTTTCACTTTCACTGAGTTTCAGACAATCGGCAAGGGCCGATGTTGAACCATTGAGTGCCGATGGTGAATCGATGGGCACTTATCAGCAGAGCACTGATGTTCCACTGATTAATCATCTCATCTCTGTTAGCTACAGACATGTATACTGACCATTGTAACCACAAACATGTACACTGACAACTGTAGTACAAACATGTATACTGACCATTGTAACTGCAAACGTTTACTGACCATTGTGACCCAAAAATGTGTGACTGTCTGAGCGATCGATTTAGACTCCCGCGTTGTGTCCTTGGGCAAGGCACTTAACCCCGATTGTCCACATGGGGGCACGATGACGCCATATACTAAGGTGAACTAACGTCGATGGTGCACATGTCTTCAACCAATCTAACCCTGCCTGTGCTGCAGTGCAGAGTTATGATGTTGTGGAGCTGTCAGCTGCTCGTCATTGCTTGGTTGTACTCCAGCTTCCTCCACCTGTAAAACTGTCATCGACACGATATGACCTTGGCTGTTAATCTGTTGTTAAACCCTAATAAATAAATAAACCCAAAAATGTTTACAGACCATTGTAGCCACAAACACAAATATGTATATTGGCAATTGTAGCCACAAACATGTATTCTGACCATGGTATCCACAATTATGTATACAGACCATTCTGGCCACAAACATTTATACTGACCATTGCAGCCACAAACATGTATACTGACCACTGTAGTGACAAACATGTATACTGACCATTGTAGCCACAAACATGTATACTCGCACTGACCAATGTAGCCATAAACATTTATACTGGCCAATGCAACCACAAAAATAGTTTACTGACCATCGTAGCCAAACATGTATAATGGCCATTATTTACTGACCATTGTATACTGACCATTTTTTTTGTAGGCTTCAGTATAAAAGCCATGGTGTTTGATAATTGTTTTCTGGATGTAAAAGAACTTGGAGGTAAGATGAAAAAATATTCTGAAAGTTCAGAGCTGATTATTTAACTGGTAGAGTGCCAGAAGCCCATGTTTGGGCTTTACTCTGAGGTGAAGGTGCCACAACTTGAAGGCTTCATACTCAGTGGATGTGCTTCATATTATCTTTGAAGTGATATTTAGTCTTTAAGGACTTGTCTTGTTACATTTTATGGGAGAGTGGTGGTAGGTACTCTCCCATGAATTGTAACAAGGCAAAAATATGTGAACAAATTGTGATGGCCAAAAATAATTGGGCACTCTACCAGTTAAATGCTGGGCATTACAGATATCTTTTTAACATATATGTTGTATTTGTTGAGTGCAAAATGATTTACCTTTTGGGGGTAGGGGTAGGCTAGTTTATAACCTCTTCATAATGATTTATCATTTGGGAGTAGGGGTAGGCTAGTTTAGAACCCCTTCATAATGATTTACCATTTGGGAGTATGGGTAGGCTAGTTTATAACCTCTTCATAATGATTTACCATTTGGGAGTAGGGGTGGGCTAGTTTAGAACCTCTTCATAATGATTTACCATTTGGGGGTAGATGTAGGCTAGTTTAGAACCTCTTCATATCGATTTACCATTTGGGGGTAGGTGTAGGCTAGTTTAGAACCTCTTCATAATAATTTACTATTTGGGGGTAGGTGTAGGCTAGTTTAGAACCTCTTCATAATAATTTACCATTTGGGGGTAGGGGTAGGCTAGTTCAGAACCTCTTCATAATGATTTACCATTTGGGAGTAGGGGTAGTCTAGTTTAGAACCTCTTCATAATGATTTATCATTTGGGGGTAGGGGTAGGCTAGTGTAGAACCTCTTCATAATGATTTACCATTTGGGGGTAGGGGTAGGCTAGTTTAGAACCTCTTCATAATGATTTACCATTTGGGTGTAGGAGTAGGCTAGTTTAGAACCTCTTCATAATGATTTACCATTTGGGGGTAGGGGTAGGCTAGTGTAGAACCTCTTCATAATGATTTACCATTTTGGGGTAGGGGTAGGCTAGTTTAGAACCTCTTCATAATGATTTACCATTTGGGTATAGGAGTAGGCTAGTTTAGAACCTCTTCATAATGATTTACCATTTGGGAGTAGGGGTAGGCTAGTATAGAACCTCCTTATAATAATTTACCATTTGGGGGTGTAGGGGTGGGCTAGTTTAGAACCTCTTCATAATGATTTACCATTTGGGGGTAGGGGTAGGCTAGTTTAGAACCTCTTCATAATGATTTACCATTTGGGTGTAAGAGTAGGCTAGTTTAGAACCTCTTCATAATGATTTACCATTTAGGAGTAGGGGTAGGCTAGTATAGAGCCTCCTTATAATAATTTACCATTTGGGGGTAGGGGTGGGCTAGTTTAGAACCTCTTCATAACGATTTACCTTTTGGGGGTGGGGGTAGGCTAGTATAGAACCTCTTCATAATGATCATTTACAAGTTTGTATTTTAAGGGCAGGGACTAGATCAAGCTATCCAACCCCAATTCTAATATGCATGCAGGTGCATAGCCGGGTATCTGTACTGGGAACATAGATCTATCCAACCTCAATTCTAATATGCGTGCAGGTGCATAGCCGGGTATCTGTACTGGGAACATAGATCTATCCAACCTCAATTCTAATATGGTTACAGGTGCATAAAGATTTTTTTGAGAGTCCAAACATTTTTATGCCCCTAAAATATCCCATTAAGAGCTCTCCTACTGGCTAGTCCAAGATTTGCTTATAGAAGGAAGGTTACATCCTTTTAGGATCTTTCCTCTTGGCTAGTTTGGGTGTGGGTGGAAGAGGAACATCTATTTAGTAGCTGCCCTACTGGCTAGTGCAAATTTGGGTATGGAAGGAAGTTACATCCCTTCAGGATTTCTTCTACTAGCTAATCCAAGCTTTGGGTATTTGTGGAAGAATTACATCCCTTTAGGAGCTCTCCCCTTGGCTAGTTTGGGTGTGGATGGAAGAGGTACATCTATTTAGAAGCTGTCCTACTGGCTAGTGCAAGTTTGGATGTGGAGGGAAGTTACTTCCCTTTAACAGCTCTCCCTTTGGCTAGTTTGGGTGTGAATGGAAGAGGTACATCCATTTAGGAGCTGTCCTACTGGCTAGTTCAAGTTTGGATGTGGGGGAAGTTACTTCCATTTAGGTGCTCTCCTACTGGCTAGTCCAAGGTTTGGGTTTTGGTGGAAGAGTTACATCCCTAATGAGCTCTCCTACTGGTTAGTCCAAGATGTGGGTGTACAAGGAAGGTTACCTCCCATTAAGTGCTCTCCTACTGCCTAGTTCAAGCATTGGCTGTAGAAAGAAGAGTTATATCCCTTTAGGAGCTCTCTTAATAGCTCGTCCAAGCTTTGGGTGGGGGGTGGGGGGGGGAGAGTTACACCCATTTAAGCAATCTCCTGCTGGCTAGTCCAAGCATTGGGTGTGGAGGGGAAGAGTTACATCCCTTTAAGTGCTCTCCTGCTTGCTAGTCCAAGCTTTGGGTGTGGAGGCAAGGGTTACATCCCTCTAAGCGCTCTCAAACTGACTAGTCCAAGCATTGTGTGTAGAAAGAAGAGTTATATCCCTTTAAGCCCCTCCTACTTGCTAGTCCAACCATTGGGTGCCAAAAGAAGGTTATATCCCTTTAAGCACTCTCCTCCTGGCTAGTCCAAGCATTGGGTTTAGAGAGAAGAGTTACATCCCTTTAGGAGCTCTCCTGTTTGCTAGTCCAAGGTTTGGGTGTGGAGGGAAGGGTTACATCCCTTTAAGCACTCTCCTACTGGCTGGTCCAAGCTCCTACTGGGTAGTTTGTGTTTGAAGGGAAGGATTACATCCCTTAGGAGCTCTCCTGCTAGCTGGTCCAAGCTTTGGGTGTGGATGAAAGAGTTACATCCCTTAAGGAGCTCTCCTATTGGCTAGTTTAAATGTTAGGGGACAGTTTACTCCCCTTTAGGAGGTCTCCTTTGGGTTTCTTTGAGTGAGGATGGAAGAGTTACATCCCTTCAGGAGCTCTTCTGCCGGTTAGTTTGCATGTGGAGCGAGGTGTTACATTCCTTTAGGAGCTCTTCTACTGGCTAGTGTGGGTGTGGTGTGAGGGGTTACAGCTCTCCTACTGGCTGGTTTGGGTGTAGAGGGAAGGATTACATCCCTTATGAGCTATTCTCCAAGCGAGTCCAAGCTTTGGGTGAGGATGGGAAGAGATAAATCCCTTTAGGAGCTCCCCTTCTGGCTAGTTTGTTTGGCTCTGTCCCTTTAGGAGCTCTACTACTGGCCGGTTTGGGTGCCCTATGGATTAGTTTGAGTGAGGATGGAAGAGCTACATCCCTTTAGGATCTCTGTTACTGACTAGTTTTGGTGAGGAGGGGAGGGTGACATCCCTTTAGAAGCTCTTTCACTGGCTAGTTTAGACGTGGTGGGAAGAGTTTCATTCCATTAGTTCTCCTATGTGCTAGTTTAGGTGTGGAGGGGAGGGTTTCATCCCTTTAGGAGCTCACATACTGGCGAGCATGTGTGTGGAGGAAAGGATTAAATCTACGAAGGAGCTCTCCTACTGGTGTGGAGGGAAGGGTTACCTCCCTGTAGATCTTCTACTGGCTAGGCCAAGCTGTACCATTAACCTGTTAACAAACAAATTGTCTGCATATGCCTATCTTATTTACAAATTAAGCAGTTGCAAATATATATTTTTTTAAATTTCAACAAAAACTATATCATGTTGCCCATCATTGGAACAAGTTTGTTGAGCTTTTTCCAATGAGGAAGTCACATGATATGGGTTTTGTTGAAATTTTTTGAAAAATTAAAAAAAAATACAATAACTAAAACAATAAATTGTGAAATTGTGTGCTCCTGTTGAAGGGTTAAGGCTGTTATCCTAAAAACATACCACATCAAAAACTTAGTCTTAACTATCTGTCCCAACAACATACCACATCAAAAACTTACAGTCTTAACTATCCATCCTAACAACATAGCACATCAAAAACTTACAGTCTTAACTATCCATCCTAACAACATACCACATCAGAAAAGTACAGTCTTAACTATCTATCCTAACAACATACCACATCAAAAACGTACAGTCTTAACTATCTATCCTAACAAAATACCACATCAAAAACGTACAGTCTTAACTGTCCATCCTAACAACATACCACATCAAAAACTTACAGTCTTAACTATCCATCCTAACAACATACCACATAAAAAACGTACAGTCTTAACTATCTATCCTAACAACATACCACATCAAAAACGTACAGTCTTAACTATCTATCCTAACAACATACCACATCAAAAACTTACAGTCTTAACTATCTATCCTAACAACATACCACACCAAAAACTTACAGTCTTAGCTATCCATCCTAACAACATCCCACATCAAAAACTTTGTCTTAACTATCCACCCTAACAACATAGCACATCAAAAACGTAGTCTTAACTATCTATCCTAACAACATAGCACATCAAAAACTTACAGTCTAACTATCCATCCTAACAACATACCACATCAAAAACTTACAGTCTTAACTGTCTATCCTAACAACATAGCACATCAAAAACTTACAGTCTTAACTATCTATCCTAACAACATAGCACACCAAAAACTTAGTCTTAGCTATCCATCCTAACAACATCCCACATCAAAAACTTAGTCTTAACTATTCATCCTAACAACGTTCCACATCAATAACATACAGTCTTAACTATCTATCCTAACAACATACCACATTAAAAACTTACAGTCTTAACTATCTATCCCAACAACATACCACATCAAAAACTTAGTCTTAACTATCCATCCTAACAACATAGCACATCAAAAACGTAGTCTTAACTATCTATCCTAACAACATAGCACATCAAAAACTTACAGTCTAATTATCCATCCTAACAACATAGCACATCAAAAACTTACAGTCTTAACTATCCATCCTAACAACATACCACATCAAAAACGTAAGTCTTAACTATCCATCCTAACAACATACCACTACAAAAACTTAGTCTTAACTATCTATCCCAACAACATAGCACATCAAAAACTTAGTTTTAACTATCCATCCTAACAACATACCACATCAAAAACTTACAGTCTTACCTATCTATCCCAACAACATAGCACATCAAAAACTTAGTCTTAACTATCCATCCTAACAACATACCACATCAAAAACGTACAGTCTTAACTATCCATCCTAACAACATAACACATCAGAAACTGACAGTCTTAGCTATCTATCCTAACATACCACATCAAAAACTTAGTCTTAACTATCCATCCTAACAACATAGCACATCAAAAACTTAGTCTTAACTATCCACCCTAACAACATACCACATCAAAAATGTACAGTCTTTACTATCCATCCTAACAACATAACACATCAACAACTTAGTCTTAACTATCCATCCTAACAACAGAGCACATCAAAAACGTACAGTCTTAACTATCCATCCTAACAACATAACACATCAGAAACTTTGTCTTAACTATCCATCCTAACAACATAGCACATCAAAAGCTTAGTCTTAAATACCCATCCTAACAACATACCACATCAAAAACTTAGTTTTAACTACCCATCCTAACAACATACCACATCAAAAACTTACAGTCTTAACTGTCTATCCTAACAACATACCACATCAAACACTTAGTCTTAACTATTCATCCTAACAACATAGCACATCAAAAACTTAGTTTTAACTATTCATCCCAACAACATAGCACATCAAAAATTTAGTCTTAACTATCCATCCTAACAACATACAACATCAAAAACGTACAGTCTAACTATCTATGCTAACGACATAGCACATCAAAAACGTACAGTCTTAACTATCTATCCTAACAACATACCACATCAAAAACTTAGTTTTAACTATCCATCCTAACAACATACTACATCAAAAACTTAGTCTTAAATATTCATCCTAACAACATAGCACATCAAAAACTTACAGTCTTAACTATCTATCCTAACAGCATACCACATCAAAAACTTAGTCTTAACTATTCATCCTAACAACATAGCACATCAAAAACTTAGTCTTAACTATCCATCCTAACAAAATAGCACATCAAAAACTTAGTCATAACTACCCATCCTAACAACATACCACATCAAAAACTTACAGTCTTAGCTATCCATCCTAAAACAACATACCACATAAAAATCTTAGTCTTAACTATCCATCCTAACAACACAACACATCAAAAACGTAGTCTTAAATATCCATCCTAACAACATAGCACATCAAAAACTTACAGTCTTACCTATCTATCCTAACAACATAGCACATCAAAAACTTACAGTCTTAACTATCTATCCTAACAACATAGCACACCAAAAACTTACAGTCTTACCTATCTATCCAAACAACATAGCACATCAAAAACTTACAGCCTTAACTATCCATCCTAACAACATAGCACATCAAACACTTACAGTCTTAACTATCCATCCTAACAACATACCACATTAAAATTTTAGTCTTAACTATTCATCGTAACAACATAGCACATCAAAAACTTAGTCTTAACTATCCATCCTAACAACATACCACATTAAAATCTTAGTCTTAACTATCTATCCTAACAACATAGCACATCAAAAACTTACAGTCTTAGCTATCTATCCTAACAACATACCACATCAAAAAACTTTGTCTTAACTATCCACCCTAACAACAAACCGCATCAAAAACTTAGTCTTCACTCTCCATCCTAACAGCATACCACATCACAAACTTACTGTCATAACTATCTATCCTAACAACATTCCACATCAAAAATGTACAGTCTTAACTATTAATCCTAACAATATAGCACATCAAAAACTTAGTCTTAACTATTCATCCTAACAACGTTCCACATCAAAAACGTACAGTCTTAACTATCTATCCTAACAACATACACATCAAAAACGTACAGTCTTAACTATCTATCCTAACAACATACCACATCAAAAAGTTAGTCTTAACTATCCATCCTAACAACATAGCACATCAAAAACTTTGTCTTAACTATTCATCCTAACAACATAGCACATCAAAAACTTAGTCTTAACTATCCATCCTAACAACATACCACATTAAAATCTTAGTCTTAACTATCTATCCTAACAAAATACCACATCAAAAATGTACAGTCTTAAATATCCATCCTAACAACATACCACATCAAAAACTTACAGTTTTAACTATCTATCCTAACAACATACCACATCAAAAACTTACAGTCTTAACTATCTATCCTAACAACATCCCACATCAAAAACGTACAGTCTTAACTATCCATCCTAACAACATACCACATCAAAAACTTACAGTTTTAACTATCTATCCTAACAAAATACCACAACAAAAACTTAGTCTTAACTATCCATCCTAACAACATACCACATCAAAAACTTACAGTCTTACCTATCCGTCCTAACAACATACCACATCAAAAACTTAGTCTTAACTATCCATCCTAACATACCACATCAAAAACTTAGTTTTAACTATCCATCCTAACATACCACATCAAAAACTTAGTCTTGAACTATCTATCCTAAAAACATACCACATCAAAAACGTACAGTCTTAACTATCTATCCTAACAACATACCACATCAAAAAGTTAGTCTTAACTATCCATGCTAACAACATAGCACATCAAAAACTTCGTCTTAACTATTCATCCTAACAACATAGCACATCAAAAACTTAGTCTTAACTATCCATCCTAACAAAATACCACATCAAAAATGTACAGTCTTAAATATCCATCCTAACAACATACCACATCAAAAACTTACAGTCTTAACTATCTATCCTAACAACATCCCACATCAAAAACTTACAGTCTTAACTATCCATCCTAACAACATACCACATCAAAAATGTACAGTCTTAACTATTAATCCTAACAACATAGCACATCAAAAACTTAGTCTTAACTATTCATCCTAACAACGTTCCACATCAAAAACGTACAGTCTTAACTATCTATCCTAAAAACATACCACATCAAAAACGTACAGTCTTAACTATCTATCCTAACAACATACCACATCAAAAAGTTAGTCTTAACTATCCATGCTAACAACATAGCACATCAAAAACTTCGTCTTAACTATTCATCCTAACAACATAGCACATCAAAAACTTAGTCTTAACTATCCATCCTAACAACATACCACATTAAAATCTTAGTCTTAACTATCTATCCTAACAAAATACCACATCAAAAATGTACAGTCTTAAATATCCATCCTAACAACATACCACATCAAAAACTTACAGTCTTAACTATCTATCCTAACAACATCCCACATCAAAAATGTACAGTCTTAACTATCCATCCTAACAACATACCACATCAAAAACTTACAGTCTTAACTATCTATCCTAACAACATACCACAACAAAAACTTAGTCTTAACTATCCATCCTAACAACATACCACATCAAAAACTTACAGTCTTAGCTATCCATCCTAACAACATACCACATCAAAAACTTAGTTTTAACTATCCATCCTAACAACATACCACATCAAAAACTTACAGTCTTAACTATCTATCCTAACAACATACCACATCAAAAACTTAGTTTTAACTATTCATCCTAACAACATACCCCATCAAAAACGTACAGACTTAACTATCCATCCTAACAACATAACACATCAAAAACTTTGTCTTAACTATCCACCCTAACAACATACCACCACATCAAAAACTTAGTCTTCACTCTCCATCCTAAAAACATACCACATCAAAAACGTACAGTCTTAACTATCCGTCCTAACAACATACCACATCAGAAAAGTACAGTCTTTACTATCTATCCTAACAACATACCACATCAAAAACTTAGTCTTAACTATCTATCCTTACAACATAGCACATCAAAAACTTAGTCTTAACTATCTATCCTAACAACATACCACATCAAAAACTTAGTCTTAACTATCTATCCTAACAACATAGCACATCAAAAACTTAGTCTTAACTATCCATCCTAACAACATAGCACATCAAAAACTTAGTCTTAACTATCTATCCTAACAACATACCACATCAAAAACGTACAGTCTTAACTATCCATCCTAACAACATACCACATCAGAAAAGTACAGTCTTAACTATCTATCCTAACAACATACCTCATCAAAAACTTTGTCTTAACTATCCATCCTAACAACATACCACATCAAAAACTTAGTTTTAACTATTCATCCTAACAACATAGCACATCAAAAATTTAGTCTTAACTATCCATCCTAACAACATACAACATCAAAAACGTACAGTCTAACTATCTATCCTAACAACATACCACATCAGAAAAGTACAGTCTTAACTATCTATCCTAACAATATACCTCATCAAAAACTTTGTCTTAACTATCCATCCTAACAACATACCACATCAAAAACTTAGTTTTAACTATTCATCCTAACAACATAGCACATCAAAAATTTAGTCTTAACTATCCATCCTAACAACATAGCACATCAAAAACTTACAGTCTTAACTATCTATCCTAACAACATCCCACATCAAAAACTTAGTCTTATCTTTCCATCCTAACATACCACATCAAAAACTTAGTTTTAGCTATCCATCCTAACATACCACATCAAAAACTTAGTTTTAACTATCTATCCTAACAACATACCACATCAAAAACTTACAGTCTTAACTATCCATCCTAACAACGTTCCACATCAAAAACATAGTCTTAACTATCCATCCTAACAACATAGCACATCAAAAACTTAGTCTTAACTATCTATCCTAACAACATAGAACATCAAAAACTTAGTCTTAACTATCCATCCTAACAACGTTCCACATCAAAAACATAGTCTTAACTATACATCCTAACAACATCCCACATCAAAAACTTAGTCTTAACTATTCATCCTAACAACGTTCCACATCAAAAACTTACACTCTTAACTATCCATCCTAACAATATACCACATCAAAAACTTACAGTCTTAACTATCCATCCTAACGACATACCACATCAAAAACTTAGTCTTAACTATCCATCCTAACAACATAGCACATCAAAAACTTACAGTCTTAACTATCTATCCTAACAACATAGCACATCAAAAACTTAAAGTCTTAGCTATCCATCCTAACAACATCTCACATAAAAAACTTAGTCTTAACTATTCATCCTAACAACGTTCCACATCAATAACGTACAGTCTTAACTATCTATCCTAACAACATACCACATCAAAAACTTACAGTCTTGACTATCTATCCCAACAACATACCACATCAAAAACGTAGTCTTAACTATCCATCCTAACAACATAGCACATCAAAAATGTACAGTCTTAACTATCTATCCTAACAACATAGCACGTCAAAAACTTACAGATTAACTATCCATCCTAACAACATAGCACATCAAAAACTTAGTCTTAACTATCCATCCTAACAACATACCACATCAAAAAATGTACAGTCGTAACTATCCATCCTAACAACATACCACATCAAAAACGTACAGTCTTAACTGTCCATCCTAACAACATAACACATCAAAAACTTAGTCTTAACTATCCATCCTAACAACAGAGCACATCAAATACGTGCAGTCTTAACTATCCATCCTAACAACATAACACATCAAAAACTTAGTCTTAACTATCCATCCTAACATACCACATCAAAAACTTAGTTTTAACTATCCATCCTAACATACCACATCAAAAACTTAGTCTTAACTATCCATCCTAACAACATAGCACATCAAAAACTTAGTCTTAACTATCAATCCTAACAACATAGCACATCAAAAACTTAGTCTTAACTATCCATCCTAACAACATAGCACATCAAAAACTTACAGTCTTAACTATCTATTCTAACAACATACCACATCTAAAATGTACAGTCTTAACTATCCATCCTAACAACATACCACATCAGAAAAGTACAGTCTTAACTATCTATCCTAACACCATACCACATCAAAAACTTCGTCTTAACTATCCATCCTAACAACATAGCACATCAAAAACTTAGTTTTAACTATTCATCCTAACAACATAGCACATCAAAAACTTAGTCTTAACTAACCACCCTAACAACATACAACATCAAAAACGTACAGTCAAACTATCTATCCTAACAACATACCACATCAAAAACCTACAGTCTTAGCTATCCATCCTAACAACATAGCACATCAAAAACTTAGTCTTAACTATCTATCCTAACAACATAGGACATCAAAAACTTAGTCTTAACTATCCATCCTAACATACCACATCAAAAACTTAGTTTTAACTATCCATCCTAACATACCACATCAAAAACTTAGTCTTAACTATCTATCCTAACAACATAGCACATCAAAAACTTAGTCTTAACTATCCATCCTAACATACCACATTAAAAACTTAATTTGAGCTATCCATCCTAATATACCACATCAAAAACTTAGTTTTAACTATCCATCCTAACAACATACCACATCAAAAACTTACAGTCTTAACTATCCATCCTAACAACATTCCACATCAAACACTTAGTCTTAACTATCCATCCTAACATACCACATCAAAAACTTAGTTTTAACTATCCATCCTAACAACATACCACATCAAAAACTTACAGTCTTAGCTATCGATCCTAACAACATACCACATCATTAACTTACAGTCTTAGCTGTCCATCCTAACAACATACCACATCAAAAACTTAGTCTTAACTATTCATCCTAACAACATACCACATCAAAAACGTACAGTCTTAACTATCCATCCTAACAACATACCACATCAAAAACTTAGTCTTAACTATCCATCCTAACATACCACATCAAAAACTTAGTTTTAACTCTCCATCCTAACAACATACCACATCAAAAACTTACAGTCTTAGCTATCCATCCTAACAACATACCACTTCAATAACTTACAGTCTTAGCTGTCCATCCTAACAACATACCACATCAAAAACTTAGTCTTAACTATTCATCCTAACAACATACCACATCAAAAACGTACAGTCTTAACTATCCATCCTAACAACGTACTACTATACTATAACTATCCAAATTCGACTACCTGACTCACATATTTGTTGGTGAAAGCCACTAATCATACTATATATATATTGAATAATTCTTTAGTTTGGAATCACTTGTAAGTGTAAGGCCTAAAAAGGTTAAAAATCTGTTTCTCAGGCCTCTGCTATTGTCCTTTTGGCAGCTGCATGCTCTCTTTTTAAAACCTATACAAACTTGAAAAAATAAAAATTAAATGGTTCATGTCTGATATTTTACTCAAGTTAATAAAATTGATAAGTTTGCCCCTTTCTTGCACTCAAGGGTTGAAATACATCACCGCTCATTCTATTCTGTAGATTATGAGGCCTAAAACATAAAACAAGAACATGAACTTTTGATGGCAATGAAATAATTAAAAAAATAAAAAATAAAATAAACGGCCCATCCACATGCAATTTTGCAAAAAATGGCCCGAGAAACAGAAGATCTACTTTGTGGGGCCTAATGAACATATATTTATATGTGTTTTGACAGGTGGAGATAATGTGAGGCCATACTGGGATAGATACTATCTTGGATCTCAAGGAATTATTTTTGTAGTCGATAGCTCATCCTCAATTGAAGAATTGGACAAATCAAAAATAGAATTTCAGAAGTGTTTAAATAATTCAGTGCTCGATAGTTTGCCAGTTCTCTTGCTTGCTAACTGCCAAGACAAGGAAAATGCAAGGAAACCTGAAGAGGTATGTTCAGTATTAGTGCTAAAAGTTTAATGGATTACCAAGTACAGTAGAATCCTCTTAATTGAATATCCATTTTGCCAGTGAAAATTATTCAATTAACAGGAGTATACAATTAACAGGGATTTGGTCAGTTTCTTGTGTTCTGGAGGTAAACTGAGCATTTATTCTATTATATCTTGTTTGACAGAGCTCATAGAGATGGATGTATGAGGCCAAAAAGGTTGATAAATAAGGGGAATTTGGTGCATGTCACGGCAATTTTTTTCGACATATCACAAAAATTTATATACAATTAACAGGAGTTTACTCTACAACTCATATGCAATTAACAGATCAAATTTGTACTGAAGGTATGGTAAATGGTTTTGTGTTTGAAAATTATATTCAATTAACAGGGATATACAATTAAGAAATATCCAATTAAGTGGGCTCCACTGTACCAGAATTCAGGTAATAGATTTTTTGTCTAAACCTTTCCACAATGGCACTCAAAGATATCATTTCTTTCTATATTGCCAAAGACAAAATGGGTAAAACCATCCTGGTTGGTTGGAAGGTTCAGTAACTCTGACAAGCTGTGGGATTATATTATTACTGAGCCTCAACGACAAAATGGGTAAAACCATCCTGGTTTGTTGGTAGGTTCAGTAACTCTGACAAGCTGTGGGATTATATTATTACTGAGCCTCAACGACAAAATGGGTAAAACCATCCTGGTTTGTTGGTAGGTTCAGTAACTCTGACAAGCTGTTGGATTAAATTATTACCGAGCCTCAAAGAGAAAATGGGTAAAACCATCCTGGTTTGTTGGTAGGTTCAGTAACTCTGACAAGCTGTTGGATTAAATTATTACCGAGCCGAGTGTCAGATTTTGTGCTCTTTGTATTGTCTGCTTGGCCACTACCAATTTTTTCTTTCCGCAAAAAGTTAGGCACACCATGTTGAATGTGTTAATGGATAAATGTTCATTCATGACATTTGCATTAT
Organism: Pictodentalium vernedei; assembly: GCA_031216915.1. Lineage (NCBI taxonomy): Eukaryota > Metazoa > Mollusca > Scaphopoda > Dentaliida > Dentaliidae > Pictodentalium > Pictodentalium vernedei. The sequence continues at coordinate 765,491 of CM062293.1, read as the reverse complement.
CTGTTTGAATAATTTTGTATTTCATGCCAGGAGTAATCTTCTCGTTTGCAGTTACTAAGATATTGAATGAATTGGGATGGCTCCAAACTAAGGTTGATTGTTATTGCAGTTGCACAAATAGTACACTGATGAATAACGAATATCAGGTGTTGACATTTCATACCTTATCACCCAACCCATGTGTTACCATGTTAATAATTAATTGTTAGTGCTACAGGGCACAAAGTTTGAGGGGAAGGAAAACGTTACCATGAATGGAAAAACATTCTCAGTAAATCAGGTTTTTCTACCCACCCACTATGATATTCTTGAATATGAATCTTCCCATCTAATTTCTTTTTGGCATACTGATAGACAGTTTCCCCGTGGGAACCCCGGGAAGTAAGCAGCACTTGTTTACTGTGGTAAACCAGTTCCGCTTTACTAGTAAAATAGGACCCAGTCACCAATGCTTGGGGTGAAAGTCCTCTAAAATGGGCAACATGTTGATCAACGATTGACTAAACTTGACTTCATCTCCATGTTGTGTCACGATTAGCCATAGTGCATAAATATGTGCCGTTAACCACCAACAAACAAACAAACGATAGACAGTTGCTACAACTCGGCCAACTATGTTTTTCAGGGTCCTGGGGCATATGTCATGTCCTTTGGGGAGTTTTGAAAGTATGACATGCTCATACCTCGGGCATGGTATGACCTATCATTCTGGGAGTGAGTGGAAACTCATGGTGATTTAAAATCTGTTTCAAGGTCACTCACTGAGGTAAAAAAGGGGTCATTGAGTGCATTTTTTTCAAAATTTTTGGAAATTCCATTTAATGTGCCCCAAATGCATTGCCAAAGTTCCTACATGTATTTCTACCCTCTAAAAAAGTGAGCATGGCCAAAAATATTTAAGTGTATCATACTCATATCTCAAGACTTTATGACCTATTCACCTGGAACCAACACAAAGTCACAGGTCATTGAGTGCATTTTTCAGAGTTGCTGGAAATCTCAGTTCATAACCTTTCTGACGCATTGCCATTTGAAGTTCATACACGTACTTTTATACTTGAAACATTTTGAAAGTGGGTCATACTCATATCTCAAGCATTGTATGGCCTGTGGATCTGGGGCCAACACCAAATGAGTTGAAACTCATGGAGGTTTAAAATATGGGTCATGGTCACTATGGTCACAAAGGGGTCATTGAGTGCATTTTTTCAGAATTGCTGAAAATTGCATTTTATGACTTCCAATGCAAAGCCAAAGTTCATGCATGTATTTCTACGCTCAAAAAAGTGGGCGAGGCCAAATATATTTAAAGTTGGTCGCCTTCATATCTCAAACAAGGTATGTATGACCTATGGATCTGGGACCTAACACCAAATGAGTCAAAACTCAATGGAGTTTCAAAATATGGGTAAAGGTCACAAAGGTCACCTAGAGGGTCATTGAGTCCATTTTTCAATATTGCTGAAATCGCATTTTATGACTTAATGCATTTCCAAAGCTCATAATGTATTTTTAAATGAAAAAAAGACAGGGCAGAACCAAACATTGAAAAAGTGGGTCCCGCTCATATCTCATGCATGGTATATCCTATGGACCCGGAACCAACATTAAATTGAGTCGTGACTCAATGGAGGTTCAACATATAGGTCAAGGTCACTGAGGTCATCCAATGGTCATTGAGTCACAGCACATGGTGACCTCGCTGTCGAATGATCTAAATTTTTTATTTTTAATGTTTTTAATGTTGGGAATTTTTGTGCACTGACAGTGTTTATTCAAAGCAATAATTACCCTGTTCTGTTGATATGAGTGCAGAATTGTGGGAAATCTCATTTAATGACTCCCCAAATGCATTCCCAAAGTTCATACAGGTATTTTTACCCGTAAAAAGTGGGCAGGGCCAAACATTTTGAAACTGGTGTAGTGTTTAAATGATTGGTGATTTTTAGAAGTCGACTAGTTGACAGAGGTAGTTTACAACTAGTCGACTAGATGAGATGTGAGAGGAAATTTTGAACAAGTCTGAAAAATACATTGTACCGGTTAGTAAATTTATTGCACACAAACTACCTTGGAAATGGGAAAGATAAAATGTCTGCTCTCATAGTAGAAATATTCAATGATGACAATAGTAGTAACAAGGGCAGGGTTTGTATATAGCTCATACAGTATTCAATGATGACAGTAGTAGTAACACAGGTAGGGTTTGTATATAGCTCATACAGTATTCCATGATGACAGTAGTAGTAACAAGGGCAGGGTTTGTATATAGCTCATACAGTATTCAATGATGACAGTAGTAGTAACAAGGGCAGGGTTTGTATATAGCTCATACAGTATTCAATGATGACAATAGTAGTAACAAGGGCAGGGTTTGTATATAGCTCATACAGTATTCAATGATGACAATAGTAGTAACAAGGGCAGGGTTTGTATATAGCTCATACAGTATTCAATGATGACACTAGTAGTAACAAGGGCAGGGTTTGTATATAGCTCATACAGTATTCAATGATGACACTAGTAGTAACAAGGGCAGGGTTTGTATATAGCTCATACAGTATTCAATGATGACAGTAGTAGTAACAAGGGTAGGGTTTGTATATAGCTCATACAGTATTCAATGATGACACTAGTAGTAACAAGGGCAGGGTTTGTATATAGCTCATACAGTATTCAATGATGACACTAGTAGTAACAAGGGCAGGGTTTGTATATAGCTCATACAGTATTCAATGATGACAGTAGTAGTAACAAGGGTAGGGTTTGTATATAGCTCATACAGTATTCAATGATGACAGTAGTAGTAACAAGGGCAGGGTTTGTATATAGCTCATACAGTATTCAATGATGACACTAGTAGTAACAAGGGCAGGGTTTGTATATAGCTCATACAGTATTCAATGATGACAATAGTAGTAACAAGGGCAGGGTTTGTATATAGCTCATACAGTATTCAATGATGACAGTAGTAGTGTAACAGTTCGGGCTTCGGGTGATTGTTAGGACTTCACGAAATGGGTGGCCGTGTTACCCAAACTAGACCAGGTTCTATAAATCACTAACTCTGAAATGGAATCTATAACAGTTTATTTTGTGAAATTTGTACATTTGTTTGTTGTGTCGATTTTACTCTGAAGAAGAGAGAAAAAAAAAAAAAAAAAACCTTTTTAATCTGTCTTTATTCACTGGGGCATTATTTCAGTAAAATTTAGAAACTTTAATTTACTTTTACCTTAAATCATTTTGTTTTACATTTATTTATTTGACTTTGAAATTTTTGAAGTTTAAATTGTTTAAAAGTAATTAAATCATTTTGTTTGACATTTATTTATTTATTTGACTTTGAAATTTTTGAAGTTAAATTGTTTAGCATAAATGAAATCATTTTGTTTCACATTTATTTAAAGTACTGGAGTTAAATGATTCGAAAGAGGCATGGCTCAAAAGGCTGACCTTTCAGAAGGGCTAGTAATTGCCCAGGGAAAAATCACCAACTGAACACTGAAGTGAGAAAAAACTACGAATTTATAGCCAAAATTCAACATGAAAAGTCCGTGACTAGGTCCATTGGCTGACTGATAGTTTGACCAACACTCTGGGCCTATCAGTAGAAAGATTATTCCAGAGTTAAAATTATCTCCCTTTTTAAATGTCTAAGCCAATCAAAATGCTTGTTTTAACTGCTTTTGGTGACCATGAAGAAGGCAAAATGGCGATTTTCAACCTTTGCCAAATACGAGAAACTTGACCAAAAATTCTGTAACTTTTAGATCGCCAAAGAGTTATAGGTGAAAAACTTAGCCAAATGAATGTGAAAAATACGTAAATTTGATGGATATCATCGCCCATCCACATAATAATGATTTTAGATTGACTTTTAAGGGGACGTCCAACCTAACTTTGGTCAAATTTCATGTAATTTTCTTTCAAGTCTAAAAAAGGCCCAAAATGAATAACCCCAATAAATTATATACCAAAATGCTTGGAATGAAACATAGAACATGTGGAAACTGAAATTTGCCATGGAACTGCTGCCATGTGTAAATAGCACCACCTGAAAGTCTGCTATGGCATAAGTAAGAGAACAAAATTTTTACAATAAAATACCTCAAAATAAAATAACAGCTGTATTCTATAAACATTTAAGTACATACTCGAAGAAATCTTTTCCTAATTCATGAAAGTAATGAAGATTGAGACCAAATGTTATAAGTGGAGTGCTCACTGATTGAAGGCAGACATTTTCTTTTGTTTATGTTTTGATTTGGGGAGTTCAACAAAGGTCAACTTGAAGGAGTCCAGCAGAAGAAGTATGGAAGGACAAAAGAGTGTCTCCCAATATCAAGATGTATGTGTTACTGTAATGGTTTGGAAAGAAAATATGATATTCTCCTATGTAGAATGCACTGCAAAGTCATACATTGTAGTTGAATAAATATATTTACAAACCCCTTGCACTGTAACCCATTTTATCCCATGCATCAATTTGATAGTGATTAAATTGTTAAATTTGTCTGGTTTATCAATAAGTACATTAGCTTTGTTTAACTCTTGGACACCAATACACTCATGATATCTGTTGGAGAAGAAATAAGGGTAACTGTAACCTGTCACTGCAATAAACCATCTAATTTACTTAAAAGTACATTGTTATTCAAAACACATCAAATCAACCTTACATAACCATTATTGCATGTACTTTCCCCAAGGAGGCTTACTGACATATTGAGATCAGAAGGGCACATCCAGAGGGTCTCACATATTTTTTTCAAGAATGCAGTACACAAAGCAATCCCCAAAAGATGACAAGTGAGCTCCATTTGACACAGAAAATTTTGGGGGTGGGGGGGGGGGGGGGGGGGGGGCTCTCTTCCTTGTATGACTCTACCTCCGGCACTCAAGGCATATGCCTTTTTTCTCAAAGTTTAACTCTTTTTTTCTTTTTGAAGATCCTGGCCACACATGTTCCAAACACTATCAGACAGGTAAACCTCCAAATAAGTGTATCTGCAAAAATCATGTTACATTGCAAAACATTCTTTTTAGAGTTTTAGTTCTGGACCTTTCATGCTTCTTACTTCCAACTATAACACTTAATTTATCGATTCATGGGTGAATAGAAAAGTCCTGCCATAATCAACATTTTGAGTTCCATAAGCCTTCAAAACAGCTCCAATAAAAGTGTCAAACATCAGATTGGTGGCTTTATACAGAATATTCATTAGGTTGTTGCTTGATAAGTAATAGGAACAAAATCTTCACAAGAAAATTCTGCAGCAATACAATTGAGGGTACTAGCAGGCACTCTGCAACAAATTGTAACAAATCAACTAGTTATAAACAAAATTTTCTAACTCAAAAGAGTGAAAAAGTACCACAACTCTGAAAAAATGTGGGAAGAAACACATGCTACAGCAGCTACACAGGCATTGTTTCTCCATGATGCTCGACACCAAATATCCTTCAAATTGGAGTAGCAATGGTTGAGATACAAGGGGGAATGTTGGTACATGCAATGATGAATGGGTAAGACTAAGATTAAGAGGACAGGGGGTCACCACTGCACGGCCCTAGATGCACCTTTGATTTTCCAACTTCCACTAAGTTCCAGGTCTGGGGCATAATAATCGCAACACACCCAACTTATCAGTTCATAATTTCAGTTAAATAAAAGAAATTATCAATTTGAATTAAATATTAATAGATGATGTAAAAATATTTGGCTTCCTTCGCCTTCTCGTACTATTTAATTACCACAAACAATATCAGTTTGATGCCGACAAACAAAACTGAACGCATGTGGTTTGATTAAAAAGTAACTCAGCATGAATAATGAAGAAATTGCGAATATTTCGTGTATTTCATTTATTTAAAAGCCAATTGCAGCTAATATTGACCGTGCATTCGATAATTCGTTTCGGTTTTGACCACACGGCCACGCTGACACTCCGTGACAGCGGTTATGTTTATTGTGATATGCAAATTGGGGGATGGTTTCCGGTGAAGGAGATTTGTCACATTTGTCAGTGTAAAACGATAAAAAAAACCAACTGATCGACGCTTGTATTACTATGGTTGGTTGGAAGAAAAAACTAAATTCTCAGCATCGTCCAAGCGCACCTTATTTAAAAGCACGAATGCATCATTTTCAACCCATCTTCAATCGGTCCTTTGCAGACATCAAACATACCCGTCTTCAAATTCCATGGTTACTAGGACGTAAATAACTTCGCAGCGACAGGGGGAAATTAACACACTCAATATAGTTCCAGGTCACTTGGAATATACTTCGTGATTAAGTGATTTCTGAAGCATTCTGCTTACTTTGTTATGAATATTGCCTTATTTTATGTGTATCGTCCCGATTTTATACACTCGGTTATTTTTTTTACAAGTGGTTCATGTTGTCCTTCTAGTGCGCAATAATTCAGATTTTTTGTCAACAAAAAAGTTCAGACGGCCTGTAAACACGAGAGGGAATTTCGAACCATATTTTGCAGTTATGACATTAACAGCTCAAGTACTTGCTGTCACCTGTTTGCAAATACGCTCATACATTGTCTCGAACAAATAAAGGGCGTGATCACGTCCTTGCATTCTTACGATTGCCCAAATTGAGTATTTCTGCAAGAACCACATCGTAATCACATGACCGGAAAAACATCGTTGAAACATGGCCACATCCGGAACATCAAAAATTTGTGTTGATGTTATTACATTCAAACGTCAAAACCCACCAGAGTGTGTGTCAAAAAAATGCTTTCTCCGAGTCTGTAGTATGTTATCATTATATTGAGGACAAGGCTTTCAAATTACCGATTATTTTGTGGTTTTACCGGTTCGTTACTTATGCCATTTGCAAATTAATCTTCTTCAAAATCATAAAATTCACTTTTTTTCCTGAAAAAAAATATATGTACCTTTTCTATGCACTTTACTCATTATTTTGATATATAATTTGCCTTTCCTTACTTCTCTTATCTGTTTCTGAGGCATTGGGAAAAATGTGAAAAAATTGACCAAAGTTAGGTTGGACGACCCCTTAAGCATTACTGTGGAAAACATGGCGAAAATAGGAGAGTTGCCAAGAGCAAGCATTCCAAAACGCCAAACAGTTGTATGTTCAAAAAAATCAAAATAACTGCAGAAAATAGGTGAATTGGATGGACATTACTGCCCATGTATGAAATAATACTTTTAGATAGAACTTTCAGATTTTCCTATGAAAATCAGGACGAAAATAGGTGAGCAAAAAAAAACGTGACTCTGTCACAAGTAGTAACAAGGGTAGGGTTTGTATATAGCTCATACAGTATTCAATGATGACACTAGTAGTAACAAGGGCAGGGTTTGTATATAGCTCATACAGTATTCAATGATGACAGTAGTAGTAACAAGGGCAGGGTTTGTATATAGCTCATACAGTATTCAATGATGACAATAGTAGTAACAAGGGCAGGGATTGTATATAGCTCATACAGTATTCAATGATGACACTAGTAGTAACAAGGGCAGGGTTTGTATATAGCTCATACAGTATTCAATGATGACAGTAGTAGTAACAAGGGCAGGGTTTGTATATAGCTCATACAGTATTCAATGATGACACTAGTAGTAACAAGGGTAGGGTTTGTATATAGCTCATACAGTATTCAATGATGACAGTAGTAGTAACAAGGGCAGAGTTTGTATATAGCTCATACAGTATTCAGTGATGACACTAGTAGTAACAAGGGCAGGGTTTGTATATAGCTCATACAGTATTCAATGATGACACCAGTAGTAACAAGGGCAGGGTTTGTATATAGCTCATACAGTATTCAATGATGACACTAGTAGTAACAAGGGCAGGGTTTGTATATAGCTCATACAGTATTCAATGATGACAGTAGTAGTAACAAGGGTAGGGTTTGTATATAGCTCATACAGTATTCAGTGATGACAGTAGTAGTAACAAGGGCAGAGTTTGTATATAGCTCATACAGTATTCAGTGATGACACTAGTAGTAACAAGGGCAGGGTTTGTATATAGCTCATACAGTATTCAATGATGACAGTGGTAGTAACAAGGGCAGGGTTTGTATATAGCTCATACAGTATTCAATGATGACAGTAGTAGTAACAAGGGCAGAGTTTGTATATAGCTCATACAGTATTCAATGATGACAGTAGTAGTAACAAGGGCAGGGTTTGTATATAGCTCATGCAGTATTCAATGATGACAATAGTAGTAACAAGGGCAGGGTTTGTATATAGCTCATACAGTATTCAATGATGACACTAGTAGTAACAAGGGCAGGGTTTGTATATAGCTCATACAGTATTCAATGATGACAGTAGTAGTAACAAGGGCAGGGTTTGTATGTAGCTCATACAGTATTCAATGATGACACTAGTAGTAACAAGGGTAGGGTTTGTATATAGCTCATACAGTATTCAATGATGACAGTAGTAGTAACAAGGGCAGAGTTTGTATATAGCTCATACAGTATTCAGTGATGACACCAGTAGTAACAAGGGCAGGGTTTGTATATAGCTCATACAGTATTCAATGATGACACTAGTAGTAACAAGGGTAGGGTTTGTATATAGCTCATACAGTATTCAATGATGACAGTAGTAGTAACAAGGGTAGGGTTTGTATATAGCTCATACAGTATTCAATGATGACACCAGTAGTAACAAGGGCAGGGTTTGTATATAGCTCATACAGTATTCAATGATGACACTAGTAGTAACAAGGGCAGGGTTTGTATATAGCTCATACAGTATTCAATGATGACACTAGTAGTAACAAGGGTAGGGTTTGTATATAGCTCATACAGTATTCAATGATGACAGTAGTAGTAGCAAGGGCAGAGTTTGTATATAGCTCATACAGTATTCAGTGATGACACTAGTAGTAACAAGGGCAGGGTTTGTATATAGCTCATACAGTATTCAATGATGACACCAGTAGTAACAAGGGCAGGGTTTGTATATAGCTCATACAGTATTCAATGATGACACTAGTAGTAACAAGGGCAGGGTTTGTATATAGCTCATACAGTATTCAATGATGACAGTAGTAGTAACAAGGGTAGGGTTTGTATATAGCTCATACAGTATTCAATGATGACACCAGTAGTAACAAGGGCAGGGTTTGTATATAGCTCATACAGTATTCAATGATGACACTAGTAGTAACAAGGGCAGGGTTTGTATATAGCTCATACAGTATTCAATGATGACAGTAGTAGTAACAAGGGCAGAGTTTGTATATAGCTCATACAGTATTCAATGATGACACCAGTAGTAACAAGGGCAGGGTTTGTATATAGCTCATACAGTATTCAATGATGACAGTAGTAGTAACCGGGGTAGGGTTTGTATATAGCTCATACAGTATTCAATGATGACACCAGTAGTAACAAGGGCAGGGTTTGTATATAGCTCATACAGTATTCAATGATGACACCAGTAGTAACAAGGGCAGGGTTTGTATATAGCTCATACAGTATTCAATGATGACACTAGTAGTAACAAGGGCAGGGTTTGTATATAGCTCATACAGTATTCAATGATGACACTAGTAGTAACAAGGGTAGGGTTTGTATATAGCTCATACAGTATTCAATGATGACAGTAGTAGTAACAAGGGCAGAGTTTGTATATAGCTCATACAGTATTCAGTGATGACACTAGTAGTAACAAGGGCAGGGTTTGTATATAGCTCATACAGTATTCAATGATGACACTAGTAGTAACAAGGGCAGGGTTTGTATATAGCTCCTACAGTATTCAATGATGACACTAGTAGTAACAAGGGTAGGGTTTGTATATAGCTCATACAGTATTCAATGATGACAGTAGTAGTAACAAGGGCAGAGTTTGTATATAGCTCATACAGTATTCAATGATGACACTAGTAGTAACAAGGGCAGGGTTTGTATATAGCTCATACAGTATTCAATGATGACACTAGTAGTAACAAGGGCAGGGTTTGTATATAGCTCATACAGTATTCAATGATGACAGTAGTAGTAACAAGGGCAGGGTTTGTATATAGCTCATACAGTATTCAATGATGACAGTAGTAGTAACAAGGGTAGGGTTTGTATATAGCTCATACAGTATTCAATGATGACACTAGTAGTAACAAGGGCAGGGTTTGTATATAGCTCATACAGTATTCAATGATGACACTAGTAGTAACAAGGGCAGGGTTTGTATATAGCTCATACAGTATTCAATAATGAGAGGAGTAGTAACAAGGGCAGGGTTTGTATATAGCTCATACAGTATTCAATGATGACACTAGTAGTAACAAGGGCAGGGTTTGTATATAGCTCATACAGTATTCAATGATTACAGTAGTAGTAACAAGGGTAGGGTTTGTATATAGCTCATACAGTATTCAATGATGACACTAGTAGTAACAAGGGTAGGGTTTGTATATAGCTCATACAGTATTCAATGATGACACTAGTAGTAACAAGGGCAGGGTTTGTATATAGCTCATACAGTATTCAATGATGAGAGGAGTAGTAACAAGGGCAGGGTTTGTATATAGCTCATACAGTATTCAATGATGACACTAGTAGTAACAAGGGCAGGGTTTGTATATAGCTCATACAGTATTCAATGATGACACTAGTAGTAACAAGGGCAGGGTTTGTATATAGCTCATACAGTATTCAATGATGACACCAGTAGTAACAAGGGCAGGGTTTGTATATAGCTCATACAGTATTCAATGATGACAGTAGTAGTAACCGGGGTAGGGTTTGTATATAGCTCATACAGTATTCAATGATGACACCAGTAGTAACAAGGGCAGGGTTTGTATATAGCTCATACAGTATTCAATGATGACACCAGTAGTAACAAGGGCAGGGTTTGTATATAGCTCATACAGTATTCAATGATGACAGTAGTAGTAACCGGGGTAGGGTTTGTATATAGCTCATACAGTATTCAATGATGACACCAGTAGTAACAAGGGCAGGGTTTGTATATAGCTCGTACAGTATTCAATGATGACACCAGTAGTAACAAGGGCAGGGTTTGTATATAGCTCATACAGTATTCAATGATGACACTAGTAGTAACAAGGGCAGGGTTTGTATATAGCTCATACAGTATTCCGTGATGACAGTAGTAGTAACCGGGGTAGGGTTTGTATATAGCTCATACAGTATTCAATGATGACACCAGTAGTAACAAGGGCAGGGTTTGTATATAGCTCATACAGTATTCAATGATGACACTAGTAGTAACAAGGGCAGGGTTTGTATATAGCTCATACAGTATTCAATGATGACACTAGTAGTAACAAGGGTAGGGTTTGTATATAGCTCATACAGTATTCAATGATGACACTAGTAGTAACAAGGGCAGGGTTTGTATATAGCTCATACAGTATTCCGTGATGACAGTAGTAGTAACCGGGGTAGGGTTTGTATATAGCTCATACAGTATTCAATGATGACACTAGTAGTAACAAGGGCAGGGTTTGTATATAGCTCATACAGTATTCAATGATGACAGTAGTAGTAACCGGGGTAGGGTTTGTATATAGCTCATACAGTATTCAATGATGACACTAGTAGTAACAAGGGCAGGGTTTGTATATAGCTCATACAGTATTCAATGATGACAATAGTAGTAACAAGGGCAGGGTTTGTATATAGCTCATACAGTATTCAATGATGACAATAGTAGTAACAAGGGCAGGGTTTGTATATAGCTCATACAGTATTCAATGATGGATGACAATAGTAGTAACAAGGGCAGAGTTTGTATATAGCTCATACAGTATTCCGTGATGACAGTAGTAGTAACCGGGGTAGGGTTTGTATATAGCTCATACAGTATTCAATGATGACACTAGTAGTAACAAGGGCAGGGTTTGTATATAGCTCATACAGTATTCAATGATGACAATAGTAGTAACAAGGGCAGGGTTTGTATATAGCTCATACAGTATTCAATGATGACAATAGTAGTAACAAGGGCAGGGTTTGTATATAGCTCACACAGTATTCAATGATGACAATAGTAGTAACAAGGGCAGGGTTTGTATATAGCTCATAGTTGAAATAATATTCACTGATGACAATAGTAATAACAAGGGTAGGGTATGTGTACTCGCCCAAAAAAGAAAGTGTGCATTGCAGAAATTGATCAAACTCCAACAAAATAATTTCGTAGGTGTAAAGAGTGTTAACCTGTTCATGAATAAGTTATATTGAACACAAAAACAGCTTTCCCCGTTAAAATTGCATTAACGTTAAATGACGTGCTGCACGTTTGTGAAAAGGCATGTTTTGCACGTGGAGAGTCTGAAAATTCATGCAGCAGTGTGAATCCTTGGGTATTTAAACACTAAAGTAAGGCCTTCCTATCGTTCACATTCAAACTTGCGCTGCTGTTAAAACGACTCCACATTAGCATGCCAAGATTGACAATGAATCAACGTCTCCTTGCCCTGGGTATGATTAGAGCTGGCAGAACACACAGAGAGGTTGCCCAGCATTTGAACTGCCACCGTAACACTGTAGACAGGCTGGTCCATCGACATGCACAACATGATGACGTTCGAGACCGACCCTGCTCCAGGAGACCCCGAGTTACCACCCCTGCACAAGATCGGTATATCCATGTCGTCCATCTCCGGAACCGGCAACAAACGGCAACGACGACAGCCAGGAACATCCCTAACCTGAGACGGATACATCCTCAAACAGTAATCAACTGGCTGAGAGAATACGGCTTAACGTCCTCAAAGACCTGCAATTCGTCTGATTTTGACGTTACGTCATCGTCATGCTCAACTGCAGTGGTGTAGACAACATCTCAGGCATCCCTTACTCCGGTGGCGACGTGTTTTATTCACAGATGAATGTCGTTTCCATCATTCATCATCAGATGGCTGCCAAAGAGTGTGCAGACGTCGAAACAAACACTACGCAGATCCCAGAAACCGTTATGGGGGAGGGTCTCTCATGGTGTGGGGTGGCATCACTGCCCGTAACAGAACTGAGCTGGTCATTATTGATGGCAATCTCAATGCAGCCAGATATCGTGATGAAGTGCTTACACCTGTTGTTGTCCCATTTCTGCAACATCACGGCCCCGGCATCATTCTACAGCAGGACAACGCCCGACCCCACGCAGCTTGTGTTGTTCAACAGTATCTGCAGCAACAACAAATGGATGTTCTTCCCTGGCCCGCAAATGCGCCCGATATCTCACCCATTGAGCACGTATGGGACGAAATGAAACATCAGCTACGCCGGCTTCACCATGCACCGTCAACGCTTATGGAACTCCAAAGACAGCTTATCAAAATATGGAACAACTTCCCACAACACTTCCATGCTAACTTGTTCGCTTCCATGAGGCGTAGATGCACAGCAGTAGTCGATGCAGACTGAGGTCATACCAGATATTGAGTGTGTGACTTTTGTGTTTGACCCTTAGTGTCTTTGACTCTCCGTGGCACCAAGAGTATTCGTCGTAGCGTAATGAAATTTCTCATGTTGATCACAAATTGATTCATCTGTGATTGAATAAAATTTCCATGAATGAAAATGATATATATCTTTTTTTAGTGTTATTTTTTTAGCATGCACACTTTCTTTTTTGGGAGAGTATATATAGGTCATAGTTGAATCTGTATTCAATTATGGCAATAGTAGTAACATGAGTAGGGTGAGGGGGGGGGGGGGGGGGCCAAATTCAAGTTTCTTCAACCCAAGAGTGTGGGTTAAGATTTCGGCTCGCCATCAGATCCTGAATTTTAACTTAGTGCAATACTGGGGATAATCTTTAAAAATCTTTTTCAAATCCGCCAGTCAGAATGCTTTTATATTTGGTATACAACATCTCTTTGTGCAATATTAGGAAATTTCTTTACAAATCTTCTTCAGATCCACCTGTCAGAATCCTTTCATATTTGGTATAGAACATCTCTAGTTCACTACCAGGCTTGGCAATTTCAGGAGAGCGATTATTTAGCTCTCCTTACTGCCCTCCTGAAAGAATTAAGGAGAGCGAAAAATTGCCCTCCTAAATATTTTGGTCTGGGATGATTGAGATTACATGTATTATGCTCACATTAAATTTGTGTTGTAAAGCAAAATTGTAATTTAACTTCGAAGTCACATAACATCACGTAATTTCATTTTGAAAGTGGTTTAGTGGTAAAAGGTAATGGCTGCAACCATACCCAAACACAGTTGCAATCATTTGAAGCAAAATGGGTCACAGCAATATTTTTTTTTCTGTCAGTTTCAAGTTCAACAACTGACATCACAGTTTGAGGAGTAATTATTCAAGGAATATTGACACTATAATATACTACCATTACTACTATCCTGTCACTTGAAGCACTTGCACCAGGATGTGACTGTAGATTCAAGCAGACCTGTTGTCTAAGAAAGTCATATGCCTACCACTAGGCGTATGACTTTCTTGGTCAACAGGTCTGGGTACATACACAGGTCTTGTCAAGTGTGTGTTCGGTTGTTGAGTGAGACATCTAGATGTCTAAGAGATTTCGCTTTACCTTAGTAAAGTTAATAAAATCACTGATGTAGTCTGTTGGTTTCAGTTTCAATGAGTTCATTCAACTGGATACTTAAAATGCTGTGTAAAGCTAATTGCTCTCCTAAGCTGATTGAGGAGAGCGATTTTTTGCCCTCCTGCATTTTTCAGAATGCCAGGCCTGCACTACTCAGAACTCTTACGTCCGATTTTAACAAAATTGGATATGCTGCATAAGTGGGGAAACAGATATTTGATTCAAATGAAAAAATTAACCCTAGCTATCGTGCTAAAAATAGAAACATAATTCCAAGTTAATTTAATAAGGAGCCATGTTTATTAAGTATCCTCTAGAGGTGTGTAACGAAGATTAATCCACATAGGTTGTATATCAAGGGGCTCCATAGGGGAGCTCCACTTTTTACATTATGATTAACTGAAGCAAAGGCATGATGTTTGGAGTATTTTAGTCACTACTGAGGGGCTCAAAGATTGACAATGGATCCTATGGAGATTGATTGCTTAATGTAGGTTTGTTCATTCATGGCCTCGGTTTATATCAAGCTCTGTTCAAAGTGAGTGCTTCAGGCCCCATGGGTCCTTTTGTTTTTAGCTTAACTTAACAAAGTCAAGATAAGGTATTGACATCATGCGTGTGGAAGTCTCAGTCTGTGAGTCTGTTCACATTTTCTTTAGCACAGGTGACACCCTGTAGTTCTTGTCCGATTATCATGAAATTTCATATGCAAGTTTGAGGTCATGTCTAGATGAGAATGCCCCCTTTTGATCGTGATTGGTCAACCATGATGGCTATGCAAGCCCCAAATCCGAAAACCTTTAGCACAGTCTACAAATCGTATTTATGTAGGGATTTCATTGTAACTTGGTAGAATGACACTGTATAATGTCTAAATGAGAATGTCCCCTTTTGGTCGCGATTGGTTAACCATGACTGGTACGCGAGCCCGAAAACCTTTAGCACAGTCTACAGGTTGAGGTCATGTCTAGATGAGAACATCCCTTTTGGTCACGATCGGTCAACCATGACGGGTACTCGAGCACGAAGCCCAAAAAACAGTAGCACAGTCTACAAGTCGCATTTATAAAGGGATTTCATTGTACCTTGGTAGAATGACTTCATATAATGTCTAGATGAGAACGTCACCTTTTGGGTGCGATCGGTCAACCATGATGGCTATGCAAGCCCGAAACCTGAAAACCTTTAGCATTATCTGCAAGTCGTATTTATGAAGGGATTTCATTGTAACTTGGTAGCATGACTCTGTATGATGTCTAGATGAGAACGTCCCCTTTTGGTCACGATCGGTCAACTGTGACGGGTATGCAAACCCAAAAACCTTTAGCACAGTCTACATGTTGTATTTATGAAGCGATTTTATTGTATTTTGGTAGAATGACTCCATATAATGTCTGGATGAGAATGCCCCCTTTGGTTGCGATTGGTCAACCCTGACAGCTACACAAACCTGAAACCTGAAAACTTTTTGCACAGCCTACAAGTTGGTTGCATTTATGAAGGGATTTCAATTATCTTGGTAGAATGACTCTGTATAATGTCTAGATGAGAATGTCCCCTTTTGGTCTTGATCGGTCTACAGTGTGGTGGGTACGCGAGCCCAAAACCTGAAAACCTTTAGCAGTCTACAGGTTGTATTTATGAAGGGATTTCATTATAACTTGGTAGGATGACTCCATATAAGGTCTAAATGAGAACGTCCTCTTTTGGTCGCTCGGTCTACCATGATGTCTGCGCATGCCAAAAATCCAAAAACTTTTAGCGCAGTCTACAGGTCGTATTTATGAAGGATTTTATTGTAACTTTGTAGGATGACTCTGTATAATGTCTAGATGAGAACATCCTATTTTGGTCGGGTTCAGTCAACCATGACAGCCACAGGGGTATGTTACCTAGATTCCTTTAGCATAGTCTACAGCTTGCAGTTATGAAGGGATTTCATAGCAAATTTGTAGGATGACTCTGTATAATGTCTAGATGAGATCATCCTATTTTGGCCCTGATTGGTCATCTGCAATGGCCGCACAGGCATGTGACCCATATTTGTTTAGCACAGTCTACAGTTCATATTTAGGAAGTGATTTCATTGTAACTTGGAAGGATAACTTGGTATGGTGTCTAGATGACACTGTCATATTTTGGCCACGATTGGTCAGCCGTTACCACTTCCGATTCACGTGATCTTGATTCCTTTAGCACTGTCTACAGGTTGTTATTATGAAGGGATTTTATTGTAACTTGGTATGATATCTAGATATTTTGGTCATGATTGGTCAGTTGTGACCGCCGAACCGTCACGTGACCTAGATTACTTTAGCAAAGACTACAAGTTATATTTATGATGGGATTTCATTGTAACTTGGTAGGATAACTCACTGTAACTTAGTAACTTTGGTTGACATACATTAACTGTGAAGGCCACATTAACCCAGGTCTCAATTCTTTAGTGCAGTCTACACCTCCAATTATTCATATTGAAAAATAGCATATAGGGAACAGAAAATTAACATATTCTCAATTATCACAATTCTTGTCTTTTTTCATTATCCTTTCATAAACATTGAACATTATCCTTTTCATCAAACACAACACACAGACAAGTTAAGCTACAGTATCATTGACATTTTCATATAAAAAGTCATCAAATTCAGGTTTTGAATTAAGAAGCTGTGTTTGGTAAAGGGTTAACATGTGTTATCAGTATACAACAAGGATTCAACCATGGGACACTAATTGCAGGTATGGATTCTCGCAGTCATTATATCTCCTCTTCCCCGAAGGGAGACATATTGTTTTACCCTGAATTATTCTCCTTCTCGTTGTTGTTGTTGTTGTTGTTGTTGTTGTTGTTGTTGTTGTTGTTGTTGTTGTTGTTCTTCTTCTTCTTCTTCTTCTTCTTCTTCTTCTTCTTCTTCTTCTTCTTCTTCTTCTTCTCATACAACAATGTCCGGGCCAGAACTTTTTTATCTTTTGACCTAGGCTTATGACATTTAGCATGTATTTTTTGGCGAGTAAGCTTGTCCGGGCCAGAACTTATTTACCTTTTCACCTCGGCTTATGATATTTGGCATGTGGGTGTATCACCATGAGACGATGTGTCACATACTATCATGATCCACATATGACCTTGACCTTTGACCGCCCAAGGTCACATTATTGACTTATTAGCTCTGCTGACAGAAAGTCAGGGTGAGCTATTCTGATCACTTTTTGTCCGTCGTCCATCAACCGTTGTCTGTTGTCATTCGTACGTCGTGAAGGTGGTATTTGGGTCATTTTCTCCCAAGCCACTGGCTGTAGTTCAATGAAAATTTACATGAGTAGCGGTTATATTGCGGCATTTGGGTTCTTCAAATTAGGTTTCTGCTCGGTATTGAGGGGTGGGGCCAAAATGCACAAAATTTTTTAAAATCTTCTCATGAACCAGCCGTAGCAGAGACTTGATATTTGGTATACAGCTTCCATTTGAGGTGTAGACTCAAGTTTGTTCAAGAGAAGTTTGACGGGCAATATTTGCCTTTGTTCTGGGAGGGGCAAGAATTTTCGCCAAGCCCAAAATTTCTATTTTCCAAACCGAGAGGCAGATTTGAACCAAATTTGATATGAGGGCTTATTGGGTCATAAGTACTTAATTTATGCCCCAATTGTTTTTCCCGTTGCCCCCCGTTTTCCCATTGCCCCCATGGGAACCGCAGGAGCTAAAAATAGAAAAAAATTAAAACGCCCATATCTCCAAAACTACATGGCACTGAGAATTCTTATTTGGTGTAAAGCTTCTTTAGGACCAACAGAATGGAATGGTCAAAAAAAATTGCTATCGGTTTTATCATGGGGTACTTTTTGGGGACTTTGAAAAAGTGCTGAGTCACCATTTTTAGCTCACCTACATCTGTAAGATGTGGTGAGCTATTGTGATAACCTCGGGCGTCAGCGTCGGCGTCCGGCGTGTCCAATATTGTAAGAGTTAATGTTAAGGTGAATTTCTCAAGCATCAGTGGGCTCAGGCCTTCGATATTGCATATGTAGGTTCTAGGGGACTATTAGAACAGTATTTAACCCTGAAACTACGACTTTTTTCCAAATTTCAGCTAAAATTTTCTGCCAAAAGTTGTAAGAATTTGCGTTTAGGTGTTGTAAGAATTTGTGTTAAAGTCAGCTTTTGTGCAGATTGTGCTGGTTTAACTTCTCATTACTGTTGATTTTCATATTTCAATAACAACTGTAGGTATTAACCCTACTGTATGCAGAAATTTAACGAAAATTTTCTTTTTTTTCACTCAAAATTTTCATGTTTTTCTCGGACTTAGTAACTTTTAAGTTGTAAAACTTTGTGTTTAAGTGAGTTGTGTTTCTATGTGTCTTTCCAGGTGATTAATATTCTACACTTGGGTTACTGAACTCCATTGCAGTAATATTTAACCCTCATTACATGCATATTTGAGGAATTTGAGGCTGATTTTCTGCCAAAACTTGTTGTAAGAATTAGCGTTTAGGTGTTGTAAGAATTTGCGTTAAAGTCAGCTTTTGTGCAAATTGTGGTGCTTTAACTTCTCATTATTGTTGATTTTCATATTTCAATAACAACTGTAGGTATTAACCCGACTGTATGCAGAAATTTAACGGAATTTTTTTTTTTTTTCAGTCAAAATTTTCATGTTTTTCTCGGACTTAGTAAATTTTAAGTTCTAAACGTTTGTGTTAAGGTGAGGTGTTAAGCTGAGTTCTCAAAGATCAGTGGGCTCAGGCCTTTGATATTGCAAATGTAGGTTGTAGGGGACTATCACAACAGTATTTAACCCTGATATTACAACTTTTTTCCAAATTTCACCTAAAATTTTCTGCCAAAAGTTGTTGTAAGAATTTGCGTTTAGATGTTGTAAGAATTTGCGTTAAAGTCAGCTTTTGTGCAGCTTGTGCTACTTTAATTTCTCATTACTGTTGATTTTCATATTTCATTAACAACTGTAGGTATTAACCCTACTGTATGCAGAAATTTAATGGAATTTTTCTTTTTTTTCAGTCAAAATTTTCATGTTTTTCTCGGACTTAGTAAATTTTAAGTTGTAAAACTTTGAAAACTTTGTGTTTAGGTGAGTTGTGTTTCTATGTTTGTTTCCAGGCGATTAATATTCTACGCTTGGGTTACTGAACTCCATTGCAGTAATATTTAACTCTCATTACATGCATATTTGAGGAATTTGAGGCTGATTTTCTGCCAAAACTTGTTGTAAGAATTAGCGTTTAGGTGTTGTAAGAATTTGTGTTAAAGTCAGCTTTTGTGCAGATTGTGGTGCCTTCATCTCTCATTACTGTTTATTTTCTCATTTCAATAACAACTGTAGGTATTAACCCTACTGTATGCAGAAATTTAACTGATTTCTTTTCTTTTTTTCAGTCACAATGTTCACGTTTTTGTCTGACTTTCTCAATTTTAAGTTCTAAAAGTTTGTGTTAAGGTGAGGGGGATTTTTGGGACTTATATTCACTTTCTTTAAAAAAAATTTTTTTGACTTTTTTTTTTTAATACTTTCTCATACTTGTTACTAGTAACATTAAGGCTTATTTTAGTTGTTGATGTGATGTATTTTTGTTGGGACTTATAGTCACTTTCTTGAATGAATGTTTTTCCGCAACTCCTCTTTAACCAATGAATGTACTTACAATTTCAGTGATTTATGAAAGCCTTGAATGAATGTTTTTCCGCAACTCCTCTTTAACCAATGAATGTACTTACAATTTCAGTGATTTATGAAAGCCTTGAATGAATGTTTTTCCGCAACTCCTCTTTAACCAATGAATGTACTTACAATTTCAGTGATTTATGAAAGCCTTTCCTAATTCTTATTTATGATTTAATATCTGGCCTCACGATTCATATTCTTAATCATAAACATTTCTAAAAGAAAAAAATGCTTTTATATCCAATGATTCTATGTTGAATTGATATATAATAAATGCAGAAATATAGACTTTCCAAAGCCATCACATAAACCACATTAATCATTTGATGCCTAGTTAATGATTTATATTAACTAAATATTAGGCATGTTACATTGGAACGACATTATCAAGCGCGAATGTAGGTGAGCGTTGGGATGTAACATCCCTCTTGTTTAACACTGTGGGTAATGGGAAAAACATTTAACACTACTTTTCTCCCAAACCACTGCTCCAAAAGCTTGCAAATTTCACATATAACATCTTTGGAAGATTGTTTCACATGTTTATTGAAATCAGTTCCCTGGGTCCATATTTGGGCTCTCTATGGAAGCCCAAATTTTTAAATTAGTGCAGTATGAGGAATATTCTTTAAAAATCTTCTTCCTCTGATCTCCCAATAGGAATCTTTTGATATTTGGTATGCAGCATGCTTAGGGAGGTGAGATTCAAGTTTGTTCAAGCCAAATCCCTGGGTTCATATTTAGGCTGAAAATTTGGGGTCCCGGTCCGGACTTCTGGAAAATCTGGAAATTAGTTTTTAGCTTAACTTGACATAGTCAAGATAAGCTATTGCCATCACGCGTGCGGAAGTCTGTTAGTCTGTGAGTCTGTGACGTCTGTTCACATTTTCCTTTAGCACGGGCTACACCCCGCAGTTCTTGTCTGATCGTCACGAAATTTCATATGCAGGTTTGGGGTCATGTCTAGATGAGAACGTCCCCTTTTGGTCGCGATCGGGTACCCGGCATGGCTGCCCAAGCCCAAAACACGAAAACCATTAGCACAGTCTACAGGTCGTATTTATGAAGGGATTTCATTGTAACTTGGTAGGATGCCTCTGTATAGTGCCTAGATGAGAACGTCCCCTTTTGGGCATGATCTATCAACCGTGATGGCTGCCCAAGCCCGAAACCCAAAAACTTTTAGCACAGTCTGCTGGTCATGTTTAATGTGGAGGGATTTCATTGTAACTTGGTAGGATGAATCCTTCTGATGTCCAGATGCGAATTTCCCATTTGGGCATGATCTGCCAAACGTGACGACTGCCCGAGCCCAAAACTCGAAAACCTTTAGCACAGTCTACAGGTCATATTTATTGAGGAATTTCATTGTAACTTGGTGGGTTGACTTCATACAATGTCTAGATGAGAAAGTCCCCCTTTGGACGTGATTGGGCTACTGTGACGGCTACAGGAGCCCAAAGCCCGAAAACCTTTAGCACAGTCTAGAGGTCATATTTATGAAACGATTTCATTGTAACTTGGCAGGATGACTCGAAATAATGTCTAGATGAGAACGTACCATTTTGATCGCGATCATGCAGCCTTGATGGGTGCCCGAGCCCAAAAACCTTTAGCATAGGCAAAAGGTCATATTTATGGAAGGATTTCATCGTAACCTGTTAGGTTGACTCCATATAATGCCTAGATGATGACATCCCCTTTCGGTCGTGATTGGTCAGTTGTGATGGCTACAAGTGCCCGAAGCCCGAAAACCTTGAGCACAGTCTACAGGTCATATTTATGAAGGGATTTCATTGTAACTTCTTAGGATCACTCCAGATTATGCTCAGATGAGATTGTCCTCTATGGTTGCGATCATTCACCAGTGATGGCTGCCCGAGCCCGAAGCCTGAAAACCTTTAGCACAGTCTACAGGTCATATTTATGAAGGGATTTCATTGTAACTTGGTAGGTTAACTTCATATAATGTCTAGATGAGAACGTGCGATCATTCACCCATGATGGCTGCCCGAGCCCGAAGCCCGAAAACCTTTAGCACAGTCTACAGGTCATATTTATGAAGGGATTTCATTGTAACTTGGTAGGTTAACTTCATATAATGTCTAGATGAGAACGTCCCCTTTTGGACATGATTGGGCAACTGTGATGGCTAAAGGTGCCCGAAGCCTGAAAACCTTTAGCACAGTCTACAGGTCATATTTATGAGGGAATTTCATTGTAACTTGATAGGATGACTCCAAATAATGTCTAGATGAGAACGTCCCCTTTTGATCGTGATCATTCAGCCTTGATGGGTGCCCGAGCCCAAAAACCCTTAGCATAGGTAAAAGGTCATATTTATGGAAGGATTTCGTTGTAACCTATTAGGTTGACTCCATATAATGCCTAGATGATGACATCCCCATTTGGTCGTAATTGGTCAGCTGTGTTGGCTACAAGTGCCCGAAGCCCAAAAACCTTGAGCACAGTCTACAGGCCATATTTATGAAGGGATTTCATTGTAACTTCATAGGATAATTCCAGATGATGCCCAGATGAGATTGTCCCCTTTGGTTGCGATTATTCAACCATGATGGCTGCCCGAACCCGAAGCCTGAAAACCTTAAGCACAGTCTACAAGTCATATTTGTGAAGGGATTTCATTGTAACTTGGTAGGTTGACTTCATATAATGCCTAGATGAGAACATCCCCTTTTGGACATGTTTGGGCAACTTTGACGGCTAAAGGTGCCCGAAGCCCAAAAACCTTTAGCACTGTCTACAGGTCATATTTATGAAGGGATTTCATTGTAACTTGGTAGGCTGACTCCAAATAAGGTCAAGATGAGAACGTCCCATTTTGGCCGTGATCATTCAGCCTTGATGGGTGCCCGAGCCCAAAAACCTTTAGCATAGGCAAAAGGTTATATTTATAGAAGGATTTCATTGTAACATTGTTAGGTTGACTCCATATAATGCCTAGATGATGACATCCCCTTTTGGTCGTGATTGGTCAACTGTGATGGCTACAGGTGCCCGAAGCCCGAAAACCTTAAACACAATCTACAGGTCATATTTATGAAGGGATTTCATTGTAACTTCGCAGGATCACTCCAGATGATGCCCAGATGAGATTGTCCCCTTTGGTTGCGATCATTCAACCATGATGGCTGCCCAAGCCCGAAACCCGAAAACCTTTAGCACAGTCTTCAGGTCATATTTATGAAGGGATTTCATTGTAACTTGGTAGGTTGACTTCATATAATGTCTAGATGAGAACGTCCCCTTTTGGACACGAGTGGGCAACTGTGACGGCTTCAGGGGCCCAAAGCCCGAAAACCTTTAGAACAGTCTACAGGTCATAATTATGAAGGGATTTTATTGTAGCTTGGTAGGATGACTCCAAATAGTGTCCAGATGAGAACGTCCCCTTTTGGTCACGATCATTCAGCCTTGATGGCTGCCCGAGCCCAAAAACCTTTAGCATGTCTGTAGGTCGTATTTATGGAAGGATTTCATTGTAACTTGTTAGGTTGACTCCATATAATGCCTAGATGATGACATCCCCTTTTGGTCGTGGTTGGTCAACTGTGATGTCTACAGGTGCCTGAAGCCCGAAAACCTTTAGCACAGTCTACAGGTCGTATTTATGGAGGGATTTCATTGTAACTTGGTAGGTTGACTTCATATAATGTCTAGATGAGAACGTCCCCTTTGGACTCAATTGGCTGCCCAAGCCCGAAACCCGAAAACCTTTAGCACAGTCTTCAGGTCATATTTATGATGGGATTTCATTGTAACTTGGTAGGTTGACTTCATATAATGTCTAGATGAGAACGTCCCCTTTTGGACACGAGTGGGCAACTGTGACGGCTACAGGGACCCGAAGCCCGAAAACCTTTAGCACAGTCTACAGGCCATATTTATGAAGGGATTTTAATATAATTGATAGGATGACTCATTTTGGAATAATATCATTGTAATTTTGTTGATATATGTTAACTGTGAGGGCCACATATATTAACTGTGAGGTCATATTAACCCACCCCTCAGATCTTTAGTACAGTGTACACCTCATATTATTTTTATCATAAACATAGCATACAGGGAACAGAAATGAACATATTCCCAATTATCACAATTCTTGTCTTATTTCATAATCCTTTCATAAACATTGAACATTATCCTTTTCATCAAACACAACACACAAGTTAAGCTACAGTGTCATTGACACTTTCATTTGTTTTTTTATGCATTTTGGTCAATTTTAAGACAAAAAAAAAAATTTTTGTTTTTTTTACACTGAAAATTTGGTGGCCGGGTGGGACTTTGAAAATTTTTTACCAAAATCCATAAATTAGTTTTTTGGTTTTTAGTTCCAACTTGACAAAGTCAAGCTGAGCTATTGCCATCACTTCTCGTCCGTCGGCGTACGTACATCCACAATTTCCTTTGGCACACCTCACAGGTCGCATTTATGATGAGATCACTTTGAAACTTGATATGCTTGTATAGGGTGACCTCTAGATGGGCGCTATCGATTTTCTTTAATTTCCGTCAAAAAATGTTGCCACGGCCAACGTTCTTAGAACATAGTTTAGTTAGACCTCAATATTTCCCTTTGGCACACCCTATAGGGCACATTTATGATCGGATTGCTTTGAAACCTGGTATGCTTGTTTGGGAAGACCTCTAGATAGAAGCTATTGATATTTTTATTCTGTACCAATGACCCAGACTTAGCTGGTGCTAACTCCTTAAATTATAGGGCCAAACACAAATTTTGCCCACCAATCCTCAAAATTTGCATCAAAAACCGAAATTCAATGTCCTATATGGTCCTCCATACTTTCTATCCACTGCGCATGCACAGTGTCAAGGAGCTCTCGAAATTGGCGCAAATGTCATTCTTTGTTTGGCCCTAAAATCAGTAACATGTCACTGATATTTGTGCTTGTAAATCTCAGTTTAAATGATGCCAGACACATAATTATGAAAGAAATGGTGGATCTTAGGATGAAATAAAGGATGAGAGGAAGAAACAGTGGCAGAATGTGTTCAGGGCTGTAACTAATAATTTTTTTACGAAATTATTTCATGTTCCCTAATTTCGGGGCATGAGTCTTATGTTGTCATTCTGGCTATGAACTTACCATTGTTTGTTCAGTGTTTCCTCTCTCCCTTTCCTTAATACCCCCCTTGCTATTCTCTCATGCTTTTGGCATAATTTTTGAATTTTTTCTTACTAAAATTTCTTGGGAGTTTTGGCTTGGTAACAGAATGATTATTCTGTTTTTTCCCCATGTTTACGTCCTCACCTTTGGGTGTTCAGACGTTGTTATCTGCATCTACCTTCTGATGTACTGCAGTTTCTTCTCTGGAAGCCTCTGTTTTACATCGGATAGCGTTTAAATTGGTTACTGATTTTGGGCCATGGTTACAGTGCCTGCAGTCATATTTCCGGTTTCTGTACACTTTTGCTTATGTTGACAACGGTTATTTCTGATAGTGATTACTTGTCTTCTATTAGTTCTGCTCATAGCCAGATACATTAATATTGTCCGGAAGTGTTGCATTAATTTTTAAAAATGTTTTAAAATATTTTGTTCACACTTAGGCTTTTTTGGGATCCATTTGGGCTCATTGTTCCCATTGGGAACTTGGGCTCTTCTAAAAAAATTTCAAAAAATTTTTTTGGGGAAATTATTTTTTTGAAATGTTATAATGGATTATATTATATTATGTATCTTTGTTTCAAGGGTTAGTGCGAGTACTATGACTATTCATGATGAAAAAATATTGTTCAAATTGTAATGCGAGGAAATCTTCCTCTGATTCTCATGTTCATTGTGCTTCTTATAGTCAATGTACTTGCACTAATTCTTGCTCAGTGTGTGCTATTTGGAATGAAAACGTTGGAGACGTGTGTCATGGTATATTGTTAGCGGTGAGGGTTCCATTCCGGTCCTCTCTCCGCAAGGTCACTCTAGTTTATCAGTCAGTATGTTTCTGTGATGTCTTCAACAAGTGTGTCTCCGTCGATGCAGTATTAGGGTTAGCGGCTAAGTGCTCATGTAAATACGACAATTGCCGAAGAGGTCCCTAGTAGGATCGAAGGCGTTGATCGTCCGCTAGTCTGCCCGGTGGAGCGACCATTTGTCGAATGGCTCGGCAGCGGGTTCATCCGTTGTGGTCCAGGGAAGCAGTTTGGGTGATGCGAGCACTATAAACATTGAACGTGCACACCCAGCCACGACTGATCCGAGGAAAGTACGGAGGAAGCCTGTCTGTCCGGTAGCTAGCTCGTCCAGGTCTATCCGGACCGCGAGCGAGAGAGGCTCCCTCTCTCTTACAGCAACATCTGGGCCACGATGTTGTATGTTCGTTCGTTAGTCGGAGCATACGTCCACTCCTGCTCGGGACGCTCCGTTGCATAGACAGTCCGATGTGGCTGTTCTATTGGCTTCCTCATCCTCACGTCAGCACACGCGACCGCACCTTGCCTATGTGACCACAGATTTCCAGGGGACGTTCGCATATTATATAAATGCAGGAATGAACATCCCTGGAGCTCCTGCTTCACTGACCAGGGAATCCACGTCGACCAGGTCACGCCATCCGCCAGCCAAGGACACGAGGCCTTTCCAGTTGGGATGTTCGTATATTATATAAATGCTGGAATGAACGTCCCTGGAGCTTCCAGCAGCTAATTACATAGGACCGCAGCTCCACAGGCCTCCGTGATGGACTAGCTATCGCAGATAGCTCAATTCATCGCAGCATCCCAGCAGCTATCAGAAACTTTTTCAATAAAGAACTATCTGAGCAAGCTGGGTCAGTTCGCTCCCCTGCAGAGTCAGTAGGGACGACCGAGATTATTATGTGGTCCAGGCAGATGGTAAAAGGGAATCAGCACGGCTGAAATTTTCCCTTTTCGAACAACTTAAGGTGCCGTAGATTTCATCCGGCATCACCTTTAGAAGTTGTTTCTCTGGACAAAAATGCTGCGTTACCTGATAAGAAACTGTAAGCGTCACTGGACACAGATTTTTTCGGCCGGGTTAGGGACACTGTCCCTGAGTTTCTGACGCAGTCCAGAAATGTCATCGGCATTTGAACTTTTGAATGACGCTATATTCAAGCTAGCCTCTAAGACTGGCAAATCCGGTTTCTTATCGCCTATGCACTATACAGCTGCCTTTCATCAATGCTAGACATTAATTTGAAATGGCAGGACAAGGCACACCGAGAGTTCCTCTGCATTTGGACTACTAGGCTGAAGTCCTGGAACGGGCATTGCCGGCATCCATGTCTATTTACACCAGAATACTGGAGAACACAATTTAGACGCATTTTCTCATGCAGATCACCTTACCAGAGTGTTATGACTATGTCTCGAAGCGAAAGAATTCTAGGATCTTCAGTCTTCCTTAAGAGTTCTTTCGAGGGCTATAGCATATTCTACATGTAACTCCACCCTTTCAGTGGCAATATGGAGTTAGTCAGACGTGAAGTCCATTTCCGCAAGAGTGGATAGTAAGGTGAAAAAAACTCTTCCAGTCGATCCGGTCTCAGGAGAGCTTCTCTTCGCCGTTAAGCTTTCTACAATCTAGATTACTAAGAAAGCTCCGGATTCTCTGCATTATACCGCTTTGAAAAAGTCGGACTCGGCAGGGAGGAGTAAGGCAGGTTCTTCGGGGGTAAATACGTCCAAAGGAAGTTCCTATAGAGGATCAAAGCCTCTACATCTTACTCTGGAGACCGTCAGAGTAGTGACTCACATAGGGGTCGTAATGCTGGCCTGAGATATCGGGTCAGACGCCCCTAGGTCGACTGGGCGAGGTGTGGGTCGTGGAGGATGTGTTTTCTCCTTCCGCAATCCTTGCAGGACCAGGAGGTGATTCCACGTCGACCAGGTCACGCCATCTGCTAGCCAAGGACACAAGGCCTTTCCAGTTGGGACGTTTCGCATATTATATAAATGCAGGAATTAACGTCCCTGGAGCTTCCAGCGGCTAATTACGTAAGACAGCGGCTCCACAGCCCTCCGTGACGGACTTGCTATCACAGATAGCTCAATTCATCGCAGCATCCCAGCAACTATCAGAAACTTTTTCAGTAAAGAACTATCTGAGCAAGCTGGGTCGGTGCGTTCCCCTGCAGAGTCAGTAAGGGATGACCAAAATTTTTATGTGGTCCAGGCTGATGGTAAAAGGGAATCAGCACAGCTGAAATTTTCCCTTTCCGAACAACTTAAGGTGGCCATAAATTTTATTCGGCGGCACCTTTTAGAAGTTGTTTCTCTGGACAAAAATGCTACGTTACCTGACAAGAAACTGAAAGTGTCACTGGACACAGACTTTTTCAGCCGGATTAAGGACACCGTCCCTCAGTTTATGACCCAGTCCAGAAATGTCATGGACATTTGAACTTTTGTATGATGCTATATTCAAGCTAGCCTCAAAGACTGGCAAAATTAGGTTTCTTATCGCCTAGCGCTATTCAGCGGCCTTTCATCAATGCAAGACATAATTTTGAAACGGCAGGACTAGGCATGCCGAGAGTTCCTCTGTGTTTGGACGACTAGGCTGAAGACCTGGACTTGTCATTGCCGGCGTCCATGTCTATTATTCCAGTATACTGGAGACGACAATATTGTCTAATAGAATTTAGACGCATTATCTCATGCAGGTCACCTTACCAAGAAGAACTTGGACGGCATTATTCAAGGTTACGGCAGCAAGTTAACGCTTCAGAACGATGTTCAGAATCTGCTTCAATTGCTCCGACATCTCGTTTTCTTAGTAAACGAAAAGAAGTCAGATCTAGTGCCGTCCTATTCATTCACCCACGTGGGAATGAGCTTGGAGACGCACAACAATCTCATTCATCTGCCGTTAACCAGAGCGATTTTAGTCAGTTGTTACGCTCGCTTTTGCCTTCACTCAGATGTAGTAACAGCGAGAGAATTCATTAGACTGACAGGTTTGTGTGTACCCACTGTGAATTTTATTCCGATGAAGCAGATACGCACTCGTCCACTCCACAGATATTTTATCTCAGAATTGGAGTGTGAAGACTCATTCGCTCAAATCGAACATTGTCATGTCGAATCAAGTGAACAAGGGTTTCAGACTTGGGTAAATTTTCAGTGGTTAACTCAAAGAGTACCACTGCAACTGCCGGATCCGAGTTTAACGATAATGACGGATGCGAGTTAAACAGGTTGCGGCGCAACTCTGAACCCAATAGTTTCAGGGTGCCAGGGTCTTTAGGATCTGCAGTTCCTAACAAGTACATAAACATCAAGAAATGATTTCAATATGGCTTGCACCATGTCAGTGAATGAACATTCTTCAGAATTCGCATGTTCAAATTCTGTCCGACATTTCAACAGTAGTAGCGTATATTCGGAACTTGGGAGGCACTCATTCCATTCCGTTATTCAATTTAACGGGAAGGATCCTTCTGTTTGTCCTAGAGCATCAAGTTCTTCTATCGGTCTGTCATATTCTGGGTCGTCTGAACGTTTTAGCGGACTCCTTTTCGCGGATAGGTCGTTTGTTGTCATCAGAATGGACTCTCAACAACAATTTTTCAATCAGATTTGCTACCAATGGGATCGTCCAAGGGTAGACTTTTTTGCGACGCATCTCAACTATCAGTTGCAGACGTATGTGTCGCCGTGTCCAGATCCTCGAGCGTTTGAAGTAGACGCTCTCTCGATCTCTTGGGACGGAATGATAGGATATGCGTATCCTCCAGCGCCATTGATTCTGCAGATATTGCTTAAGATAAAGCAATCTCACTGCAAATTATGTTGGTAGCATCTCTGTCACCCCAGAGACCATGGATAAATCTTTTCAGGTGTCTGCTGCGGAAGCTTCCTCCATAAGAGGATCTTCTTTCGCAGGGGAAATCGCGCACACTGCATCACAACCCGCAAGGTCTCAACCTTCACGTATTTTCGTTGTGCAGTCCTTCTTGAACGGCAAGCAGTTTACAGGACGAGCAGTGGACACAATTTCTAACTGTAGGAGGACCTCCTTTTCGCTAAATTATTCTAAGTGGAAGGTTTTCTCACGTTGAGGTTGGGATCATTCTGTTGATACCTATGCACATCATGATAGTTTATGAAGGGATTTCATTGTAACTTGGTAGGTTGACTTCATATAATGTCTAGATGAGAACGTCCCCTTTTGGACACGAGTGGGCAACTGTGACGGCTTCAGGGGCCCAAAGCCCGAAAACCTTTAGAACAGTCTACAGGTCATAATTATGAAGGGATTTTATTGTAGCTTGGTAGGATGACTCCAAATAGTGTCCAGATGAGAACGTCCCCTTTTGGTCACGATCATTCAGCCTTGATGGCTGCCCAAACCCAAAAACCTTTAGCATGTCTGTAGGTCGTATTTATGGAAGGATTTCATTGTAACTTGTTAGGTTGACTCCATATAATGCCTAGATGATGACATCCCCTTTTGGTCGTGGTTGGTCAACTGTGATGTCTACAGGTGCCTGAAGCCCGAAAACCTTTAGCACAGTCTACAGGTCGTATTTATGGAGGGATTTCATTGTAACTTGGTAGGTTGACTTCATATAATGTCTAGATGAGAACGTCCCCTTTGGACGCAATTGGCTGCCCAAGCCCGAAACCCGAAAACCTTTAGCACAGTCTTCAGGTCATATTTATGAAGGGATTTCATTGTAACTTGGTAGGTTGACTTCATATAATGTCTAGATGAGAACGTCCCCTTTTGGACACGAGTGGGCAACTGTGACGGCTACAGGGGCCCGAAGCCCGAAAACCTTTAGCACAGTCTACAGGCCATATTTATGAAGGGATTTTAATATAACTTGATAGGATGACTCATTTTGGAATAATTTCATTGTAATTTTGTTGATATATGTTAACTGTGAGGGCCACATATATTAACTGTGAGGTCATATTAACCCACTCCACAGATCTTTAATACAGTGTACACCTCATATTATTTTTATCATAAACATAGCATACAGGGAACAGAAATGAACATATTCCCAATTATCACAATTCTTGTCTTATTTCATAATCCTTTCATAAACATTGAACATTATCCTTTTCATCAAACACAACACACAAGTTAAGCTACAGTGTCATTGACACTTTCATTTGTTTTTTTATGCGTTTTGGTCAATTTTAAGACAAAAAAAATTTTTTTTGTTTTTTTTTACACTGAAAATTTGGTGGCCGGGTGGGACTTTGAAAATTTTTTACCAAAATCCAGAAATTAGTTTTTTGGTTTTTAGTTCCAACTTGACAAAGTCAAGCTGAGCTATTGCCATCACTTCTCGTCCGTCGGCGTACGTACATCCACACTTTCCTTTGGCACACCTCACAGGTCGCATTTATGATGAGATCACTTTGAAACTTGATATGCTTGTATAGGGTGACCTCTAGATGGGCGCTATCGATTTTCTTTAATTTCCGTCAAAAAATGTTGCCACGGCCAACGTTCTTAGAACATAGTTTAGTTAGACCTCAATATTTCCCTTTGGCACACCCTATAGGGCACATTTATGATCGGATTGCTTTGAAACCTGGTATGCTTGTTTGGGAAGACCTCTAGATAGAAGCTATTGATATTTTTATTCTGTACCAATGACCCAGACTTAGCTGGTGCTAACTCCTTAAATTATAGGGCCAAACACAAATTTTGCCCACCAATCCTCAAAATTTGCATCAAAAACCGAAATTCAATGTCCTATATGGTCCTCCATACTTTCTATCCACTGCGCATGCACAGTGTCAAGGAGCTCTCGAAATTGGCGCAAATGTCATTCTTTGTTTGGCCCTAAAATCAGTAACATGTCACTGATATTTGTGCTTGTAAATCTCAGTTTAAATGATGCCAGACACATAATTATGAAAGAAATGGTGGATCTTAGGATGAAATAAAGGATGAGAGGAAGAAACAGTGGCAGAATGTGTTCAGGGCTGTAACTAATAATTTTTTTACGAAATTATTTCATGTTCCCTAATTTCGGGGCATGAGTCTTATGTTGTCATTCTGGCTATGAACTTACCATTGTTTGTTCAGTGTTTCCTCTCTCCCTTTCCTTAATACCCCCCTTGCTATTCTCTCATGCTTTTGGCATAATTTTTGAATTTTTTCTTACTAAAATTTCTTGGGAGTTTTGGCTTGGTAACAGAATGATTATTCTGTTTTTTCCCCATGTTTACGTCCTCACCTTTGGGTGTTCAGACGTTGTTATCTGCATCTACCTTCTGATATACTGCAGTTTCTTCTCTGGAAGCCTCTGTTTTACATCGGATAGCGTTTAAATTGGTTACTGATTTTGGGCCATGGTTACAGTGCCTGGAGTCATATTTCCGGTTTCTGTACACTTTTGCTTATGTTGACAACGGTTACTTCTGATAGTGATTACTTGTCTTCTATTAGTTCTGCGCATAGCCAGATACATTAATATTGTCCGGAAGTGTTGCATTAATTTTTAAAAATGTTTTAAAATATTTTGTTCACACTTAGGCTTTTTTGGGATCCATTTGGGCTCATTGTTCCCATTGGGAACTTGGGCTCTTCTAAAAAAATTTCAAAAAATTTTTTTGGGGAAATTATTTTTTTGAAATGTTATAATGGATTATATTATATTATGTATCTTTGTTTCAAGGGTTAGTGCGAGTACTATGACTATTCATGATGAAAAAATATTGTTCAAATTGTAATGCGAGGAAATCTTCCTCTGATTCTCATGTTCATTGTGTTTCTTATAGTCAATGTACTCGCACTAATTCTTGCTCAGTGTGTGCTATTTGGAATGAAAACGTTGGAGACGTGTGTCATGGTATATTGTTAGCGGTGAGGGTTCCATTCCGGTCCTCTCTCCGCAAGGTCACTCTAGTTTATCAGTCAGTATGTTTCTGTGATGTCTTCAACAAGTGTGTCTCCGTCGATGCAGTATTAGGGCTAGCGGCTAAGTGCTCATGTAAATACGACAATTGCCGAAGAGGTCCCTAGTAGGATCGAAGGCATTGATCGTCCGCTAGTCTGCCCGGTGGAGCGACCATTTGTCGAATGGCTCGGCAGCGGGTTCATCCGTTGTGGTCCAGGGAAGCAGTTTGGGTGATGCGAGCACTATAAACATTGAACGTGCACACCCAGCCACGACTGATCCGAGGATAGTACGGAGGAAGCCTGTCTGTCCGGTAGCTAGCTCGTCCAGGTCTATCCGGACCGCGAGCGAGAGAGGCTCCCTCTCTCTTACAGCAACATCTGGGCCACGATGTTGTATGTTCGTTCGTTAGTCGGAGCATACGTCCACTCCTGCTCGGGACGCTCCGTTGCATAGACAGTCCTATGTGGCTGTTCTATTGGCTTCCTCATCCTCACGTCAGCACACGCGACCGCACCTTGCCTATGTGACCACAGATTTCCAGGGGACGTTCGCATATTATATAAATGCAGGAATGAACGTCCCTGGAGCTCCTGCTTCACGGACCAGGGAATCCACGTCGACCAGGTCACGCCATCCGCTAGCCAAGGACACGAGGCCTTTCCAGTTAGGATGTTCGTATATTATATAAATGCTGGAATGAACGTCCCTGGAGCTTCCAGCAGCTAATTACATAGGACCGAAGCTCCACAGGCCTCCGTGATGGACTAGCTATCGCAGATAGCTCAATTCATCGCAGCATCCCAGCAGCTATCAGAAACTTTTTCAATAAAGAACTATCTGAGCAAGCTGGGTCAGTTCGCTCCCCTGCAGAGTCAGTAGGGACGACCGAGATTATTATGTGGTCCAGGCAGATGGTAAAAGGGAATCAGCACGGCTGAAATTTTCCCTTTTCGAACAACTTAAGGTGCCGTAGATTTCATCCGGCATCACCTTTAGAAGTTGTTTCTCTGGACAAAAATGCTGCGTTACCTGATAAGAAACTGTAAGCGTCACTGGACACAGATTTTTTCGGCCGGGTTAGGGACACTGTCCCTGAGTTTCTGACCCAGTCCAGAAATGTCATCGGCATTTGAACTTTTGAATGACGCTATATTCAAGCTAGCCTCTAAGACTGGCAAATCCGGTTTCTTATCGCCTATGCACTATACAGCTGCCTTTCATCAATGCTAGACATTAATTTGAAATGGCAGGACAAGGCGCACCGAGAGTTCCTCTGCATTTGGACTACTAGGCTGAAGTCCTGGAACAGGCATTGCCGGCATCCATGTCTATTTACACCAGAATACTGGAGAACACAATTTAGACGCATTTTCTCATGCAGATCACCTTACCAGAGTGTTATGACTATGTCTCGAAGCGAAAGAATTCTAGGATCTTCAGTCTTCCTTAAGAGTTCTTTCGAGGGCTATAGCATATTCTACATGTAATTCCACCCTTTCAGTGGCAATATGGAGTTAGTCAGACGTGAAGACCATTTCCGCAAGAGTGGATAGTAAGGTGAAAAAAACTCTTCCAGTCGATCCAGTCTCAGGAGAGCTTCTCTTCGCCGTTAAGCTTTCTACAATCTAGATTACTAAGAAAGCTCCGGATTCTCTGCATTGTACCGCTTTGAAAAAGTCGGACTCAGCAGGGAGGAGTAAGGCAGGTTCTTCGGGGGTAAATACGTCCAAAGGAAGTTCCTATAGAGGATCAAAGCCTCTACATCTTACTCTGGAGACCGTCAAGAGTAGTGACTCACATAGGGGTCGTAATGCTGGCCTGAGATATCGGGTCAGACGCCCCTAGGTCGACTGGGCGAGGTGTGGGTCGTGGAGGATGTGTTTTCTCCTTCCGCAATCCTTGCAGGACCAGGAGGTGATTCCACGTCGACCAGGTCACGCCATCTGCTAGCCAAGGACACAAGGCCTTTCCAGTTGGGACGTTTCGCATATTATATAAATGCAGGAATTAACGTCCCTGGAGCTTCCAGCGGCTAATTACGTAAGACAGCGGCTCCACAGCCCTCCGTGACGGACTTGCTATCACAGATAGCTCAATTCATCGCAGCATCCCAGCAACTATCAGAAACTTTTTCAGTAAAGAACTATCTGAGCAAGCTGGGTCTGTGCGTTCCCCTGCAGAGTCAGTAAGGGATGACCAAAATTTTTATGTGGTCCAGGCTGATGGTAAAAGGGAATCGGCACAGCTGAAATTTTCCCTTTCCGAACAACTTAAGGTGGCCATAAATTTTATTCGGCGGCACCTTTTAGAAGTTGTTTCTCTGGACAAAACTGCTACGTTACCTGACAAGAAACTGAAAGCGTCACTGGACACAGACTTTTTCAGCCGGATTAAGGACACCGTCCCTCAGTTTATGACCCAGTCCAGAAATGTCATGGACATTTGAACTTTTGTATGATGCTATATTCAAGCTAGCCTCAAAGACTGGCAAAATTAGGTTTCTTATCGCCTAGCGCTATTCAGCGGCCTTTCATCAATGCAAGACATAATTTTGAAACGGCAGGACTAGGCGTGCCGAGAGTTCCTCTGTGTTTGGACGACTAGGCTGAAGACCTGGACTTGTCATTGCCGGCGTCCATGTCTATTATTCCAGTATACTGGACACGACAATATTGTCTAATAGAATTTAGACGCATTATCTCATGCAGATCACCTTACCAAGAAGAACTTGGACGGCATTATTCAGGGTTACGGCAGCAAGTTAACGCTTCAGAACGATGTTCAGAATCTGCTTCAATTGCTCCGACATCTCGTTTTCTTAGTAAACGAAAAGAAGTCAGATCTAGTGCCGTCCTATTCATTCACCCACGTGGGAATGAGCTTGGAGACGCACAACAATCTCATTCATCTGCCGTTAACCAGAGCGATTTTAGTCAGTTGTTACGCTCGCTTTTGCCTTCACTCAGATGTAGTAACAGCGAGAGAATTCATTAGACTGACAGGTTTGTGTGTACCCACTGTGAATTTTATTCCGATGAAGCGGATATGCACTCGTCCACTCCACAGATATTTTATCTCAGAATTGGAGTGTGAAGACTCATTCGCTCAAATCGAACATTGTCATGTCAAATCAAGTGAACAAGGGTTTCAGACTTGGGTAAATTTTCAGTGGTTAACTCAAAGAGTACCACTGCAACTGCCAGATCCGAGTTTAACGATAATGACGGATGCGAGTTAAACAGGTTGCGGCGCAACTCTGAACCCAATAGTTTCAGGGTGCCAGGGTCTTTAGGATCCGCAGTTCCTAACAAGTACATAAACATCAAGAAATGATTTCAATATGGCTTGCACCATGTCAGTGAATGAACATTCTTCAGAATTCGCATGTTCAAATTCTGTCCGACATTTCGACAGTAGTAGCGTATATTCGGAACTTGGGAGGCACTCATTCCATTCCGTTATTCAATTTAACGGGAAGGATCCTTCTGTTTGTCCTAGAGCATCAAGTTCTTCTATCGGTCTGTCATATTCTGGGTCGTCTGAACGTTTTAGCGGACTCCCTTTCGCGGATAGGTCGTTTGTTGTCATCAGAATGGACTCTCAACAACGATTTTTCAATCAGATTTGCTACCAATGGGATCGTCCAAGGGTAGACTTTTTTGCGACGCATCTCAACTATCAGTTGCAGACGTATGTGTCGCCGTGTCCAGATCCTCGAGCGTTTGAAGTAGACGCTCTCTCGATCTCTTGGGACGGAATGATAGGATATGCGTATCCTCCAGCGCCATTGATTCTGCAGATATTGCTTAAGATAAAGCAATCTCACTGCAAATTATGTTGGTAGCATCTCTGTCACCCCAGAGACCATGGATAAATCTTTTCGGGTGTCTGCTGCGGAAGCTTCCTCCATGAGAGGATCTTCTTTCGCAGGGGAAATCGCGCACACTGCATCACAACCCGCAAGGTCTCAACCTTCACGTATTTTCGTTGTGCAGTCCTTCTTGAACGGCAAGCAGTTTACAGGACGAGCAGTGGACACAATTTCTAACTGTAGGAGGACCTCCTTTTCGCTAAATTATTCTAAGTGGAAGGTTTTCTCACGGTGAGGTTGGGATCATTCTGTTGATACCTATGCACATCATGATAGTTTACAGATTGGATCTAATGTCTCTTTATCTAAGTTACGGAAAACTTTTTGATAAATAGACTTAGAACCCTTAGATTAATTCCTAAGTGGAATTTAGCTTGGGTTTCTCTTAAGCTTAAAGAAGCACCATTTGAGCCCCTTGATACAATGGACTTCAAATTCTTATGTTATAAGACAGCTTTCTCTCAGCCTTCTCTTCGGCTAGAAGAGTTAGTGAGCTTCAGGCACTATCTGTTGATGATTCTCACTTCGTAGTGTAGGTAATACTATTACCTTGACTACTAAGGTTGGATTTTTGACTAGAATCAGGCTCCTATAAGTATCCGGAATCTATTTTTATTAAGGCTCTTCCGTCTTCAGACGGGCATATGCCTTTAATCTGTCCTCTTAGAGCTATACGTTTTTTTACAAACATAGATCTGAGTTTATCAGAAAGGGACGTAAAAATCTCTTTCTGTTGCAAGGTGGATTCAATTAACTATCCGTACTGCTTATGAAAAATTATCTTCAACTCAGCAGTCTGTACTTTAGATTTTGGCGCATGAAGTATCTGTTCTGGCAGCGTATCTGTCCTGCTGCCCTCTTCACTCTGGGGTATTTGACCCACGTCTAGGGAAAGGTGGGGGGGGGCGGGATGGTGTTCCCTTATATCACCTGCTTTATAGGGAAAAGCAAGGGAATACCTCCTGTGGAGTCAGTAATTCCGAGTCGGTGCCGGGATGGTTTTACAGTGTAAAGCTAATTCATATAATATTTTAAAAGTGTAGCTCGGTGGGAAACATTTGTATATGTCATGGATCATACGAGCGCTAATATACAATCCTTGAACACTTTTTAATGAGTATAAAGAGTCTCATTATCTGGACTATCTTTAATTATTGGCCTTCCTTTAATAAGATTAGTATAAGGGATTATACTGGATGTTAATAGAGATCATTGATGATTATTGTGCTCAATTACGGAATGGTATTGTGTCTTTCTTTTTTTGATACAAACAAGAAAGATACATATAAAACCTGTGCTCCTCTTCTCCTTGAGGGGATAATTCTGTTTTCATGTAATTGAGTCTATTGGATTTTCTTGTATGTCCTAGGCCCTCCAGCCTTTTTTCTATTCAGCTAAGTCTGGGTCATTGGTACAGTATAAAAATGTTAAAAAATTTATAGTAATTTATATATTTTTTATACTTACCAATGACCCAGACGGGTATGGCCCTCCCATGAGTTGGGAACTCATACCTCCCTGCTGATTATAGTTTCCAGGCACTGGTTGTAAGAATGACATTTGTGCCAATTTCGAGAGTTCCTTTACACTGCACATGCGCAGTGGATAGAAAGTATAGAGGACCATATAGGACATTGAATTTCGGTTTTTGATGCAAATTTTGGGGATTGGGGGGCAAAATTTGTGTTTGGCCCTATAATTTAAGGAGTTAGCACCAGCTAAGTCTGGGTCATTGGTAAGTATAAAAAATATATAAATCACTATAAATTTTTTAACTTTCTTCAATTTTCGTTGAAAAATTTTGCCACCACCAACGTTCTTAGAACTTAGTTTAGTCAGACCTCAATATTTCCCTTTGGCACACCCTACAGGGCACATTTATTAGCTCAACTTGACAAAGTCAAGCTGAGCTATTGCCATCACTTCTCGTCCGTCGGCGTACGTACATGTGGGTGTACATATGTTAGTTCACAATTTCCTTTGGCACACCTCACAGGTCGCATTTATTTTCATTTCCTTTAAAAAATTATTGTCGTTTTCACCAGCCTTTGAACTTACTGCATTTGTGTAGCAACTTATCCCTTTTGCACACTCTGCAGGGTATATTTATGAATTTCCATAAAAAAGAGAAAAAAAAAACATTGCCACAAGCATTGACATTCAAACTTTGTGCATTTGTGCATTAACATCTTCCTTTGGCATGCCTCAGAGGGTGCATTCATTATCAGGTTGTTTTGAAACTTTGTATGCTTATGCAGGATGACAAAGATAGGAGCTATCGATTTTCTTTTCATTTCCATCAGAAACTGTTGCTGTTAGAAACAGTCTTTGAATTTATTGCATTTGTGCATTAACATTCCTCTTTGACATGGCCTACAGGCCACATTTATCAGGATTTTTTTTTTAACTTGGTGTGCTAATTGGGCAAGACCTTTAGATAAGAGCTATTGATTAGCATTCATTCCTGTGAAAAAAGTTGCCATTTACAATAACCTCTGAACTTACTGCATTTGTGTATCAACATTCTTCCTTTAGCCAGTCTTACAGTTTACATTTATAAATTCAATGATTACTCTTGACGTTGTGCACACTCAGTGCTGTTATGTTGAAATTTCACCAAATAACATTGGTACCATTGATCTTCAATTTTGCCATCATTTCACTTATAACTTACCAAGTTCAAGTTTGTCAAGTTGAGCTCCAGTGTCATTGACACTTTCATTTATGAGTTTTGGTCAATTTTAAGAAGAAAAAAAAATTTTAGTCTGAAAATATTTTGTTTGGGACTTCGAAAATTTCCAAATAAAAATAAAAAAAAAATCTGTTTTTTATGTGTTTATCTCAATTTTGGGATGTAAAAGTGCAGGAACTGAAAATAGAAGGAAATCCTGTGTACTGTGTGGGCACAATCGCTTCATCTAGTTGGTATATGCTTTTCTTAGGAGAGGCGTATGCAGCTTATTCAAGTCAAGTCCCTGGTTTGATATTTAGACTACCATGTCAGGTGAGCGCCTTAAGGCCCCCTGGGGCCTCTAGTTCAGTTTACCACCATTTGTAGCTCAACGTGACAAAGTCAAGCTGAGCTATTGCTGTCACCTCTCGTCCGTCTGCATACGTAAGTACGTCCACAATTTCCTTTGGCACGCCGCACAGGTTGCATTTATCATCAGATCGCCTTGAAACATGGTATGCTTGTTTGGGGTGACCTCTATATGGGAGCTATCAATTTTCTTCCATTTCCCTCAAAAAACATTGCCGCCGGCAACGGCCTTTGAACTTAGTTTAGTCAGACCTCAATATTTCACTTTAGCCAACCCTGCAGGGCACATTTATAATCTGATTTCTTTGAAACCTAGTATGCTTATTTGGGGTGACCTCTAGATGGGAGCTATCGATTTTCTTCTATTTCCGGTAAAACATGTTGCCGCTTGCAGCGACCTTTGAACTTAGTCAGGCATCAATATATTCCTTTGGCACGCCCTACAGGGCACATTTATGATCAGATCGGTAAAAAAAAACACTATGGCTGTTAGCAACAATTTTTGAATCTATTGCATTTGTGCATTTACATTCTTTTTTGACAGGGCACATTTATCATAGGATTGTTTTTGAACTTGGGGTGCTCATTAGGCAAAACCACTACATGTAGATTCATTTCTGTGAAAAAAGTTGCTGTTTACAATGACCTCTGAACTTACTGCATTTGTGTATCAACTTTCTTCCTTTAACCAGCCCTACAGTTTACATTTAAAAACGCATGGACTGTTCTGACATTGTGCACACACAATGCTGTTATGTTGAAGTTTCACCAAATAACATTGGAACCAACGATCTTCAAATTTACCATTTCAAGTTTGTCAAGTTGAGCTACAGTGTCATTGACACTTTTATTGATATTTTTACATCACTTGAAATTTTAAAAAAATGTCCATTCTATTTCTACTGCCAAAC
The DNA here is from genome assembly GCA_031216915.1 of Pictodentalium vernedei. Taxonomy (NCBI): domain Eukaryota; kingdom Metazoa; phylum Mollusca; class Scaphopoda; order Dentaliida; family Dentaliidae; genus Pictodentalium; species Pictodentalium vernedei. Next base: position 724,540 of record CM062293.1, on the reverse strand, counting down.
ACAACAAATATTAGCAATTCTAAAAACTGTGTTGCTGCAAGACCACGCTTGGTTAAGGTATGATAACTCATAAGACATGTATGCCTATGAAAAACTATTCAACAAATTTGGAGTGACATGGGATGCCAAATGGATGGGAAGAAAAGCTATTCAACAAGTTTGGAGTGACATGGGATGCCAAATGGAGGGGAATGAAAAGCTATTCAACAAGTTTGGAGTGACATGGGATGCCAAATGGAGGGGAATGAAACGTTATTCAGCAAGCGTGGAGTGAAATCGGTTTCCAAATGGAGGGAATGAAAAGCTATTCAGCAAGTTTGGAGTGACATCAGACCCCAAATGGAGGGGAACGAAAAGCTATTCAACAAGTTTGCAGTGACATTGGATGCCGAATGGAGGGGAATGAAAAGCTATTCAACAAGTTTGGAGTGACATCAGTTGCCAAATGGAGGGGAATGAAAAGCTATTCAGCAAGTTTGGAGTGACATCAGATGCCAAATGGAGGGGAATGAAAAGCTATCAACAAGTTTGGAGTGACATTGGATGCCAAATGGACGGGAATGAAAAGCTATTCAACAAGTTTGGAGTGACAGATGCCAAATGGATGGGAATGAAAAGCTATTCAGCAAGTCGGGAGTGACTTTGGATGCCAAATGGAGGGGAATGAAAGCTATTCAGCAAGTTTGGAGTGACATGGGATGCCAAATGGAGGGGAATGAAAAGCTACTGCGCAAGCTTGGAGTGAAATCTGTTGCCAAATGGAGGGGAATGAAAAGCTATTCCACAAGTTTGGAGTGACATGGGATGCCAAATGGAGGGGAATGAAAAGCTATTCAGCAAGCTTGGAGTGAAATCAGTTGCCAAATGGAGGGGACATTGGATGCCAAATGGAGGGGAATGAAAAACTATTCAACATGTTTGGAGTGACATGGGATGCCAAATGGATGGGAATAAAAAGCTATTCAACAAGTTTGGAGTAACATCGGATGCCAAATGGATGGGAATGAAAAGCAATTCAACAAGTTTGAAGTGACATCGGATGCCGAATGGATGGGAATGAAAAGCTATTCAACAAGTTTGGAGTGACATTGGATGCCAAATGGAGGGGAATGAAAAGCTATTCAACAATTTTGGAGTGACATCAGACCCCAAATGGAGGGGAAGGAAAAGCTATTCAACAAGTTTGGAGTGACATTGGATGCCAAATGGAGGGGAAGAAAAAGCTATTCAACAAGTTTGGAGTGACCTCGGATGCCAAATGGACGGAAATGAAAAGCTCTTCAGCAAGTATGGAGTGACATTGGATGCCAAATGGAGGGGAATGAAAAGTTATTCAGCAAGTTTGGAGTGACATTGGATGCCAAATGGAGGGGAATGAAAAGCTATTCAGCAAGTTTGGAGTGCCATTGGACCTCAAATGGAGGGGAATGAAAAGCTATTCAACAAGTTTGGAGTCACCTCAGATGCCAAATAGAGGGGAATGAAAAGCTATTCAGCAAGTTTGGAGTGACATCGGACCCCAAATGGAGGGGATTGAAAAGCTATTCAACAAGTTTGGAGTGCCATCGGACCCCAAATGGAGGGGAATGAAAAGCTATTCAACAAGTTTGGAGTGACCTCGGTGCCAAATGGAGGGAAATGAAAAGCTATTCAGCAAGTTTGGAGTGACATTGGATGCCAAATGGAGGGAAATGAAAAGTTATTCAGCAAGTTTGGAGTGACATTGCATGCCAAATGGAGGGGAATGAAAAGCTATTCAGCAAGTTTGGAATGACATGGGATGCCAAATGGAGGGGAATGAAAAGCTATTCAGCAAGCTTGGAGTGAAATTGGTTGCCAAATGGAGGGGAATGAAAAGCTATTCAGCAAGTTTGGATTGTCATCAGATGCCAAATGGAGGGGAATGAAAATCTATTCAGCAAGTTTGGAGTGACATCAGGTGCCAAATGGAGGGGAATGAAAAGCTATTCAACAAGTTTGGAGTGACATTGAATGCCAAATGGAGGGGAATGAAAAGCTATTCAGCAAGCTTGGAGTGAAATCGGTTGCCAAATGGAGGGGAATGAAAAGCTATTCAGCAAGTTTGGAGTGACATCAGATACCAAATGGAGGGGAATGAAAAGCTATTCAACAAGTTTGGAGTGACATCAAATGCCAAATGGAGGGGAATGAAACTCAATAATAACGAAGACTTGTTTCAGGACAATCTGACAAATTTAATTTTTTTATATGTTCACACCCGTATGATGTCAGAGGTCATATCAGCCACAACTGTTGAGAATTTCTTATGACTCGACAGGTCGTATCAGCCATAACTGTTGAGAATTTCTTATGACTTTACAGGTCATATCAGCCATAACTGTTGAGAATTTCTGAGGACTTTACAGGTCATATCAGCCGTAACTATTGAGAATTTCTGAGGACTTACAGGTCATATCAGCCGTAACTATTGAGAATTTCTTATGACTTGACATGTCATATCAGCCATAACTGTTGAGATTTTCTTTCTTATGACTTGACAAGTCATATCAGCCATAACTGTTGAGAATTTCTTATGACTTGACAGGTCATATCAACCATAACTGTTGAGATTTTCTTATGTCATGACAAGTCATATCAGCCATAACTATTGAGAATTTCTGATGATGGCACAACTTTTTCAGATATGATTTTTTGTGAGGATTCTATTTCCAAAATTTTAAAAAGATACCTCTTATGAATGACTGAGAATTAAAAACTATTTTAGAAATGTTGATTGGCCATTGTTTGCTATAAAGATGGAAAAATCGAAGATCTGAAAATGAGGTAAAAGGATTCCCACTCAAATGAAAAGTGATTGAATTTTGGTGGCTACTTCCTTGAAAAATGTTTGAATTTCTTTCTATCCTTGAATAATACTTAATTATCCACCACCTCCCCTGAAAAGTACTAAAATATAGTTTACCTATAACTCTGGGGATAAGAGTTTCATGACAACCCTGCTGCACGCCCCCCCCCCCCCCCCCCCCCACATACATGTAGTGTCACAAAAATGAATGGTCAGGAACCACATCTCTCTATCCCTCAAGTGCAAGCTAATTGGGGTTTTCAGAAATCAGGTCCTCAATGCAGAAATTCTTCTGTGTTGTTCATGGTATTGTCATTTCCTATCAAAATTATAATAATCTTTGAAAATCATGATCCGAATCCTTGCAAAGTGCTTTAATAGTGCTTGAATTTAATTATCTGATATCGATGGGAACCCTGAGTAACCGACTCGCAAAGGAGGTGCAGATAACTTGAAAGTTTCATGATGGTATGTAAATGAAAATAACCTGAAGATGAAGTATGAAGAAGATACAAAAACACACCGAAACAGGCTTATTATAATCACAATATAGCTTTTCAACTTTGTTGAATAATATAACTTGCTTTGAAATTCAGATCTTTCTTAACCATTTACCTAACCTGAAAAGCAGACGACACTTGCAAAAAAAATTCTTGATTAACTATTTTTTTTCATTTTTTGTCTCAAAAACATAGGTTATGACCCCTCATTGGAACGAGCTTGACAAGCTCATTCCAACGAGGGGTCATAAACCTGTGTTTTTGAGACAAAAAATGAAAAAATAATGAAAATTAATTGGCGATTTTTGAGAATAGCGCTGGCCGGTTTTGGCCATTACGTTGGGTAAAGGGTTAAACAGAAATGAAAAAAAAAAATTTTTTCTATTTCAGGTTGGAGAGTTTTTTGATGTTGAATGTTTTGATGATGACCACATGATTATTGTAGAAGGTTGTTCAATAAAAAATAAAGATAGCATAGCAAGAGGTTTGAAAAAATTGAACCAGATTCTCATAGAAGAACATGCTGTGCAGGCCAACATGGAACAAAGTGCAAACAAAATTTAGAAATTTAGCAACAATTACAAATTCATTCAAAATATTTGCAATTCACTCATTATCATCTTTGAATTTGGAGATTCATCTTGTTTCATCATTGTGAATTTTCAGTTTTTAGCTCACCTGACTGAAAGTCAGGGTGAGCTCAGGCGATCACTATCTGTCTGCCATCCATCATCCGTCTGTCCATCCGTCTGTCCGTCCGTTGTGAACTTTACATTATCGACTTCTCCTCCTAAACCCCTGGGCAAAATTGAACCAAATTTGATATGCATGGTCCTTATCATACGTCCATTCAAGTTTGTTCAAATAAATTTGCCACGTTCCATAGGGAGGGGGTGAGAAAAATGCTCTAGAATTCTAGAAAATTCTTCTCATGAACCAGTGGGTACAATGACTTGATATTTGGTATGGAGCTTCCTTCTGAGGTGTAGAATCAAGTTTGTTCAAACAAAGTTCGTGGAGCAATATTTGCCTTTGTATTTGCCTTTGTGGAGTAATATTTGCCTTTGCAAGATTTTTTTCATCCGTTTTGAACGAAATTTGGTATGTGCTATTTTTAAGTCAAAAGTACTCAATTTATGCTAAAAACAATTCCCATCTTCCCCGTGGGAACTCCAGGAACTAAAAATAGAAAATGTTTTCAAACTCCCATATTTCCCAAACCACATGGAATAGTGAACTTATTTGGCATGAAGAATCCTTTGGACCAGTAAAATCGAATGATAAAAAAAATTGCCATCGGTTGTGTCAGGGTGTTCTTTTGGGGGAGGGTGGCATCGAAAAAATGCTGAGTCAGCATATTTGCAAATATTAAAAAAATTGTCTTCTCCAGAACCACTGATCAGAATCTTCGGATATTTGGCATACAACATCCATAGAGGGGTCAGATTCAAGTTTGTTCAAATCGAGTCCCTGGGTTAATACTTGAGCTCCCCAAAATTTTACCTTATTGCAATTTGGGGAAATTTCTTTAGAAATCCTTTCTTCAGCTTCAGTCAGAATGCTTTCATATGTTGTATGCAACATCTTCAGGGGGTTCAGATTCAAATTTGTTCAAGTCGGGTCCCTGGGTTAATATTTAATAATTTCTTGACTTCATTCCTCTGTAGTGTTGATGAACCATGACTAACTGAATGTGATCTTCTTTGAACCACTTTATCACATGAGTGATTAAGGCTCCTCTTATTTGTTAAGAGGCTGCTGGTTATGCTTGATCTTAAATCCATATTTATTATTCCGAGTGAGTTTTACCAAGCTATTGGTGGTAAAACTGGGTCATCTCAGGTTATTAGAAATCTGATATGGTATTCATAATGTTATAACAGTATAAGTTCCAAAACAAGGTTCATAACAACAGTGCCCCAGAACTATTACCAATAATACTTGTGTTGAAGTTGGTGCTCAGTATAACCCATTAGGTTTTATAATTTAATAAAATATATTTGAACATAGCAGCAAAAAGCTCTATTGACCTTATTTCCATTTCCATAAGGTCAATAGAGCCATTAACTCTTTACCTTACATGAAAAGCAGACGACACTTGCATACAAAATTCTTGAATAACTAATTTTTTTCATTTTTGTCTCAAAAACATAGGTTATGACTCCTCATTGGAACAAGCTCGATGAGCTCGTTCCAAAGAGGGGTCATAACCTATGTTTTTGAGACAAAAAATTAAAAAATAATGAAAATTAATTGGCGATTTTTGTGAATAGTGCTGCCCGGTTTTGACCGTTACGTTGGGTAAAGGGTTAATTTATTGGAACTTTCTCAGCAGAACCATACACATATGGATGTCACTTGAATTGGCATACAGTACAAGTCAAAATAAAGCTGTAGGATAACCACTATAAACAGTGTAACTTTCTCTGTCTACACCGGCAGGGAGCTTTCCAGAAAATGATGTCAGATTCTGGTCTTATCAGTGCACAAGCGGTAGGAAACTTAGTTTATTGCAGTTATGTTACAACTTATTTCGACTTGTACTGGTATGTGCCAGTTCTTTTAGCAACAATATCTGAATGGTTTCATTGAAAAATAGAGATGAAATTTTTCCCCCATGAGTGGAATTTAGTTTATTTTTAAAAAAAACTTTCTTGGATAAATGGTTGACTGATATAGATTCACCTTTTAAACAATGAAAACCTGTACACAGGAATTGGAAATGAAGAAAGCATGTAATCAGAGACAATTTTGTCATCCAATCATTATAGAATTATGGCACTGGGGGGACAAATGCAAGTCTGTGAGAGAATTACGTTTTCCCATTCCTGTGACCTTGACCTTTGTCACTCGAGCATGGAGTTGCTGTGGAAAAAAAACTTCCATTAGGTATCAAGAAACTAAATGTTTTCCCATAGGCGCCGATTATAACTTTCAGGCTATAGCGGGGGAGGAATTCGTCACATACAGGTGAATTGTGCACTTGGTGATACCTTCTTGAAATTTGGCACACTGTTAGTGTAGGCTATGAGGTTCTCAAAAACGATCGGCTACAAGTTGACACCGACCGGTGGCGACCAGTAGCGGCACAATCCAAAATGGCCGCCAGCGGCTGAAGGGAACCTCCTTTTCGACGGTCTACCGACTATACATCCGATTGTAAGGGCGCGAAAGTGAACTCTGATCCACGCACGTGTTGGAAACAGACGTGGGAGATGATGTAGAATAAAACGAGATTCTCTATACGGACGCATCAATTTCTTGGAACTTGAAAAGAGCGTTGTTTCTCCGGGATCAGCGTCATTCAGGCAAACCTGAATGACGCTGATCCCGGAGAAACAACGCTCTTTATGAAGCAGTCTCTTTGCCATACAATCTCTTGTTTGGCGTAATTCCGCAAGCAATTCTGATTTGTCTGTCGAAATTAATTCGAGAACGCGATTGTTCACAAAAATCATTCACAGAATGAGTGAGAATCCTCTTCGTGTACGGACTAGTACTGACTGGGAACGTTGTTGCTTTTGCCAGCAAGACAGTTCCAAGAAATTGATGCGTCCGTATAGAGAATCTCGTTTTCATGACGCCTATAAAGCTATTGAGGAAGACATAACGCGCTTCCTAGATAATGGCGTTGAGCTTCCATATAATTTGACCATTGATTGTTTGATGAGAGAGAGTGATGAGTGTATGTCGATGTCACTGTTGACGAATAAGGCAATATATCATAAGACATGCCGTGACAGTATTCGGACTCACATCGTACAGCGCGTGCTACACAAGCGAGAGCGAAATGAGGCAGTGGCATCCTGCTCCACGCTGAGTCCTAAAAGAACACGGACAAGTTTTGAATCTGGCTGTGACAGGAAACTGCCCCAGTGTGTTTATTGTCACAAACGCGAAGGTGACAGCAGTGAGCCTATTTGCAGATCAATGTCTGATAACAATAAACTCAAAATTATGGCAAAGGAAGCCGAGAACTGGGTTGTTTTTTCTCGGGTCAATGCAGCATTTGATTCCGCTGCTAGTGATCTTTACTATCACAAAACCTGTTATTGTAAGCTTGCCAATGAAGCACGAGCGGCTAAATCTAAAAAGTCGAAGAACGCCGAACATTCCGCGTCAGGCCTGCCCTATGACCCTCTCGTTATGGCAGAGCTCATAACATTTGTTGAACACAACGATTCCGCGATGAAGCTTGTCGATCTCAAGAATCTGTACAGTCGGAGGTTGAAGCAAGTCGGTTCTGATTGGCTTAGTGAAGAAATACATTCCACTCGATTCAAAGAACATTTGTTGCAGAAATTGGGCGATGGCTGGGACGCCTTCACACAGGGTAGAGATGTGTTTATTTCAAGTAGGTTTCGAGTTGGCTCCTTGTTGTCCGAATCTTTAACTCGTATAGTGTCTGAGGAAGAGGCAAAAAAGATAGTTGATGTGGGTCTTCTTCTGCGTAAACACATACTCATATCTCAAGCTCCTTTCACGGGATCATTTTCATCTTATTGCTTGAGCGAGCCTGTACCCAACTCACTCCTGACTCTTCTTAGAGTTCTACTTGAGGGCACATGTAGTATACAGAACTTAGGCGATGATGAGACTGTTAATGCCAAGACTCGAGTGGCTTGTACTATTTCACAGATGTTGATCAGCAATTCAGCGAAACGCTCCGAACATGCACAAAATGTTCACCAGAGACGTGACAGAGAAACTCCAATGCCTCTTTATGTGGGTTTGAAGTTGCATGCCCATGATCGTATGAAAAATCTTATCAGAGATTTTCATCAAATGGGACTCTCTGTCTCTTATGATCGCGTAATGGATGTTCGCAGGAGTTTCGCGAGAGCTGTTTCACTGCGGTTCAAGAACGAAGGTGTTGTAGTCCCAGCTAACTGCAAACGTAATGTTTTCTCGATAGGAACCACTGATAACATTGATGTATCTGGTAGATCTGATATGCATGGTACGTCCATCACACTAATTGGTCAACTGAGCAGGGACAATGTGGGTACTGATCCCCCACCACTGAGTTTAGATGTTCCAGAAGACACACAAATTGAACTCCCAGACGACTATGCATTTGTTCCTTTCGTTGAAGACTTTGGTGGGGACATCAGGCTTGAATCTCCAGATGAATGTAATGTACGGCCCAATGAATATGCAGATTTGAACGTGGGAGAGAATGACTGGTTGTCTCATGTGTCACAGATCAGCAATAAAGGGAAGGTTGATGGCAGCTGGCAGCTTGATGAAGTCCCTGTGACCTTTTCAGGCTTCTTTTCAAAACATGAAGATCAAGACAATGTCAAACCTCGTGCAGTTATTGGGGTATTCCCTGTTTTCAGTGAGCAGAAAGCGGACTCACTCAGTATGCAGAAGCATGCTATGTATGTGGTCAGGGAAGCTACTGCTTTCGTAAACCCCGGCCAGATACCTGTCATTGAAGGTGACTGTCCGTTGTATGCCAGGCAGAAAAAATGTCAATGGCTGTTCCCAGAGGAGATAGGTGAGGATCGAATGGTGTGTATGATTGGATTCCTGCATCTTGAAATGTGCACCCAAGAAGCTGGTGGTAAGCTTATGGGTGGTTCTGGTTGGGAGCGAATGTTTCACCTCGCAAAGATATTCACACCCGGTGTAGCATCATCCCTACTTGGTGGGAAACATGTCAAGAGGACGCGACAGGCATATCTTCTCACTCTAGCTTGGCTTGAGATCCTCAGAAAGAATGCTTATGAGATTTACTGTCAGCAGACTGGGCCCCATGAGTCATTTGAAATGTGGGAACAGAGGATTCTTTCACAATCTCCAACTGCGCGCTATTGGGGTGAAATCGTTCGGAACTTTCTCTTGACAAGCTGTCAATTCGTTCGGAACCAACGAATCGGTAACTGGCCTGGTACACTGTGTTCTATCGATGAGTTGTGCAGTTACTTTTTTGCCCTAGGACATACAAATTATTGTCGGTGGGTCCCCGTATTTCTGAGAGACATGTCTCAGCTACCCAGGCGGCATCCTTCAATCCACAACAAATTCATGGAAGGCCATTTTGTGGTCCAGCGTAGTGAGAGGAAGTTCAGTATGATGGGTTTAGATCAGAGCCAAGAACATAGTATCCAACTACTCAAAGAAGACAGTGGTCCAAAAGGTCTCTATGGCCAGGCTGAAGAGAAAGTCGTTATTGAGCTTTCAAGGTCAGAAGTTCTGCGTGTTATAGATGAGTATGAATATGCAAGTTTCCACACAACATCATCAGATAACACGGAACACCCGGAAAGTTCGGTATCAGAGCAGAAAAAATTTCTGAATCAATTGAAATCTCTCCTCGATCTGGTGAATCAGGGACTCATTATCAACCCTTATGATGAAACTAGTGGTCAGCTGGTGACATTAGATACTGGTGAATATATGGACCCCGAAGTTAGTAAGAGTTTACGGTCATTACCCGAAAGGGGCAAGCATTTATATTCCACTTTCTTGAAGGAAAGGCTTGTGGAATGCACCGTACCCCTGAATGATGTTATTCCCAAGGCAAATATATATACCTTCCTTAACCCACCCCCAGCCAACCTGGACAAAGGCCGAGACAAACTCATGTCAAGTAAAGCAACTGCCGCAATAGTTACCCAGATGTTCGTTTCACTGCAAGCCCGGTCTGATTCAAACATGGATGAGTTTTTCATGCACGAGAATGCACGTGATCCGCCAGCATTATCCGATAGAGGTAAGCTACGGAGTGGGACAAAATCTCAAATTCTCAATTGTTTACCAGCTATTCCTGCACAAGGGAAGAATTCAGCAGCTAGACAAGCTTCAGTTGTCATCTTGGATATGCCTGCTGTAGTCCATGTAATCAAACCACAGAAAGCGGATCTGTTTGGAGAATATGCTCGATTGCAATTATTGCCATACATCGAATCTCTGATTAACACGAACACCACAAGGGTTGATGCGATCTATGACTGTTACCCCGAAGGCAGTTTGAAGAATCAGACGCGAGCAAAACGCCTCGGTGAGACAGCAGTTAGGTTGATACGGGTGTCCGAGAACGTCCCTTTACCTAAAGGGAAGAATTGGCAGGCATTCTTGAAAGTTAGTGAGAATAAAGACGAATTTTTCAAGTTCCTGTCTGCTGAACTGCTGAAATTAACATCAACATCCGAGTACCAGTTGTTAACGACATCAGGAGAATATGTACTATGCAATAAGGATGTTAGCTTATGTGACATATCTCCATCGAACCACGAGGAAGCAGACACGCGCATGATGCTTCATCTCGACCATGCAGTCTCACAAGGTCACAAAATAGCTTTTCTTCGCACGGTTGATTCTGATGTCGTCATTCTGTCTTTGCACCATTTCGCAACATTCCGTGACCTTGGACTCAGTGAGCTGTGGATTGGGTTTGGAATTGGAAAGGCATATAAAGATATGCCAATTCATGAGATAGCTTCACAACTTGGACCTGATTACTGTAAGGCCCTGACTTTCTTCCACGCCTTCACAGGTTGTGATGTAACATCCAGCATGCTCGGCATTGGGAAGAAGACAGGATGGAATGCATGGATGAATTTTCCCGCATCAACTGAAATGATGATAGAATTGACTGAGAATCCGCAAGTCTTTTCAGAGGATTCCCCTCATATGCAGCATATCGAAAAACTCACCATACAGATGTACAGTAACAGTTGTGTCAGTACACGTGTCAATGATGCGAGACGGCATATGTTCACACATGGCCTTAAGTCTATGGAAAACATCCCGCCCACCAAAGCAGCTCTGTATCAACATGTAAAAAGGGTAATTCTTGTGTCATCTTTCATTTGGCATCGTGCTCTGCAGAAACACTTATGTGTGCCAGACCCATCACAGTACGGATGGGAGTGGAATCCACGTCTCAATATTCTGGTCCCATTTTGGACTCACCTAGGAGACGCAAGTGCTGCATGTGCACTGATGCTCCACTGTAGTTGTGCCAAGGCCTGCAAGGGCAATTGCAAATGCTTGAAAGCTGGATTAAGGTGCACACCTTTGTGTAAGTGTGAAGGTGGCTGTTGTAACAATATTGAGTAGTATACTGTCATGTTAGGACCAGTCATCTCCTATTCTGGTATTTTTTTTTCCATTTTCGGCCAGTTAACACATGTCATGTTTCTAGTTGAGTTGATTTTGCTAACAAATGTTCATCCCATGTGGCTTGCTACATTGTCCGGGGTATAGGAATACAGTTTTAGATTTCGGAAAATAGTCTGTTATTTACTGCACAAGACGGTGTTAATTCATGCATAGCATGATACAATATCCCCAACTATTTTGCCTCTGTACAACAGTTGATACCTTCGTTCACCCGTGTGTTCATCTATGGTATCCTTGTCTTTCTCTGGCCATAGGCCACATGTGACTAGTCAGTTCCTACTCCATAGCAAATCAACTTGGAAATCCTTCATCTTGTAGCGCACTCATGTCTCAATGAATCCATACCTGAGTTGATCTAATAAATCTAACGTAAGGTATCAAATTGCCATACCGGATCATATTTCGATAAGTTATTCGCTAAAACATTTCGACCACTCATCGACATCAAAGGTCATGTTTTGGCTCCCAGTGGTGGCTATATCTCTATATCCCTGGTAAAGTAGCATACCATGAGGGATGGGCATTAAGTGTCGGCAACATTAATCCTGACTTGGAACACACCACATCTTAACTGGCCGAAAATGAAGAATACTACTTGTAGTCAAAAAATATTCCTGTACCTCGAATGACTGCAAACATACACTCACCCCTTCTAGTCCCATTTTGCCAATGTTCTATACTGGCAAGATAACATTGTATAATTAACAACGGGAACTAATGCATCCCGAGTTCATTCCAGCACTGCCCTTGCTGGCAGACGTGTCGCTATGGTGTTGAGATTGAACCAGAACTCCTCTAGAAATTTGATAGTTTTATTTTCTTAGAAAATAAATCTATCGAAAATGCCGGAAGTTGAGAATAGACTGTCACTTTAATTGGATTATCAAATGTCCAAGTATCCCCACTGCTGCATACTATCGAGTACCCTTGTTCATGTGTTGACAGGAATCTCTCATACCATGTTCATTTGACCATTGCATTCCCGAGAAACATTCAACACTAATTTATCTACGGACGGACGATCATACTGACAGTCAGACACACAGACGCACACATCGACGGAAATTCTGATCCCATTATCCATTAATCTTCCCCCCAACTTGTTCCAAGGGCTTCACTCCATCATTCACATCAATTACAGCACATGTATGGTGTTAGGTTTGGAGCTTCAGTTGTGCGATCGGCGAAAATAGCTTTTTTTCGATCCGCTTGGCGGCCATTTTGGATTTCGCTGCTAGTGGTGGCTAGAGGATGGTGCCAACTTGTAGCCGATCGATTTTGAAATCTCTGATGCCTACCCTTACATCATGCCAAATTTCAGGAAGGTATCACCAAGTGCACAATTCTAGCGAATTCCTCCCCCGCTACTAGAAAAAATATGATTGCATCACTTTAATTTTGGCATTCAAGTATCTTTGTCAAGTATAGCCCTTCAGGTATACATATTTTTCAGGGAATTCTCAACAAAAACACACCAAAATTCAATTGTATTTTTCAGGTCCAAAATTCATCAAATCACCCTTTATTTATCTGGAATATTCAGCAATAATGCAAGTTGCCATTAAAATGTCTTAAACGTTTATTGAAACAAAAATATATTTTTGCAAGGCTGCTTATTTTTAGAGATTGCAACATTTCAAGGTGGGTAACTCTAATTCAAATATTTAGTTCAGTGATACCTTTCATCAACTCCAACCCTACCAAAGATACTTTTTACCACTTACATGAGATAAAAGAGTCGTTTCTGCATTAGAATCCAACTTTTGGCTTCTGCTGAGTCAAAAACATGGGAAATTTGTCATTTTAAGGAAAAATGTCCAAACTTTGTCAAATGGGCTTAAAAACTGTATTGCCTCCAAAAGATTTTTCTGGCCTGCTACCTAATAAATTAGCTGAGAAGGATAAAAATTCACAGCTTTCTTTAAAAACTACCCTGATCTCAGAATAAAACTAAAATTTACATCGGCACACAATATTTTGCAAAATATCTGGCTCATTTAACCAAATGACAAGCGAAATCGTGTTCTAACCCCCATGAAACAATCTGAATGTCAATTTTGTTAATTAGGGTTGCAGCCATATATTTCACCAATGTAAAAACTCTCTGCCATTTTATCCTAACAACTGATATCAAATTTTCTTCTACCAACTGATGTGGTAAAATATAAGCCTGAATAGCCACCCCTTCCCCCACCCCAGGGGAACGGGACAACTCGGCCTTGGGACATCTCGGCTTTGAGACAACTCAGCCTGGGACAAGTCAGCCTGGGACAAGTCAGCCTGGTTTTAAATTTATATCCAAAATTGATTATATTTTATTAACTTGGAAACCAATCATTGCACTAAAATTTCATATACTCACACAAGAATAAAATTATTAAAAACATTATAAGAATTAATTATATCAAGAAACACATAAAAAATTATGGTATATTAAGTTCCATTAAAAAAGCATATAATTTTGCAATTACTCATTTAAAGGCACCACTGGAACTTGATGAATAACCACAAAATTATTAGTAGCAAATTAGCTAATATATTATAGGAAGTCATTTCCCCGTGGGAACCCTGGGAAGTGAAGCAGTGCATGTTCACTGCGGTAAACAGGCTCTGTTTTACTGGTAAAATAGGACTCAGTCACCAAATCTTGGGAGGTGCAAACCCTCTCTAAAAGGGGCAACATGGCTTATTAATGCTCACCCCTGGTCTTGAGTTGATACTCATGTTGTGGTCATGATTAGCCATTGTGCAAAAATATGTGACCTTAAACTCCAACAAATAAATAAATAAATAAATAGGAAGTAATTATATTAAGAAACACATAAAAAAACTTGTCTATTAAGTTCTGTAAAAAAAATTATAGGCAAATATATTATAAGATTTAATTATATTAAAAAACGCATCAAGATTTATGGTATTTAAAGTTCGATAAAAAAAATAAAGTATTCATTGAAAGTCACCACCCATGCTTAACCATGAATAATCACAAAATTATTAAAAGAAAAAAATCATTAAAGGAAACTCACCAATATATAATCATAAAATTAGTGCACAAATATATGATAAAAATTTATATCAGAAAACAGCAAGCATACAGGTTTAAAAACAACTCATGATTAATTATTAACAGTGTTCATTTCAGTTAAAAAAGCACAAACAATTAATGAAGTCAGATCCAAGTTAACGTAAACACTCAAATAATTGTTAACAACGATCATTTCAATGCAATTACAAAACAAACAAGCACGCATAGACATGTTTTTAAATGAGCATGAAGCTAAAAAACAATCCTGAAATTGAACACTGTATTTTCCAATCAGTTCATTAGATCGTACATAGTGTATACTACTCATGAAGAGAAGACAAGATAGCTTACACAGAGTTGTTTATAAGTATTTCTTTTTTAATAGTTTTATTCCAGGAAAGCGTATTATGTATTTAGTTTGTATGTGTGTTAGGGAAGGATTATAGGGGTGAAATAAGGAAGTTTATGTGATAGGTTTACCCGAGTTTACATTTATTTACTTTAGTTGTCTTTTTTCGTGTGTTTGGTATCTTTCCTATTTCGGTTATTAGGTCCTATAAATATTTGTAAACATGAATGATAAGTGCTCGATGGGTGTCCAGACAGAGATGAGTATGGGTATTAAAGGGGGTCGGGGGAGGTGAGTTGAGGGGTGCAGGTGGGGGAGATTGAGGATACACAGGCATGCAAGCAGTGTGATATGAGGTAGTAGTGGGGTGTGTGCCAACTGCAGGGATATTTTACAGTTGTTAGAGAAGTGTGTTGGGTTCGAGTGGGAAATTGCGGAGCTGAAGGGAGGTTGGGGAGGGCTGTTGTATCTGGAGTCACTCCAATGAAGGTTACCTATGATGGGGAGGTGGAAGGAGGATGGAAGGTTGTTGTGGAAACAGGGAGGCAGGAAACGTGGGGGAAGAATGCTTGATATGGGGGGGGGTGTAACCGAGGAAGGGGGATCTAGTAGGAAAATTCGGAAGGTGGCATCAGGGAAGGGGTTTGTAGAGTCAGGGAAGAGTTGGCGTAAGGCTGCCAAGGTTGCTAGGCGGTGTTTAGAGAACAGGTTCAGTGTGTTAGATTCGGATAGCCCTGGGGATGAGCGTGAGGAGGACATTGAGGGGGGAGAGGTGGCTGCTGATGTTGATAGGCCAGATGGGGTAAGGAGGGTGGTGAAGAGAAAGAGGGGGCCAGAGTCATGTAAACCGAGGCAAGTTGCAGATGATATAGGAACTGTGGGAAGAAAAAAATTAGTTGTAGCTGGGAGTAGCATTGACAATGAGGTTTGTGGTCCTGATAGTTCTAATCGAACAGTCTTGGACTTTCCGGGGGCAAAGATGGAGGATCTGAGGGACCAGGTAGATGGTATTGTGGCAGGGTCAGGATCGGAACCGGTAGTGGTGGTCCATGTGTGGACCAACAGTATCAAGGAGAGAAGGTCAGTAAGTTTGGTGGAGTCGTATAGAGGTTTAGTCAGCAAACTGCTAAGTAGGAATGCAAGAGTAGTTGTATCCGGGGTCCTTCCTGTCCTTGGAGGTGGGGATTAATGGAACTCAGGGATTTTGGTGCTGAACGAGGAGTTGGAGGACTACTGTGTTGACCTGGGGATACCCTTTATCGTCCATTGGGACACACTTTGGGGCAATGCGAGCATATATGGACATGACGGGCTGCATCTTAGCAGGATGGGGAAACGGGTATTGGGGGATAAAATTCTACAGGTAGTGGAGCCTTTTTTGGAGAGGAGCGGGATGGGAGACCAGATGCAAGTATAACGAGAGTGGACACAGGTGGTGTGAACAAGAGCGAGGGAGACAGAATAAGGTTACCAAGGCTAGTGCCAGAAAACAATGAGACCAGTAGGCAGAAGCCAATGAATCTTGGTACCCTGAAAATGGGTTATAGCAACATCCAGGGTCTCCACCCGAAAGTAAGTGAAATTGCAACATTGATTGCGGAAGAGGACTTTGATGTCATGGGCTTAAGCGAGACGTGGGTAAGACACGAGGAGGTTAGGTGTAGGGCGAATGGAATGCCAGAAAAAGGGGGGAGGGGTAGGCATGTACATTAAAGAGGATTTAAAACCGTCGCTGATCACAGACCTCGAAGATGTCAGCACCTCGGCTGAGGAATCAAAAGAAATTGGATGGGTAAAGATCAGTCTAAGAAACAAAAGTATTGCCCTTGGGATCGTGTACTGTGTGGTGGAGTGAAGCAAACCTGAGTGGAATGACTTGATATACTCGACACTAAGGTCCAATATCACAGTACTAGAAAACAGGGGGCTCGGTATAATTCTGATGGGTGACTTCATTGGACATATAGGTGATAAGGAAGAAGGCATAGAGGGCGGGGACAAGAAAGTCAACAGGAATGGAAGGAAGCTGTTGAACTTCACAAATGAGCTCAGTCTGAAGATTCTGAACAGGGACGCGAGGTGTAAGGGGAAAATGACCTGGGAGACGAATGACAGAAAATCAATAATCAACTACATTCTCACAGATATTAATCTATGGAGGGAGGTGATAGGGGTAGAAGTGGATGATGAGGGTAAAATGGAGGTGGATAGTGATCACAGCTTGATTACAGTGACAATCAGGGTCAAAAACCTAGTAAAAAGCAAAGGAAGCTTCAAGGAAATTTGGGAACTCAATAAGTATGCTGACTGGGTGAAATTCGAAGAAAAATTGAAACCAAAGCTTGCAACCGTACACAAGGGGGGCAGTGTCCAGAAGATGGCTGATGCCATTGTTGCGAGCCTAGTGGAGGCAGGAAAGGAAAGTGTAGGAAACATTAGGGTGCCAACACGGGAACATGGGTACAGAGTGAACAAAGAACTGAAAAGGGCCATAAAGGGTAGAAAAGCTAAATGTGCTGCATTCAGGAGAAGTAGAAAACTTAAGGGGGCGGAAAGCAATGAGGCCGCAGTAGCAATGGAAGAGTACCAACAAGCACAAAATAAAGTAAATAAGATTAAAGATGATAATCGGAGAGTGCGAAATAGCAGTCGTTTTAGGACGATAAGAACGACAGGGGGGTCGAGTTCGAACGTATTTTGGAAATGGGTGAATAAACGTAAGAAAGGAAGTAACCCACAGAGTATTAAAGTAGATGGCAGAGTTACAGATGATCCAGATCAAATCGCATTAGAACTAGTCAAGCTCTGGGAAAAGGTAAACGATAAGCTATGGGTCATGGGGAACCCTCCGGAGTGTCCAAACAAGGTCGTGGAAAATTTATCGAACTTCGTGTGCAGCGAAATTAAAATGGGGGAGGTGCGAAATGTGATCTCAAAATTAAGGAATGGAAAAGCGGGAGGGGTGGACGAAATTCCTAACGAGTTTATCAAAAAAGGGGAGAGGAACTCTTAGAAAGCCTAACTGCCCTATTCAATTTAGCCATAGAAAAGCAAAAGGTCCCAAATGAGTGGATAGAAAGCAAAGTGACATTTATTCACAAAAAGGGGGAAATAGATGTTTTGGATAATTATCAAGGGATCTCTATCAGTAGTAAATTCCTGTATGGGAGATTAGAGGAGGTGATTGAGGAGAAGGGTTTTTTGGGGAGAGATCCAGAATGGCTTCAGGAAGGGAAGGAGAGTCACTGAACACCTTTTCACGCTATCCCAAATGATAGAATCTGTGGAAGCAAAAAAGAAAAAAGTTGTTTATGGCCTTTTTGGATGTTAAAAAGGCATACGATAGAATATGGAAGGAGGGTATGTGGCGCAAGCTTGAGACTCTGGTCTTGGGAGGCGAGTTTGTTGAATTATGAAAGCATTATATAAAGATGTACAGAGTGAACTTAGCCTGGGTAACATAACAACAAAACATGTGCCCATGGAGATAGGCCTAAAACAGGGGTGTATCTTTTCGCCAATTCTTTTTGCATTGTACATCAAAGGTTTAGGTGTAACTCCTGCATAGCGATGAGGGGGTAGCAGTTAGGGACTATTTTTTGCAGACGATATGGTGCTAGTGTCAGAAAGCGAAGAGGGGCCAGCAAAAATGCTGGGAATTGTGGAAATATGGTAACAAATGGAGACTTGAACTTAATGAAAGCAAGGGTTAAGTTATACCCATGGGCCACAAAGTGGACCCCACTCAAAGGTGGAGCGGGGGGTATTCTGTATTCCAGAAGGTAGCAGCAAACCTCTTAGTGTAGGAGAGACAGGTGACTACGAGTATTTGGGGGTAAATGGGAGGCATCTACCGAAACCACACAAATAAATTGATTCTGAAGGGGAGGCGAATCCTCAACCAAATGAAACTTGTAGGGAGAAACATCAATAAGGTTTCGTGGGGAAAACTATTTGGGAAATGGTTGGTCTGCCAAGTTTAACATATGGTACAGAAGTGGTACCCCTAAACCAGACGGCTGTAAAAAGCATGGAAACCCTGCAGAACGATGTAGGCCAATGGATAACGAGGTTGAGTAATGCCGCAGCACTATAAGCAATCAGGGGTGAGCTTGGGTGGATGAGCATCAAGGACAGGATAGACCTACTGATACTCAGTTATCCTAATTATGTGGTAAATCTCCCGACAGCTAAGGTCACGGTCCCTGGAGCTGAGGGGAAAAATTGGGAAAAACAGTGAAAAGGAGTGCCAGATGTGTAATTTGGGCGTGGTAGAGACCCTGGTACTCTTTCTTCTAGAATGCCCAAAATACCAGTCCAAAAGAATAAGATTCACTGGGAGTATAATAGGGAAGTGGGATGGGAGAATGACAGACATGCGGTTAGTGGGAGACTCAAAGGAGATGGTTAATATGCTAATCGGAGAGATTGGGAAGAATGGGGCTAGGGATGTCATCAAGCAGTTCGTCTCCGAGTGTTGGGAGGAGAGAAGAAGCGTGGGAATACGGAGGTAGTTGGGAGTACAGGGGTAACCAAGGCCTTCTCATCCAAGAACCACGACAAATCAGTGGCCGGCCAAAGTGTTATTATTATACGCCCATTTGAAAAACGGGATGTATTATGTAAATGGTCTCGCCATCCGTCCGTCCCTCTGCCTGTCCATCCGTGGACACATTTCGTTTCCGGACGATAACTTCAGTTGTAATGGTTTGAGCTGAGTTAAATTTGGCTGATGGATTTAGTACAACTAAATACAGACTGTGTTCGATTTCCATCTTTAGCGGCCCATTTTTTGTAGAGTTATGGCCCTTTATTTTTTTATTTTGTGAAGACCTCAGATTGCTTAATATGAAAATGTGAAAACAGGTGAATTACCCTTCACCCCAGACAGGGCAGGGGAATGGGCAATGATTGGAGGGGGGGAGACAGACATAGTCGAGTCAACAAAAATTTCAAACTTTACCCCAGAGAAACTTGTGCATGTTCCAATTTTGACAGGTGTATGTTGCCCCGCTAGGCGGTGCTCTTGTTATTATTATTATTAGTGAAGAGTGGATGTATTCTTGCTTACGTGGATATAATTTTGGATACTTTTAGAGTATTATGAAGGATTATAAAGGATATTTTTCATTATGGAATTTAATTCAAACAAACGTAAGTACTTCATATTTTGTTAAAATTTATAATATTTTTGAAATGTGTCCAAAAAGTATCATAAACATTAATAATACAACTAAATTAATTTTAAAGTTCTTGAAATAAGAAAAAAAATCATAAAAAGATTGGCCCGGGCTGAGTTGTCCAGAGGCCAAGTTGTCACGGAACCACCTCCAGTATGCCCCTTTTCATCAAAACTATGATATAATTCATAAATTAAATGATATTGACACAAAACAAACCTCTTGTGATATTAATTTTCCATTTGTGATAGTTTTTAAGTCACATTCTGGCTTCTGAAGACATTTCACATTGTGTTTGATGAATATTTTGTAATTTATGTAAATAAAAGCCTGTTTTCTCAGTTAATTGTAGAAAATATGTTTCCAAAGACGATGAATTAGACATTTGCTTCAAGTATATAGAGTTCTTTGATGTTTAATATATTTGTGTGTGTCTGTGGTGGGGGCTGGTGGTGGAGGGTGAAAGATATTCAGCTGCCAATTATTGAAATAGAGCCAACCAAATGAAAAGCAAAGAAACACCTTGTCTGATAAAGAGACTGACAGACAGGCAGACGGACTTGCAGTCTCACATTTAGGAAGTCTACATTAGAGTACTGAATGACATGCAATGAAAAATATAGTGAGAAGAGCCAGAACATGGTTGTTAAAAAGAAAAAAACTCAGTGGACCATGAGTGCTGCAGTCCCAAAGTAAATCATAAGAAACTGAAATTGTATGATATTAACTTCAGCCTCCAAAACATGCTGTACAGTCTATCCAAATGTTTATCATCAAGGGTTCAGAATGGGTGGGAGGATATTAACTTCAGCCTCCAAAACATGCTGTACAGTCTATCCAAATGTTTATCATCAGCAGAAGGGTTCAGAATGGGTGGGAGGATATTAACTTCAGCCTCCAAAACATGCTGTACAGTGTATTCAAATGTTTATCATCAGCAGAAGGGTTCAGAATGGGTGGGAGGGTATTAACTTCAGCCTCCAAAACCTGCTGTACAGTCTATTCAAATGTTTATCATCAGCAGAAGGGTTCAGAATGGATGGGAGGATATTAACTTCAGCCTCCAAAACATGCTGTACAGTCTATTCAAATGTTTATCATCAGCAGAAGGTTTCAGAATGGGTGGGAGGATATTAACTTCAGCCTCCAAAACATCCTGTACAGTCTATCCAAATGTTTATCATCAGCAGAAGGGTTCAGAATGGGTGGGAGGATATTAACTTCAGCCTCCAAAACATCCTGTACAGTCTATCCAAATGTTTATCATCAGCAGAAGAGTTCAGAATGGGTGGGAGGATATTAACTTCAGCCTCCAAAACCTGCTGTACAGTCTATCCAAATGTTTATCATCAGCAGAAGGGTTCAGAATGGGTGGGAGGATATTAACTTCAGCCTCCAAAACATCCTGTACAGTCTATCCAAATGTTTATCATCAGCAGAAGGGTTCAGAATGGGTGGGAGGATATTAACTTCAGCCTCCAAAACATCCTGTACAGTCTATCCAAATGTTTATCATCAGCAGAAGAGTTCAGAATGGGTGGGAGGATATTAACTTCAGCCTCTAAAACATGCTGTACAGTCTATCCAAATGTTTATCATCAGCAGAAGGGTTCAGAATGGGTGGGAGGATATTAACTTCAGCCTCCAAAACATCCTGTACAGTCTATCCAAATGTTTATCATCAGCAGAAGGGTTCAGAATGGGTGGGAGGGGGCTTTGTTCAAGGAGTAAGCAATATTTCACAACTGTCACTGTAAATTTGTGCTGTAACATGGGACCCATGAAAGCACCAGTACTAGACTAGTATATTGGTAGCTATGCACAAATGCCATTCATTACCATTTGTCACTCTATCATGTCCCCGACTGATCTGGTCGGAGGAGGTATCTAGTAGAGAGCTGTGTCCGTACATTCGTAACACAAATGTGTCCGTCCAACATATTTGCTGCTCTAGCACTGTCATTATTTGGCGGATTCAAAGAATTTTTGCTTGGCTTGTACCTGGGGGAACAGATCCTACAGCAGAATTAATATCTTCGCATAAAGATTTATTTATATGCCATTGTTTAACTTAGAGGATTATTATTGAAAAATGTGTCTGTCTAACATATTTTCTGCTGTAGCACTGTCATTATTTGTTGGATTTAAATAACTTTTGCCATGCTTGTACCTCAATATGTGAGAACGGATCCTACAACAGAATTAATATCTTCGCATAAAGATTTACAGAGTTATTTGCTCTTGTTAACCCTTTACCTAACATGAAAAGCAGACGACACTTGCAAAAAAATTCTTGAATAAGTAATTTTTTGTCTCAAAAACATAGGTTATGACACCTCGTTGGAACGAGCTCGTTCCAACGAGGGGTCATAACCTATGATTTTGAGACAAAAAATGAAAAAAATAATGAAAATTAATTGGCGATTTTTTAGAATAGCGCTGGCCGGTTTTGGCTGTTACGTTGGGTAAAGGGTTAACTAAGGGGATGCTAGAAAAATGTGTCGGTCCAACATATTTGCTTCTCTAGCTCTGTCATCATATGTTGGATTTAAATAATTTTTGTCATGCTTGTACCTCAACATGCTACATCAGAATTAATATCTTTGTATAAAATTTTCCAGAGTTTTCACCCTTGTTTAACTTAGGGGATGATTGAAAAGTGTCTTCATACTCATTTCTGGGCAATAACTTTTGTACTGTTGGTCGCACGATGCTGATACTTCAAACATAGGTTGCCCATAATGGGACAATGTTTTGCATTGATTTTGGGATCTGTAGGTCAAAGGTCAATGTCACTGTTGCTATAGATAGATTTTTGGTTTCTGTGCAATAACTTTAGTTTCCTTTTGTGTACAATGCTGTAACTTCATATTTTGATTGCATGTGAGGTATCGATGGTTGGGATTGCATTTGGGGTCAAATGTCAAACTCACTGTTACTATAAATAGATTTTTGTTAGCTCACCTACATCAGTAAGATGTGGTGAGCTATTGTTATAACCTCGGGCGTCAGCGTCGGCGTCCGGCGTGTCCAATATTGTAAGATTTAATGTTAAGGTGAATTTCTCAAACATCAGTGGGCTCAGGCCTTTGATATTGCATATGTAGGTTGTGGGAGACGAATGACAGAAAATCAATAATCAACTACATTCTCACAGATATTAATCTATGGAGGGAGGTGATAGGGGTAGAAGTGGATGATGAGGGTAAAATGGAGGTGGATAGTGATCACAGCTTGATTACAGTGACAATCAGGGTCAAAAACCTAGTAAAAAGCAAAGGAAGCTTCAAGGAAATTTGGGAACTCAATAAGTATGCTGACTGGGTGAAATTCGAAGAAAAATTGAAACCAAAGCTTGCAACCGTACACAAGGGGGGCAGTGTCCAGAAGATGGCTGATGCCATTGTTGCGAGCCTAGTGGAGGCAGGAAAGGAAAGTGTAGGAAACATTAGGGTGCCAACACGGGAACATGGGTACAGAGTGAACAAAGAACTGAAAAGGGCCATAAAGGGTAGAAAAGCTAAATGTGCTGCATTCAGGAGAAGTAGAAAACTTAAGGGGGCGGAAAGCAATGAGGCCGCAGTAGCAATGGAAGAGTACCAACAAGCACAAAATAAAGTAAATAAGATTAAAGATGATAATCGGAGAGTGCGAAATAGCAGTCGTTTTAGGACGATAAGAACGACAGGGGGGTCGAGTTCGAACGTATTTTGGAAATGGGTGAATAAACGTAAGAAAGGAAGTAACCCACAGAGTATTAAAGTAGATGGCAGAGTTACAGATGATCCAGATCAAATCGCATTAGAACTAGTCAAGCTCTGGGAAAAGGTAAACGATAAGCTATGGGTCATGGGGAACCCTCCGGAGTGTCCAAACAAGGTCGTGGAAAATTTATCGAACTTCGTGTGCAGCGAAATTAAAATGGGGGAGGTGCGAAATGTGATCTCAAAATTAAGGAATGGAAAAGCGGGAGGGGTGGATGAAATTCCTAACGAGTTTATCAAAAAAGGGGAGAGGAACTCTTAGAAAGCCTAACTGCCCTATTCAATTTAGCCATAGAAAAGCAAAAGGTCCCAAATGAGTGGATAGAAAGCAAAGTGACATTTATTCACAAAAAGGGGGAAATAGATGTTTTGGATAATTATCAAGGGATCTCTATCAGTAGTAAATTCCTGTATGGGAGATTAGAGGAGGTGATTGAGGAGAAGGGTTTTTTGGGGAGAGATCCAGAATGGCTTCAGGAAGGGAAGGAGAGTCACTGAACACCTTTTCACGCTATCCCAAATGATAGAATCTGTGGAAGCAAAAAAGAAAAAAGTTGTTTATGGCCTTTTTGGATGTTAAAAAGGCATACGATAGAATATGGAAGGAGGGTATGTGGCGCAAGCTTGAGACTCTGGTCTTGGGAGGCGAGTTTGTTGAATTATGAAAGCATTATATAAAGATGTACAGAGTGAACTTAGCCTGGGTAACATAACAACAAAACATGTGCCCATGGAGATAGGCCTAAAACAGGGGTGTATCTTTTCGCCAATTCTTTTTGCATTGTACATCAAAGGTTTAGGTGTAACTCCTGCATAGCGATGAGGGGGTAGCAGTTAGGGACTATTTTTTGCAGACGATATGGTGCTAGTGTCAGAAAGCGAAGAGGGGCCAGCAAAAATGCTGGGAATTGTGGAAATATGGTAACAAATGGAGACTTGAACTTAATGAAAGCAAGGGTTAAGTTATACCCATGGGCCACAAAGTGGACCCCACTCAAAGGTGGAGCGGGGGGTATTCTGTATTCCAGAAGGTAGCAGCAAACCTCTTAGTGTAGGAGAGACAGGTGACTACGAGTATTTGGGGGTAAATGGGAGGCATCTACCGAAACCACACAAATAAATTGATTCTGAAGGGGAGGCGAATCCTCAACCAAATGAAACTTGTAGGGAGAAACATCAATAAGGTTTCGTGGGGAAAACTATTTGGGAAATGGTTGGTCTGCCAAGTTTAACATATGGTACAGAAGTGGTACCCCTAAACCAGACGGCTGTAAAAAGCATGGAAACCCTGCAGAACGATGTAGGCCAATGGATAACGAGGTTGAGTAATGCCGCAGCACTATAAGCAATCAGGGGTGAGCTTGGGTGGATGAGCATCAAGGACAGGATAGACCTACTGATACTCAGTTATCCTAATTATGTGGTAAATCTCCCGACAGCTGAGGTCACGGTCCCTGGAGCTGAGGGGAAAAATTGGGAAAAACAGTGAAAAGGAGTGCCAGATGTGTAATTTGGGCGTGGTAGAGACCCTGGTACTCTTTCTTCTAGAATGCCCAAAATACCAGTCCAAAAGAATAAGATTCACTGGGAGTATAATAGGGAAGTGGGATGGGAGAATGACAGACATGCGGTTAGTGGGAGACTCAAAGGAGATGGTTAATATGCTAATCGGAGAGATTGGGAAGAATGGGGCTAGGGATGTCATCAAGCAGTTCGTCTCCGAGTGTTGGGAGGAGAGAAGAAGCGTGGGAATACGGAGGTAGTTGGGAGTACAGGGGTAACCAAGGCCTTCTCATCCAAGAACCACGACAAATCAGTGGCCGGCCAAAGTGTTATTATTATACGCCCATTTGAAAAACGGGATGTATTATGTAAATGGTCTCGCCATCCGTCCGTCCCTCTGCCTGTCCATCCGTGGACACATTTCGTTTCCGGACGATAACTTCAGTTGTAATGGTTTGAGCTGAGTTAAATTTGGCTGATGGATTTAGTACAACTAAATACAGGCTGTGTTCGATTTCCATCTTTAGCGGCCCATTTTTTGTAGAGTTATGGCCCTTTATTTTTTTATTTTGTGAAGACCTCAGATTGCTTAATATGAAAATGTGAAAACAGGTGAATTACCCTTCACCCCAGACAGGGCAGGGGAATGGGCAATGATTGGAGGGGGGGAGACAGACATAGTCGAGTCAACAAAAATTTCAAACTTTACCCCAGAGAAACTTGTGCATGTTCCAATTTTGACAGGTGTATGTTGCCCTGCTAGGCGGTGCTCTTGTTATTATTATTATTAGTGAAGAGTGGATGTATTCTTGCTTACGTGGATATAATTTTGGATACTTTTAGAGTATTATGAAGGATTATAAAGGATATTTTTCATTATGGAATTTAATTCAAACAAACGTAAGTACTTCATATTTTGTTAAAATTTATAATATTTTTGAAATGTGTCCAAAAAGTATCATAAACATTAATAATACAACTAAATTAATTTTAAAGTTCTTGAAATAAGAAAAAAAATCATAAAAAGATTGGCCCGGGCTGAGTTGTCCAGAGGCCGAGTTGTCACGGAACCACCTCCAGTATGCCCCTTTTCATCAAAACTATGATATAATTCATAAATTAAATGATATTGACACAAAACAAACCTCTTGTGATATTAATTTTCCATTTGTGATAGTTTTTAAGTCACATTCTGGCTTCTGAAGACATTTCACATTGTGTTTGATGAATATTTTGTAATTTATGTAAATAAAAGCCTGTTTTCTCAGTTAATTGTAGAAAATATGTTTCCAAAGACGATGAATTAGACATTTGCTTCAAGTATATAGAGTTCTTTGATGTTTAATATATTTGTGTGTGTCTGTGGTGGGGGCTGGTGGTGGAGGGTGAAAGATATTCAGCTGCCAATTATTGAAATAGAGCCAACCAAATGAAAAGCAAAGAAACACCTTGTCTGATAAAGAGACTGACAGACAGGCAGACGGACTTGCAGTCTCACATTTAGGAAGTCTACATTAGAGTACTGAATGACATGCAATGAAAAATATAGTGAGAAGAGCCAGAACATGGTTGTTAAAAAGAAAAAAACTCAGTGGACCATGAGTGCTGCAGTCCCAAAGTAAATCATAAGAAACTGAAATTGTATGATATTAACTTCAGCCTCCAAAACATGCTGTACAGTCTATCCAAATGTTTATCATCAAGGGTTCAGAATGGGTGGGAGGATATTAACTTCAGCCTCCAAAACATGCTGTACAGTCTATCCAAATGTTTATCATCAGCAGAAGGGTTCAGAATGGGTGGGAGGATATTAACTTCAGCCTCCAAAACATGCTGTACAGTGTATTCAAATGTTTATCATCAGCAGAAGGGTTCAGAATGGGTGGGAGGGTATTAACTTCAGCCTCCAAAACCTGCTGTACAGTCTATTCAAATGTTTATCATCAGCAGAAGGGTTCAGAATGGATGGGAGGATATTAACTTCAGCCTCCAAAACATGCTGTACAGTCTATTCAAATGTTTATCATCAGCAGAAGGTTTCAGAATGGGTGGGAGGATATTAACTTCAGCCTCCAAAACATCCTGTACAGTCTATCCAAATGTTTATCATCAGCAGAAGGGTTCAGAATGGGTGGGAGGATATTAACTTCAGCCTCCAAAACATCCTGTACAGTCTATCCAAATGTTTATCATCAGCAGAAGAGTTCAGAATGGGTGGGAGGATATTAACTTCAGCCTCCAAAACCTGCTGTACAGTCTATCCAAATGTTTATCATCAGCAGAAGGGTTCAGAATGGGTGGGAGGATATTAACTTCAGCCTCCAAAACATCCTGTACAGTCTATCCAAATGTTTATCATCAGCAGAAGGGTTCAGAATGGGTGGGAGGATATTAACTTCAGCCTCCAAAACATCCTGTACAGTCTATCCAAATGTTTATCATCAGCAGAAGAGTTCAGAATGGGTGGGAGGATATTAACTTCAGCCTCTAAAACATGCTGTACAGTCTATCCAAATGTTTATCATCAGCAGAAGGGTTCAGAATGGGTGGGAGGATATTAACTTCAGCCTCCAAAACATCCTGTACAGTCTATCCAAATGTTTATCATCAGCAGAAGGGTTCAGAATGGGTGGGAGGGGGCTTTGTTCAAGGAGTAAGCAATATTTCACAACTGTCACTGTAAATTTGTGCTGTAACATGGGACCCATGAAAGCACCAGTACTAGACTAGTATATTGGTAGCTATGCACAAATGCCATTCATTACCATTTGTCACTCTATCATGTCCCCGACTGATCTGGTCGGAGGCGGTATCTAGTAGAGAGCTGTGTCCGTACATTCGTAACACAAATGTGTCCGTCCAACATATTTGCTGCTCTAGCACTGTCATTATTTGGCGGATTCAAAGAATTTTTGCTTGGCTTGTACCTGGGGGAACAGATCCTACAGCAGAATTAATATCTTCGCATAAAGATTTATTTATATGCCATTGTTTAACTTAGAGGATTATTATTGAAAAATGTGTCTGTCTAACATATTTTCTGCTGTAGCACTGTCATTATTTGTTGGATTTAAATAACTTTTGCCATGCTTGTACCTCAATATGTGAGAACGGATCCTACAACAGAATTAATATCTTCGCATAAAGATTTACAGAGTTATTTGCTCTTGTTAACCCTTTACCTAACATGAAAAGCAGACGACACTTGCAAAAAAATTCTTGAATAAGTAATTTTTTGTCTCAAAAACATTGGTTATGACACCTCGTTGGAACGAGCTCGTTCCAACGAGGGGTCATAACCTATGATTTTGAGACAAAAAATGAAAAAAATAATGAAAATTAATTGGCGATTTTTTAGAATAGCGCTGGCCGGTTTTGGCTGTTACGTTGGGTAAAGGGTTAACTAAGGGGATGCTAGAAAAATGTGTCGGTCCAACATATTTGCTTCTCTAGCTCTGTCATCATATGTTGGATTTAAATAATTTTTGTCATGCTTGTACCTCAACATGCTACATCAGAATTAATATCTTTGTATAAAATTTTCCAGAGTTTTCACCCTTGTTTAACTTAGGGGATGATTGAAAAGTGTCTTCATACTCATTTCTGGGCAATAACTTTTGTACTGTTGGTCGCACGATGCTGATACTTCAAACATAGGTTGCCCATAATGGGACAATGTTTTGCATTGATTTTGGGATCTGTAGGTCAAAGGTCAATGTCACTGTTGCTATAGATAGATTTTTGGTTTCTGTGCAATAACTTTAGTTTCCTTTTGTGTACAATGCTGTAACTTCATATTTTGATTGCATGTGAGGTATCGATGGTTGGGATTGCATTTGGGGTCAAATGTCAAACTCACTGTTACTATAAATAGATTTTTGTTAGCTCACCTACATCAGTAAGATGTGGTGAGCTATTGTTATAACCTCGGGCGTCAGCGTCGGCGTCCGGCGTGTCCAATATTGTAAGATTTAATGTTAAGGTGAATTTCTCAAACATCAGTGGGCTCAGGCCTTTGATATTGCATATGTAGGTTGTAGGGGACTATCAGAACAGTATTTAACCCTGAAACTACGACTTTTTTCCAAATTTCAGCCAAAATTTTCTGCCAAAAGTTGTTGTAAGAATTTGCGTTTAGGTGTTGTAAGAATTTGTGTTAAAGTCAGCTTTTGTGCAGATTGTGCTGGTTTAACTTCTCATTACTGTTGATTTTCATATTTCAATAACAACTGTAAGTATTAACCCTACTGTATGCAGAAATTTAACGAAAATCTTCTTTTTTTTCACTCAAAATTTTCATGTTTTTCTCAGACTCAGTAAATTTTAAGTTGTAAAACTTTGTAAACTTTGTGTTTAGGTGAGTTGTGTTTCTATGTGTCTTTCCAGGCGATTAATATTCTACACTTGGGTTACTGAACTCCATTGCAGTAATATTTAACCCTCATTACATGCATATTTGAGGAATTTGAGGCTGATTTTCTGCCAAAACTTGTAAGAATTAGCGTTTAGGTGTTGTAAGAATTTGCGTTAAAGTCACCTTTTGTGCAGATTGTGGTGCTTTAACTTCTCATTACTGTTGATTTTCATATTTCAATAACAAATGTAGGTATTAACCCGACTGTATGCAGAAATTTAACGGAAATTTCTTTTTTTTCAGTCAAAATTTTCATGTTTTTCTCGGACTTAGTAAATTTTAAGTTCTAAAAGTTGTGTTAAGGTGAGGTGTTAAGCTGAGTTCTCAAAGATCAGTGGGCTCAGGCCTTTGATATTGCATATGTAGGTTGTAGGGGACTATCAGAACAGTATTTAACCCTGATACTATGACTTTTTTCCAAATTTCACCTAAAATTTTTTGCCAAAATTTGTTGTAAGAATTTGCGTTTAGGTGTTGTAAGAATTTGCGTTAAAGTCAGCTTTTGTGCAGATTGTGTTGGTTTAACTTCTCATTACTGTTGATTTTCATATTTCAATAACAACTGTAAGTATTAACCCTACTGTATGCAGAAATTTAACGGAAATTTTCTTTTTTTTCAGTCAAAATTTTCATGTTTTTCTCGGACTTAGTCAATTTTAAGTTGTAAAACTTTGTAAACTTTGTGTTTAGGTGAGTTGTGTTTCTATGTGTCTTTCCAGGCGATTAATATTCTACGCTTGGGTTACTGAACTCCATTGCAGTAATATTTAACCCTCATTACATGCATATTTGAGGAATTTGAGGCTGATTTTCTGCCAAAACTTGTTGTAAGAATTAGCGTTTAGGTGTTGTAAGAATTTGCGTTAAAGTCACCTTTTGTGCAGATTGTGGTGCCTTCACCTCTCATTACTGTTTATTTTCTCATTTCAATAACAACTGTAGGTATTAACCCTACTGTATGCAGAAATTTAACTGATTTCTTTTCTTTTTTTCAGTCACAATGTTCACGTTTTTGTCTAACTTACTCAATTTTAAGTTCTAAAAGTTTGTGTTAATGTGAGGTGTTAAGGTGAGTTCTGTTTCTATGTGTCATTCCAGGCAATTGGTATTGTATGCATGGGTTACTGAACTACATTGCGGTAATGTTGCGCCCTTATTACATGCATATTTGAGGAATTTGAGGGGGATTTTTGGGACTTATATTCACTTTCTTTAAAAAAAATTTTTTTTTTATTTAATATTTTCTCATACTTGTTACTGGTAACATTAAGGCTTATTTTAATTGTTGATGTGATGTATTTTTGTTGGGTCTTATAGTCACTTTCTTGAACGAATGTTTTTCCGCAACTCCTCTTTAACCAATGAATGTACTTCAATTACAATTTCAGTGATTTATGAAAGCCTTTCCTAATTCTTATTTATGATTTAATATCTGGCCTCACGATTCATATTCTTAATCATAAACATTTCTAAAAAAAAAAAATGGTTTTATATCCAATGATTCTATGTTGAATTGATATATAATAAATGCAGAAATATAGACTTTCCAAAGCCATCACATAAAGCACATTAATCATTTGATGCATAGTTAATGATTTATATTAACTAAATATTAGGCATGTTACATTGGAATGACATTATCAAGCGCGAATGTAGGTGAGCGTTGGGATGTAACATCCCTCTTGTTTTCCATGCAATAACTTTAATTTCCTTCATACAATGCTATAACTTCACACATGGATTACCTATGAGGTATCATTCATTAGGATAATGTTTTGCTATGCTTTTTGGTGTCTAGAGGAAGCTTCTTTTTGATTTGGTTGTGCCCTGAGAGACTTACCTACCCTTTTATGACACTGTCGGGGGCATATGCCATGCTTTGCCTTGCTCTTGTTATGATATATTTTTATACTGTATACCAATGGCCCAGACTAGATGATGCTAACCCAAAAATATCCAGGGCCAAACACAAATTTTGCCCCCCCCAATCCCCAAAATTTGCATGCAAAACTGAAAATTAGAAGTCCTATCTGGCCCTCCATACATTTACCCTCCGCACATGCGCAGACGCCAGGAAGTCACCGAATCTGGCGCGAACGTGATTCTTTGTTTGGACCTTGTCAGATAACAACAAACTGACATTTGCGCTTTTTTAAATCTCAATTAATAATGATGCCAGACACAAATCAGTTGTTAAATTGGTGGATTCAAGGACACAACTGGATGAAGGAAGGAAGAAACGGTGGTTTGAAATGTTCAGGGCTGTAATTTTATAATATTTATAAAAATTAGTTCATGTTCCCCAATTTCGGAACATGGGCCTGATGTCATCATTCGTTGATAATGATCTGCCCACTGTTTTAGGATTCCTTCCCTTCCTTCCCTTGATCCCTCCAGTTAAGCTTCCAAGCTTTTTGGCTTGTTTTATTGAAATTTTTTTATAAAATTTATTGGGACTTTAACATATTATACAGAAGATATTCTGTACATCCCCAGGGATACGTCCTCACTCTTAGGGTGTTTAGGCGTTTTGGTCATGCATCATTTATCCTGATGAAGATCTTCCTTTACATTGGATAGTCTTGTTTCCGTTACTGACTTCGGGCCGTGTTGCCTGGGGTCTTGTGTTTCTGGTTTTGAAGTTGTTTACATTGACATTGCTCTTGGTAGTTTCCTATTATTTTTAAGGAACGGCAGCTCTAAGTAACATTAAATATCCTGATAGTGTGGTGGTTAATTTTATGACATTAAATATCCTGATAGTGTGGTGGTTAATTTTATGACATATTTTTATAATTTTGTCCACACTTAGGCTTTTTTGGGCTCATCGTTCCCTTTGGGAACTTGGGCTCTTATATAAGAAAAAAAATTTCAAAATTTTTTTTTATTTTTTGAAGGAATTTTTCTTTTGGAGGTATTTATTTCATCGATTGTATTTTAATGTTATCTTATATTTATGTAGATTTGGTGGTAGTACAATTGAGCTTTGTTAGATTTTAGATATAATATTTATCTAATAGTAGGGCAAATAGAGGAAGCCTTTCCTCTATTTACATAGTCGTTGTCTTGCGTATAGTCGATGTACTACCACTAATTCTTGCTCCATGTGTCAGGTTTTGACAATGTTGATGATGGGTGTCATGGTTTGTGTTAGGCGAGTGGACAGGGAGCGCGGTGGCTCAGTAGGTAGAGGTGCAGGCTGCAAGCTGAGAGGTCCTCGGTTCGAATCCCACCTGCGGCAACCATGTTGTGTCCTTAGACACTTCTTCTCCATTGCCCGCATGGGGGCACGATGATGCCGTGTACTAAGGCGTACTGCACGTCGATGGTACACATGTCTTCAACCAATCTAACCCTGCCTGTGCTGCAGAGCGGGGTTACGATGTTGGGGCGCTGGCGGCTGCTCATCGTTGCTCGGTGGTTCTCTCCGGGTACTCCGGCTTCCTCCACCCGTAAAACTGTCACGGTCATGATTAGCCATTGTGCATAAATATGTGACCTTAAACATCAATAACTAAATAAATAAATAGGCGAGTGGACACTATCTGTCCTATCGTGGCGAGGGGACACTGCTGGTCCTCTCGCCAAAAATGTCATTATAGTTTTTAGCTCACCAACTTTAGTTGTGTGAGCTTATGGCATGGCTCGATCGGTCGGCGTCAGCGTACGTGTCCAATAATGTTAAAGTTTCTGTTTAGGTCACTTATTCGCCCTATTTCCATATCATGGCTTTTATAATGCTGCTATATGATGATTATTATCATTTTACCATGATTTAACCCCTCATACCCAACATTTTAGCCATTTTTCTTGACATTTTTAGTTGCGTTTAGTTTTCTGTTTAGCTCAGAATTTCATGTTTAACTAAGTGTTTAGGTCAGCTGCTGTGCTCCTTCTCTTCCCATGGCACTTATATTCATTATACATGTTCCTCAGTATCATTGTTCCATGATTAACCCCTCATACCCTGCATTTTAAACATTTTTCTTGACATTTTTAGTTGCGTTTAGTTTTCTGTTTAGCTCAGAATTTCATGTTTAATTAAGTGTTTAGGTCAGATGCTGTGCTCCTTCTCTTCCAATGGCACTTATATTCATCATACATGTTCCTCAGTATCATTGTTCCATGATTAACCCCTCATACCCTGCATTTTAAACATTTTTCTTGACATTTTTAGTTGCGTTTAGTTTTCTGTTTAGCTCGGAATTTCATGTTCAACTTAGTGTTGAGGTCAGCTGCTGTGCTCCTTCTCTTCCCATGGCACTTATATTCATTATACATGTTCCTCAGTATCATTGTTCCATGATTAACCCCTCATACCCTGCATTTTAAACATTTTTCTTGACATTTTTAGTTGCGTTTAGTTTTCTGTTTAGCTCAGAATTTCATGTTTAACTAAGTGTTTAGGTCAGCTGCTGTGCTCCTTCTCTTCCCATGGCACTTATATTCATTATACATGTTCCTCAGTATCATTGTTCCATGATTAACCCCTCATACCCTGCATTTTAAACATTTTTCTTGACATTTTTAGTTGCGTTTAGTTTTCTGTTTAGCTCAGAATTTCATGTTTAATTAAGTGTTTAGGTCAGATGCTGTGCTCCTTCTCTTCCAATGGCACTTATATTCATCATACATGTTCCTCAGTATCATTGTTCCATGATTAACCCCTCATACCCTGCATTTTAAACATTTTTCTTGACATTTTTAGTTGCGTTTAGTTTTCTGTTTAGCTCGGAATTTCATGTTCAGCTTAGTGTTGAGGTCAGCTGCTGTGCTCCTTCTCTTCCCATGGCACTTATATTCATTATACATGTTCCTCAGTATCATTGTTCCATGATTAACCCCTCATACCCTGCATTTTAAACATTTTTCTTGACATTTTTAGTTGCGTTTAGTTTTCTGTTTAGCTCGGAATTTCATGTTTAACTTAGTGTTTAGGTCAGCTGCTGTGCTCCTTCTCTTCCCATGGCACTTATATTCATTATACATGTTCCTCAGTATCATTGTTCCATGATTAACCCCTCATACCCTGCATTTTAAACATTTTTCTTGACATTTTTAGTTGCGTTTAGTTTTCTGTTTAGCTCAGAATTTCATGTTTAATTAAGTGTTTAGGTCAGCTGCTGTGCTCCTTCTCTTCCAATGGCACTTATATTCATCATACATGTTTCTCAGTATCATTGTTCCATGGTTAACCCCTCATACCCTGCATTTTAAACAATTTTCTTGACATTTTTAGTTGCGTTTAGTTTTCTGTTTAGCTCGGAATTTCATGTTTAACTTAGTGTTTAGATCAGCTGCTGTGCTCCTTCTCTTCCCATTGCACTTATATTCATTATACATGTTCCTCAGTATCATTGTTCCATGATTAACCCCTCATACCCTGCATTTTAAACGTTTTTCTTCACATTTTTAGTTGCGTTTAGTTTTCTGTTTAGCTCAGAATTTCATGTTTAACTAAGTGTTTAGGTCAGCTGCTGTGCTCCTTCTCTTCCCATGGCACTTATATTCATCATACATGTTCCTCAGTATCATTGTTGCATGATTAACCCCTCATACCCTGCATTTTAAACATTTTTCTTGACATTTTTAGTTGCGTTTAGTTTTCTGTTTAGCTCGGAATTTCATGTTTAACTTAGTGTTTAGGTCAGCTGCTGTGTTCCTTCTCTTCCCATGGCACTTATATTCATCATACATGTTCCTCAGTATCATTGTTCCATGATTAACCCCTCATACCCTGCATTTTAAACATTTTTCTTGACATTTTTATTTGCGTTTAGTTTTCTGTTTCGCTCAGAATTTCATGTTTCACTTAGTGTTTATGTCAGTTTCTGTGTTTTACTTTTACGAGGTTGTGTTTAGGTAAGCTTTGTCGCATGTTATGACCCTGTTTGATACAGTTCTTGTGTTTGCCAAAGTTACTATCAAAGAGGAATGTTGGTGAGCTATAGGGCGTTGGCGTCCTTCTTGTTTAGTTTCTATTTACAGAGGAGCAAGAACATGGTGTGGTTTTGTGACACCGTCAGGGAGTGTGCTTCCGTCGTCCTATTATACTATTAAAGCTACTGGAAAAGTGCTCAATGATATAAGACAAGGCTAGGGTTTTGAACGAAGGTTTACGTCCCTTGTCTCCAGCTAGCTCAACCGGCAGATCTCTCACGCAGAATATGGGTGGTGTGACACCGGTATCTCTGTAACGGTCGAGAAGAGGAATAAGGGTGCTGCGAACACTATAATAATATGAACATGCTCACCCTGCGACGACGGAAAGGAGGAAGCATGGAAGGAGGAAGCAGACAAGTTCTGAGGTATGCTCGTCCAGGTCTACCATGATCGCGAGCAAGAGAGAGGCTCCTCTCTCTTATAACAACATCTGGGGTCAGAGGTTGTTGGTAGGAACTTGTGTCAGTAGGAGCTTACGTCCATGCCCTCCTGTCCGGGCCACTCCTTCTAATAGGCTGCCGGGGCCGACTAGTCTTATAGCTTCCCCTACGTTCAGAAAGCACACATGGCCGCACAAAATCCGTTGTCGCCAGCTAGCTCGACCGATGAAGCGATTACTCCAGCCTCTGAGAACTGCGATGCCGGGTGTGTCCGCTCCGGGCTAGTAGATGGTATAGGGTGGAGTGAGTGCTGTAATATACAACCAGGGTCACCCAGTGACCATAAACCTACACCATACAATAATACTACAGCTGAACGCCGAATATAGTATGGACAAAACAGCTTCCTTCATAGTTACATACCCAATAAGCCAGGGAAGTGGAGAAAATGACCCCCCCCCCCCTTTTTTTGTACATATCTTCAAAAGAAAGAGGGGAGAGCTCTTGAATCAATAAGCGGTACCATGAAACAATATGAAAAAATATCGATCAGGCACTCAGGAATTAATTCATGAATAATAAATGGTGCTTAATGCCACTTCACAAGCCAAGGCTATAGCGATGATTTTGGTAAGCAACATTATCCACTACAAAATATGCACTGCAGACGGCGTATACAGGTATGACGAAATCAGTGAATTAATAATATAACATACACATATTAAAGCGAGATACAATGAACAATCTCTGCATAGAAAACACGCTTCAAAGACACAGGCGACCACAGTACAATTAAATCCGGTAAGAACACTCTCCAACGTATACAACTCGTTACATCCTATTTAGCATGATTTCATGCTCAGATTTAGGATTCACATAATTGGGATCCATATCAGGTAGGATATGTCTCTTCTATTATGGTATAAAGAGACATACATGTAAATTCTAATTTTCTTCATCATGGATTGAAAGATTTGATCTATGTTGATCTACTATTTCGGAAGTCCTAGGCCCTCCACCTTTTTACGATTCAGCTAGTCTGGGCCATTGGAAAACTATAAAAATATGAAAAAATTTAAAGTAATTTATATATTTTTTATACTTACCAATGGCCCAGACGGGAATGGCCCTGTCATGACTGGGCAGTACTGGGCTGTCATACCTCCCAGCTGAATTATTATATTATAATATTGTTACAAAGAATTATGTTGGTGCCAGATTTGGTAACTTCCTGGTGTCTGCGCATGTGCGGAAGGTAAATGTATGTAGGGCCAGATAGGATTTCTAATTTTTGGTTTTGCATGCAAATTTTGGGAATTGTGGGGCAAAATTTGTGTTTGGCCCTAGATATTTTGGGGTTAGCACCAGCTAGTCTGGGCCATTGGTAAGTATAAAAAATATATAAATTACTTTAATTTTTTTCATTTTCCACTGTAGCCCCCTGCTCTCCTCAAATTTGTGTTCCAAAATACTCTTTCAACAAATGAATTGTTTTCTAACATTTTAAATAGCATAATATAGAAGAGAAAAACTTCTGAATACCAGTGATTAGAAGATTTTCTGGCTGTGTGTTTGAATGGTGATTTGGGAGAGGGTTGGAAGATTGGAATCCCCTCTGTCCCTAGTACTATGAAAGGCAACCATGGTTTAAATAAATTATTAATAGGGTAAGATGGGCTGTTAGTTAGCAGTTGCCAGAGGTTATAGTGTGCTCCTGGGGAATACACTTGCTCGATATGTGATTTTGCTTGCATTAACAGCCTTAGTATTGGCAATATATAGCCTTTATTGCTGTGTGACAAAAAAATAACTTTTCAAAATAATAAAATGGTTTTGTAAGGTGTGTGGTCCCCCAAATGAACATTTAAATGTGAAATAATCTCAAAAAATATTAATTAAATCTGATTTAGACTGGTTTGGAAGCCAAAAAACATATTTCCTTTTGATATCCTGGAACTAAATATTTTCCCATAGGCAACCATTATAACTAGAAGAAATATTGCATCACTTTAATTTTGGCATTCAAATATCTTTGTCAAGTACATATATTTTCCGAAGGCTGCCTATTTTTGGAGATTGCATCATTTCCGAGTGAAACATTTCAAGGCGGGTAACTCAAATTCAAATATTTAGTTCAGTGATACCATTGGTCTTCCTTATGTAAAGTTTCATAGTAGTTATCCAAAGCATTATAGAGTTATGGCTCAAGACAGACAAATAAAGTCAGACAGACACAAACTGATGGATGGACTGATGGTTGGATGGACTGATGGTTGGATGGACTGATGGTTGGATGGACAACCTGGATTTAAGATGCCTCTTTATCAGGGGTATAAAAAATTTATTGTTTCTATTATAATAATGCAAATTAGCCAGCCATCTTAGTTTTATTGTTTCTATTATAATAATGCAAATTAGCCAGCCATCTTAGTTTTATTGTTTCTATTATAATAATGCAAATTAGCCAGCCATCTTAGTTTTATTGTTTCTATTATAATAATGCAAATTAGCCAGCCATCTTAGTTTTTAAAAATGTACATGTGCAGATAAAAAACCAAAAATAACCCAAAGTCATAAATTCTCAATTACTTAATGACCAATTGTTATAAGTAATACAATGATGCATATTGACAAGGGAAATATGATGTTTTGAAACGTTCCAATACCTCACTGTTACGTAATATATACCAAACTCACCATCTCGACCTCATTAAGTAGGTGGCATAGGTATAAAAGATTGATTAAACCATTATATAATATATATCAAGCACACCATCTCTTCATCTAAAGTGGGTGGCCTAGGTATAAAAGATTGATTAAACCATTATATAATATATATCAAGCACACCATCTCTTCATCTAAAGTGGGTGGCCTAGGTATAAATGATTGATTAAACCATTATATAATATATATCAAGCACACCATCTCTTCATCTAAAGTGGGTGGCCTAGGTATAAATGATTGATTAAACCATTATATAATATATATCAAGCACACCATCTCTTCATCTAAAGTGGGTGGCCTAGGTATAAATGATTGATTAAACCATTATATAATATATATCAAGCACACCATCTCTTCATCTAAAGTGGGTGGCCTAGGTATAAATGATTGATTAAACCATTATATAATATATATCAAGCACACCATCTCTTCATCTAAAGTGGATGGCCTAGGTATAAATGATTGATTAAACCATTATATAATATATATCAAGCACACCATCTCTTCATCTAAAGTGGGTGGCGCAGGTATAAATGATTGATTAAACCATTATATAATATATATCAAGCACACCATCTCTTCATCTAAAGTGGGTGGCCTAGGTATAAAAGATTGGTTAAACCATTATATAATATATATCAAGCACACCATCTCTTCATCTAAAGTGGGTGGCCTAGGTATAAATGATTGATTAAACCATTTTATAATATATATCAAGCACACCATCTCTTCATCTAAAGTGGGTGGCCTAGGTATAAATGATTGATTAAACTATTATATAATATATATCAAGCACACCATCTCTTCATCTAAAGTGGGTGGCCTAGGTATAAATGATTGATTAAACCATTATATAATATGTATCAAGCACACCATCTCTTCATCTAATGTGGGTGGCCTAGGTATAAATGATTGATTAAACCATTATATAATATATATCAAGCACACCATCTCTTCGTGGCCTAGGTATAAATGATTGATTAAACCATTATATAATATATATCAAGCACACCATCTCTTCATCTAAAGTGGGTGGCCTAGGTATAAAAGATTGGTTAAACCATTATATAATATATATCAAGCACACCATCTCTTCATCTAAAGTTGGTGGCCTAGGTATAAATGATTGATTAAACCATTATATAATATATATCAAGCACACCATCTCTTCATCTAAAGTGGGTGGCCTAGGTATAAATGATTGATTAAACCATTATATAATATATATCAAGCACACCATCTCTTCATCTAAAGTGGGTGGCCTAGGTATAAAAGATTGGTTAAACCATTATATAATATATATCAAGCACACCATCTCTTCATCTAAAATGGGTGGCCTAGGTATAAATGATTGATTAAACCATTATATAATATATATCAAGTACACCATCTCTTCATCTAAAGTGGGTGGCCTAGGTATAAATGATTGATTAAACTATTATATAATATATATCAAGCACACCATCTCTTCATCTAAAGTGGGTGGCCTAGGTATAAATGATTGATTAAACCATTATATAATATATATCAAGCACACCATATCTTCGTGGCCTAGGTATAAATGATTGATTAAACCATTATATAATATATATCAAGCACACCATCTCTTCATCTAAAGTGGGTGGCCTAGGTATAAATGATTGATTAAACCATTATATAATATATATCAATTACTTTTATATTTTGTTGTATTTAAATCATGATATGGTAAGAGATGCTGAAAGTGACCTCAAATACCAATAAATAAATAACAGCCTTTATATCTTTATATACTGGAAGCTTAAAACAAGTTTTCTGTACTTAAGAATTCTGTGAAACCATTTTTAAAAGTTAAAAAAACGTGATGATTTCATACCAGGCATTACATCATTTCCTTCATCTTCAATAACCTGTGATGCCTTGCTTCAATTCACATATCAGTTTTCATTAGTGAGATATGTCACAACAATTACATTTCTCAAAATCTTCTCCAGAACCACCAGTCAGAGTGAATCTTTTGATATTGGTATACATCCTTTGGAGGAGGGGGGAGGGGGCAATTTCAAATTTGTTCAAATAAAGTCCTTGGGTTAATGTTTGGTTCCCTATATTGGGAGCCTTAATTATAACTTGATGCAAGAGAGGAATATTTTTTGAAATCTTGAGGAAAGCCATCATTCAGAATGTTTTGATATTTGGTGTATAAGATTCAAGTATTGTTTAAATCGAGTCCATGGGTTCATATTTGGGGTCTCAAATCAAATTTTCACTTAGTGTAATATGATGAATAATCTTTAAAAACTTCTTTAGATCCACTATTCCTAATCTATGGATAAATTGTTTCAAGTTTGTTTACAACAGCCTTTGGATGAAGAGGGAGGTGTCAGTTTCAAGGTTGTTTACAACAGCCTTGTGGGTTGAAGAGGGAGGTGTCAGTTTCAAGTTTGTTCAAATTAAGTGCCCAGGTTGATATTTGGGCTCTCTAGTTTTGCGTTACTGGGAATCTGGCCATTATGTCTGTGGCAGCATTGCAATACTGGACAAAATAATCTGACATGGACAACAGAGTTATAAATAAGTAAATGACTTCATTCCTCTGTAGTGTTAACTAGCCATAGATGCTAATTAAGGTTTTCTTTACAACAATTGTGTGAGGTGAGCACCTCATCACCACTGAGGCTTCTTGTTTTTATTGGAGAGTATGGACTGGAGATGATTGCAAATTGAGGTGCTTACTCTGAGAGAAGGTGGGGGAGAGGTGGAAGGAAAAGAAGAGGGAGAAGTGCTGCTTTGTCTTGATCTTTTCTTTGAGTTGGAGTAGAGGGACAACACAGGTGTGAGTTTGTTTGCTTCCTCTGGTATTGTTCCTTATTCCAGATGCTTTGCGAAGTTCCAAAATATAAGACGCATAAACCTATATCATCTTTTTTGTCTACCTGTTCTTAACCCTTTACCTAACGAATCGCTCATGGGGCTCAGGAGGTAGAGGTGCAGGCTGCAAGCCGAGAGGTCCTCGGTTCGAATCCCACCTGTGGCAACCGCATTGTGTCCTTGGGCAAGATACTTCACCCCTATTGCCCATGTGGGGGCACGGTGATGCTGTGTACTAAAAGCGTACTGCACGTCGATAGTGCACATGTCTTCAACCAATGCTAACCCTGCTTGTGTGAAGTTAGTATGTTGGGGAGCTGACAATTGCTTGCCATTGCTCGGTGGGTCTCTCTGGGTACTCCGGCTTCCTTCACCCATAAAACTGTCATGGTCATGATTAGCCATTGTGCAGAAATATATGACCTTAAACTCCAATAATTCCCCGTGGGAACCCCGGGAAGTAAGCAGCACTTGTTTACTGTGGTAAACCAGTTCCGCTTTACTAGTAAAATAGGACCCAGTCACCAATGCTTGGGGTGAAAGTCCTCTAAAATGGGCAACATGTTGATCAACGATTGACTAAACTTGACTTCATCTCCATGTTGTGTCACGATTAGCCATAGTGCATAAATATGTGACGTTAACCACCAACAATCAACAAACACCAATAAATAATTAAATAAATAACGAATCGCCTGCATCTGCACGCATAATATGCAAATTGAACGGTTGAAAAAATTAAATTTTTCAAAATATTTCAACAAACCATATCATGTGACCCCTCATAGGAATGAGCTCGTTCCAGTGAGGGTCAGATGATATGGTTTTGTTGACATTTTTTTTAAATTTAAAAAAATTATATTTAAAATAATAAATTTTGATATCGTCTGCATTGGGTAAAGGGTTAAAGTTTTACCAAGTCCAACCCAGATCAAGGCAAGCACTGAGGAGCAGGTGAAGTCTTATATTTCAAAAGCCAGGAGGTGGTTGCATCGCCAAAGTGACTTTTCACTGCAACTCATTTAATTTTTCCCACACTAATTTATTGTAAAACAAAAATGTCTAGGCTGGATGAAGCTGGCTTATAAAAACCACCCATTTGATCCCCCTTCTTCTCCAACTACTTCAGCAAACAATGATTAGCCCAGTGTTGCACATAAGAGCACAGTGTGGTGCAAGTCCCTGAAACAGTACCTTGACCAGCCTGAAATTGACCTGGAATGATGACTGTTCCTGGCCCCTTTTAGATTGGACAACTCTCTGTCCCCAGTGCCACTGTACTTTTTGATAAGTTGATATGTCAACCCTTTACCCAATGAATCGCCCGCATCCACCCACGTAATATGCAAATTCAACAGTTGAAAAAATATTATTTTTCAAAAAATTTCAACAAAACCATATCATGTGACCCCTCGTTGAAACGAGCTCGTTGAGCTCGTTCCAACGAGGGGTCACATGATATGGTTTTGTTGAAATTTTTTGAAAAAGTTAACAAAATGATATTTAAAATAATAAATTTTAATATTGTCTGGTCTGGCCTAATCATTCAGAATTGGTAGAAATATATGATCTTAAACACCAATATGTGCATGTACATGTGCATACACATGTGTGCATTTTATTATAAAGGATATACTTTCTCCAGGATTTTTTATGAAATGCATATTTTGCCTCAGCAACTTGAGTGAAAGATTTTCTAAAATATTAAGATCATTTATCGAGAGGAAAGTGAACAGCTGTTTTCACCACAAGCTTTTGTTGCTGCATGCTGAGAAGTAAAAGTTAAGATATCATTTTTTGATTGAATCAATCAAAAAATATTATAAATCTTTTTTTTCTCACTTCTATGCATGTCTCAGCCATATTGTGATTTTCTTCTGGCTGATATGAATCCTCCTGATAGATACATTGTCATTACATCTTTTTCATAATTTGCAGCATATTCTCTCCTTTGATATGCTTTTCCAAAAAAAATATTGTCATTTAACCCTTCACCTAACAAATCAAATTAAACAGTTGAAAAGACCATATTTTCCAAACAATTTCAACAAAACCATATCATGTTACCTCATTGGAATGAGCTCATCAATGAACTGGTTTTGCCGAAATTTGTTCAAAAAGTTTAAAAAACACAAATTAAAATAATAAATTTAGATTATGTGTGCTCTGGGTAAAGGGTTATACATGCCTGTATACATGTTACCTGAAGGTCTGTATATTTGTATGTGTGAGGTAGGGCAGAAGGGTTATACATGCCTGTATACAATATTACCTGGAGGTCTGTATATTTTTGTATGTGCGAGGTAGGGTAGAAGGGTTATACATGCCTGTATACATGTTACCTGGAGGTCTGTATATTTATATGTGCGAGGCAGGGTAGAAGGGTTATACATGCCTGTATACAATGTTACCTGGAGGTCTGTATATTTGTATGTGTGAGGCAGGGTAGAAGGGTTATACATGCCTTTTTTCAATGTTACCTGGAGGTCTGTATATTTGTATGTGCGAGGTAGGGTAGAAGGGTTATACATGCCTGTATAATTTTACCTGGAGGTCTGTGTATTTGTATGTGCGAGGTAGGGTAGAAGGATTATACATGTCTGTATACAATGTTACCCGAAGGTCTGTATATTTGTATGTGCGAGGTAGGGTGGAAGGGTTATACATGCCTTTATACAATGTTACCTGGAGGTCTGTATATTTGTATGTGTGAGGCAGGGTAGAAGGGTTATACATGCCTGTATACAATGTTACCTGGAGGTCTGTATATTTGTATGTGCATCCATGGTAGAAGGGTTATACATGCCTGTATACAATGTTACCTGGAGGTCTGTATATTTGTATGTGCATCCATGGTAGAAGGGTTATACATGCCTGTATACAATGTTACCTGGAGGTCTGTATATTTGTATGTGTGAGGCAGGGTAGAAGGGTTATACATGCCTTTTTTCAATGTTACCTGGAGGTCTGTATATTTGTATGTGCGAGGCAGGGTAGAAGGGTTATACATGCCTGCATACATGTTAACTGGAGGTCTGTATATTTGTATGTGCGAGGTAAGGTAGAAGGGTTATACATGCCTGTATAATGTTACCTGGAGGTCTGTATATTTATATGTGCGAGGTAGGGTAGAAGGGTTATACATGTCTGTATACAATGTTACCCGGAGGTCTGTATATTTGTATGTGCGAGGTAGGGTGGAAGGGTTATACAATGCCTTTATACAATGTTACCTGGAGGTCTGTATATTTGTATTTGTGAGGCAGGGTAGAAGGGTTATACATGCCT
Organism: Pictodentalium vernedei; assembly: GCA_031216915.1. NCBI lineage: Eukaryota > Metazoa > Mollusca > Scaphopoda > Dentaliida > Dentaliidae > Pictodentalium > Pictodentalium vernedei. The sequence goes on along the minus strand of CM062293.1, from coordinate 679,659 downwards.
GTATACAATGTTACCTGGAGGTCTGTATATTTGTATGTGCATCCATGGTAGAAGGGTTATACTTGCCTGCATACATGTTACCTGGAAGTCAGCATAATTGTATGTGCGAGGTAGGGTAGAAGGGTTATACATGCCTGTATACATGTTACCTGGAGGTCTGTATATTTGTATGTGTGAGGTTGGGTAGAAGGGTTATACATGCCTGTATACAATATTACCTGGAGGTCTGTATATTTGTATGTGCGAGGTAGGGTAGAAGGGTTATACATGCCTTTATACAATGTTACCTGGAGGTCTGTATATTTGCCTGTGCGAGGCATGGTAGAATGGTTATACATGCCTGCATACATGTTACCTGGAGGTCAGCATTTGTGTATGTGCGAGACAGGGTAGAAGGGTTATACATGCCTGTATACAATATTACCTGGAGGTCTGTATATTTGTATGTGCCAGGTAGGGTGGAAGGGTTATACATGACTTTATACAATGTTACCTGGAGGTCTGTATATTTGTATGTACGAGGCAGGGTAGAGGTAGAAGCATTACTGTTCATTTTTATGTTATGACTCCGTCCACTTTTATTATAGCTGTTGTATATGTAGAAATTGTCATAAAATGTAAGTTATTATGTAAATTTTCTGTTGTTAGTTATAATAAATTGTTTTTACATAACCGTATATATTTGTGTTCTCATTCTCCCGGAAAAAGAATATTGGGACCATTCTACTGAACACACAGTACAGCTGAACCTGTCTTGGGCGACCTCTCTCTTGTGCAAACACCTGTCTTGAACGTTTTTTTTTTTAAATGCACTGATCGGTTTTCTGAATCGACACTGCAGCCACAATTTTCAAGCCTTTTTACCTGTAGTGAGCAACTGGGATGACAAATTTCCTGCTAATGGAACAAGAGGCCCCAAGAGGCCTTAATTGCTGACCTGACAAAGTGGTTCAAAGAAGTATTTTGGGTCACATTCAGTTGGTCATGATTCTTCAACACTACAAAGGAATGAAGTCCTGAAATTATAACTCTAATGTCCATATCAGATTATTATTATCATAGGTCCACCTGAATAGTTCCAATTCTATCAGGTGTACACAAGCACTGCCAAACTTCCAAGGGTTGTTATGTCACTGCAGTTTGAAAGGCAAATTTTATGGAAAAATTCTAAGGAATGGATTTGAACAAACTTGAACCTAACCTGCCTCCCCCTCTCCACAGAGAGCCCAAATATTAGGTCAGAGATTCCAATTGTGCAAACTTGAATCTGCCACCCCCCGGAGATGTTATATACCAAATATGAAAGAATTCTGACTTTTGATCTGAAGAAGATTTTTAAAGAATATTACTCATACTGAAATAGAGAGTCCAAATATTAACTATTAACTCAGGGACCCGATTTGAACACACGTGAATCTAATCCCCCCCCCCTCTTCCCCCCCCCCCCCCCCCCCAGAAATGTTACATACGAAATATGAAAATATTTTCACTGGTGGATCTGATGAAGATTTTTCAAGAATATTCCTCATAGTGCACTAAGTTAATCTTTGGGCTACCATAGAAAGTCGAAATATTAATCCTGGGACTTGATTTGAACAAACTTGAAACTGCCCCCCCCCCCCCCCCCTCCCCAAGATATTGTATACCAAATATGAAATGATTCTGACTGATGGATCTGAAGAAGATTTTTAAAGAAATTTCCTCATATTGCATTAAGCTAAACTTTGGTCTCCAATAGAAGCCAGGAACCTTGCCTAAATATTAACCCAGGGACTCGATTTGAACAAACTTGAATCTGACCCCCACCCACCCCTTGAGATGTTGTATACCAAATGTCAAAAGATTCTGACTGGTGGATATGAAGAAGAAGATTTTTAATGTCTACTCCCCATATTGCTCTAAGTTAAAATTAGGGCCCCCCCCATAGGAACCCCAAATATTAACTGAGGAATTTGCTTTGAATAAACTTGAATCTGACCCTCGAAACAATGAAGTATACCAAATATTAAAAGATTCTGACTAATGATTCTGAAGAAGATTTTTTAAAGCTTATACCCCATATTGCCCCAAATTACTCCCCCCCCCCACGCCCCCCCCCCCCCCCACACACACACACACACATAGGAAGCCCAAATATTAACTCGGGAATTTGCTTTGAACAAACTTGAATCTGTCAGTCGTAACAATGAAGTTTACCAAATATGAAAAGATTCTGACTAGGGGTTCTGAAGAAGATTTTTAAAGCTTATTCCCCATACCGTCGCCCGTAAGTTAAAATTCGGGCCCCCATAGGAAGCCCAAATATTAACTCAGGAATTTGCTTTGAACAAACTTGAATGTGAACCTTGTAACAATGAAGTATATCAAATATTAAAAGGTTCTGACTAGTGGTTCTGAAGATTTTGAAAGCTTATTCTCCATATTGCCCTCATATTGACTCAGCTCTTTTTCGATACCCCCTCCCCCCCCCCCCCCCCCCACAGAACACCTATGACAATTTTTACCACTCCATTCTACTGGTCCTAAGGGTGCTTCATACCAAATAACAGTTCTCTGTTCCATATGGTTTGGGAAATATGGGCATTTAAAAATATTTCTATTTTTAGCTCCTGGGCACAAGAATTTTCTTTTGCATGACTCGAATATTATGACTCAAGACTACCGCATACCAAATTGGGTTCAAATCAAACCATTGGTACAGAAATTTTAGGCGAGGTAAAACTTCTTGCCCCTCCCATTACAAAGGCAAACATTGCTCCACAAACTTCGTTTGAACAAACGTGATTCTGCATCTCAAAAGCAAGCTCCATACTAAGTATCAAGTCATTGTACCCACTGGTTCAGGAGAAGATTTGTTTTAAAAATTGGAGCATTTCCCCCACCCACTCCCAATGGAGCGTGACAACTTTATTTGAACAAACTCGAATTGACATATGATATGGAACATGTTTATCAAATTTGATTCAATTTGGCCCAGTGGTGTATGAGAAGTCGATAAAGTAAAGTTCACGCCAGACAAATGATGGAGAACGGATGATGGACAATGGACAAAAAGTGATCACCTAAGCCCACTCTGACTTTCGAGTTAAAAAATTAGTGAAACATTATTAAGTCTGCGATTATCCTTAGGGGGTTGAGAGACCTTCCCAAGGGTGCTATCTGAAAGACCTTCCAAGGTGCTATGCAAGAGACCTCCCAGGGCGCTATCTAAGAGATTTTCCCAAGGGTGCTATCCATGAGACCGCCCCAAGGGTGCTATCTGGGAGACCTTCCCAAGGTGCTATCTGAGAGAACTTCCAAAGGGAGCTATCAGAAAGACCACAAAGGTGCTATGCGAGAGATCTTTCCAGGGCGCTATGCGAGAGACCTTTCCCGAGACTTTCTCAAGGGTGTTATCAGAGAGACCTTCCACAGGGTATTATCTGAGAGACCTTCTTAAGGTGCTATCTGAGAGACCATTACAAGGGTGTATCCAGTAGACCTTCCCAGGGTGCTATCTGAGAGACCTTCCCAAGGGGGTTGAGAGACCTTCCCAAGGGTGCTAGCTGAAAGACCTTCCAAGAGTGCTATCCGAAAGACAAAGGTGCTACGCGAGAGACCTTACCAGGGCGCTATCTGAGAGACCTTCCCAAGGGTGTTATCCACGAGAACCCCCCCCCCCCCCAAGGGTGCCATCTGAGAGACCTTCCCAAGGGTGGTAGCTCAGAGAACTTCCAAAGGGTGCTATCTGAAAGTCCTAAAAGGTGCTATGCGAGAGATCTTCCCAGGGCGCGATCTGAGACCTTGCCAAGGGTGTTATCTGAGAGACCTTCCACAGGGTATTATCTGCGAGACCTTCCCAAGGGTGTTATCCACGAGACATCCCCCCCCCCCCCAAGGGTGCCATCTGAGAGACCTTCCCAAGGGTGGTAGCTCAGAGAACTTCCAAAGGGTGCTATCTGAAAGTCCTAAAAGGTGCAATGCGAGAGACCTTCCCAGGGCGTGATCTGAGACCTTGCCAAGGATGCTATCTGAGAGACCTTCGCAAGGGTGCTAACTGAGAGACCTTCGCAATGGTACTAACCGAGAGATTTTCTCAAAGCTTCTATCCAAGAGAACATCCCAAGGGTGCTATCTGAGAGACCTTCCCAGGATTGCTGACAAACATTCCCGAGGGTACTGTCTCAAGACACTTTCCAAGGGTGCTATCCGAGGGACAACCCAAGGTGCTATCTGAGAGATCTCATTGGGAAGGCAGGAAGACAGCCAATCTGTCTTTGCCTTTCCATGACAGTATACGTATTATATTCGATGTTTGCATGTTTGTGTTTATATTGTCTTTTGAGCATAAATATTGTATAAATGTATATGTACATTTGTAAACATTGTATCAATTTTCTTGTATACTGGTGAATAAACATCATCATCATCATCATCATCCTCGGATCGAATCTCAACTGCGGCAACCAGGTTGTTTCTTTGGGCAAGACACTTAACCGCAATTGCCCAAGTGGGGGCACGGTGGCATTGTGTACTAAGGCGTACGATACGTCGATGATGCACTTGTCTTCAACCAATGTTAACACTGCTTGTGTGGATTTAGTACTTTGGGGAGTCTGTCAGTTGCCTGCCGTTGCTCGGCGGTTCTCTCTGGGTACTTAGGCTTCCTCCACCCATAAAACTGTCCGTCACGACAGTACCCTGGCTGTCGAAAGTGTTAAATTCCAATAAATAAATAAATAAATAAATATATATAGATATTAATAAATAAATTCAGGCCTTTCCGTCCCGTTGTTTAGGTCTCATTAGCATGCACCGGACTCGGAATTAGTCATGCCTGGAATCACAGCTTGTCAACAGCTATGTAATGACGGAACACTTGTGTAGGTTCAATCTCCTATCTTCAACTCTTGATTCATTCCACATATATTACTGTTTAATAGGCGTGATTGCCTACCAGAATGACACACCCCGCCCCTTCCCCAGCCCAGCCCAGCCCAGGCCACCCCGTTGCTTCTACAATGTCATTTTAATGCGATTGCAGGTAAACTGTTGAATTCCAATCTCACGGTCCTGTATAATGGTGTATGGTGTGCGGTTACAGTGGGAGAGTTTATCATATGGACAGGAAAAGCTCCAAACTAGGCCGGTTGGTGGCAGGTTAATAATGAGTGGAAAAGTGATTCTATTGTATGTACCACAGATGGGTGATTGTATGTCATTTACTGTTGGGTGATTTTATGTACCACAGATGGGTGATGTGATTTACCGTTGGGTGATTTTGTGTACCACAGATCGGTTATGTAATTTACCGTTGGGTGATTTTATGTACCAAAGATGGTTGATTGTATGTGATTTACTGTTGGGTGATTTTATGTACCACAGGTGGGTGACTATATGTGATTTACTGTTGGGTGATTTTATGTACCACAGATGGGTGATTGTGTGTGATTTACTGTTGGGTGATTTTATGTACCATAGATGGGTGATGTGATTTACTGTTTGATGATTTTATGTACCACAGATGGGTGATGTGATTTACTGTTGGGTGATTATGTACCACAGATGGGTGATTGTATGTGATTTACTGTTGGTTGATTTCATGTACTACAGATGGGTGATGTGATTTACTGTTGGGTGATTTTATGTACCACAGATGGGTGATGTGATTTACTGTTGGTGATTTTATGTACCACAGATGGGTGATTGTATGTGATTTACTGTTGGGTGATTTTATGTACCACAGATGGGTGATGTGATTTACTGTTGGTGATTTTATGTACCACAGATGGGTGATTGTATGTGATTTACTGTTGGGTGATTTTATGTACCACAGATGGGTGATTGTATGTTATTTACTGTTGGGTAATTTTGTGTACCACAGATGGGTGATGTGATTTACTGTTTGGTGATTTTATGTACCGCAGATTGGTGATGTGATTTAGTGTTGGGTGATTTTATGTACCAGAGATGGGTGATTGTATGTGATTTACTGTTGGGTGATGTGATTTACTGTTGGATGATTTTATGCAGCACAGATGGGTGATTGTATATGATTTACTGTTGGATGATTTTATGTACCACATATGGATGATTGTATGTGATTTAATGTTGCATGAATTTATATACCACAGATGGGTGATTGTATGTGATTTACTGTTGGGTGATTTTATGTACCACAGATGGGTGATATGGTTCACTGTTGGATGATTTTATGTACCACATATGGGTGATTGTATGTGATTTACTGTTGGATATTTTATGTACCACAGATGGGTGATTGTATGTGATTTACTGTTGGGTGATTTCATATACCACAGATGGGTGATTGTATGTGATTTACCGTTGGGTGATTTTATGTACCACAGATGGGTGATTGTATGTGATTTACTGTTGGATAATTTTATGTATCACAGATGGCTGATTTTATGTGATTTACTCTTGGATGATTTTATGTATCACAGATGGGTGATTGTAAGTGATTTACTGTTGGGTGATTGTATGTACCACAGGTGGGTGATTGTCTGTGATTTACTGTTGGGTGATTTTAAGTACATTACAGCTGGGTGATTTTACGTATATTGCAGCTGAGTGATTCTATATATATCACAACTGACAAAGTTGTCGGTGCGTTTATACCACGACAGGTAAATTATACCAATCCGGTGAGCATGTATTTATACCATGACCCCCCCCCCCCCCCCCCCCCCACCTGTGTAAATTATACCAACCCCGTGGGTATGTATGTATACTACGAATTCCGCCCACCACAGGTAATTTTCAGGGACCTGAAGCCCGAAAACCTTTAGCGTGGTCTAGAGGTCATGTTTATGAAGGGATTTCACTGTAACTTTGTAGGATGACTCCCAGGTAATGTCTAGATGTGAATGTCCCCTTCTGGTCGCGATCATTCAGCCTTGATGGCTGCCCATGCCCAAAACCCAAAAACCTTTAGCGTAGTCTGTAGGTCGTATTTATGGAAGAATTTCATTGTAACTTGTTAGGTTGACTCAATATAATGCCTAGATGAGGACATCCCCTTTTGGTCGGGTTTGGTCAACTGTGATGGCTTTAGTGGCCCGAAGCCCGAAAACCTTGAGCACAGTCTACAGGTCATATATATGAAGGGGTTTCATTGTAACTTCGTAGGATCACTCTAGATTATGCCCAGATGACAACGCCCCCTTTTGGTCACGATCATTCAACCATGATGGCTTCCCGAGCCCCAAACCTGAAAAACTTTAGTACAGATCATATTTGTGAAGGGATTTCATTGTAACTTAGTAGAATGACTCAGTATAATGTCGAGATGAGCACGTCCCCTTTTAATTGCAATCGGTCTACCGTCATGGCTACACAGGCCTGAAGCCTGAAAACCTTCAGCACAGTCTACAAGCCATATTTATGAAGGGGTTTCAATGTAACCTGATAGGATGACTCATTTTGGAATAATTTCACTGTAGCTTGGTAACTTCCATCGACATACGTTAACTGTGAGCGCCACATACATTAACTCTGAGGTCGTATTAACCCACCCCTCAGCTCTTTAGCACCGTGTACACCTCATATTATTTTTTTATTGAAACATAGCATACAGGGAACAGGAATTAACATATTCCCAATTATCACAATTCTTGTCTTATTTCATAATCCTTTCATAAACATTGAATATTATCCTTTTCATCAAACACAACACACAGACAAGTTAAGCTACAGTGCCATTGACACTTTCACTGAACATGTCGGACACAAATCCATGATGGGTTTCATGGAATCAACAGTGTAGCGGGATATCAGAAGTGAATAATGGTGGTTTTGGATGTTCAGGGCTGTAACTTCATAATTTTTATGTAAAATTATTCATGTTTCTCAATTTCGAGATATGCTTCTGAATGTTGTCGTAATATATTATGACTCCACTGTCGTTTGTTAGAAGTACTTCCCTTCCCTTTCCTGAACCCTCATGTTATACTCCCAAGCTCTTTCGGCTTTTTTATTGAGAATTTTTTTATTAAAATTTTTGGGAGTTTAACTTGTTTTACGGAATAGGTATTCCGTTTATCCCCCGTCCTTACGTCCTGTTCGTTACTGTTCAAGACGTTTTGTATTCTTGCATCTTCTACCAGATGCCTATTTTTTTTCATTCTATGAAGATCTAGCTTTGCATCAGGTGGTTGTTGATCTAGCATCAGGTGGTTGTTGATCTAGCATTAGGTGGTTGTTGATCGGTTTCTGACTTTGGGCCTCAGTTGTGCTTATTGTTGATGAGTTTCCGGTTTTTCTTCTTGATGTTGTCTGTTCAATAACGTTTTGGAGTTGTTTTAATTCCGTGTTTGGTTAAAAACAATTATTATTTTTTCTATTAGGATACATATATCTTATTCCGGTAGTTTAGCTTTAATTAGGTAGTGCTTGTCCACACTTAGGCTCTATCATGATGGCCCCTAGGCTCATGAGGTTCCCTTGGGGTACTTAGGCTTAATTCAAAATTTTTCGAAAATGTTTTTTTTAAATTTATTTCGAAAATTTTTGTGATTGTCTATGTTATGTATCCTTGTGATGTTTATACTGTATTATTGGAAGTGAAGCGGACTTATGAATTTGGCTTAATTATTATTTGTCCCCCACGGGTTTACCGTTTGGGGGGACCATTGGATTGCACTCCGTCAAAAAAAAATTCAAGATGGCCGAATGACGTCCATTTTTGTCCATTTTTTTCATTCTCAAGTTCTGTTATCACCCGTACCTTAGAGATGTTTTGAGATATTAGTTTTAAATTATCAACATTTGTCAGACATCATAGGAGGATGATGCATGCCAAAATCTTTTGAGAAAAAAAAATAAAGATGGCCGAATGGCAGCCATTTTTGTTGTATTTTTTGCTATATTTGACGTTACCACCTGTATCTTAGTTGATGTTACCACCTGTATCTCATAGATGCTTCGACGCTGTAATTTCTTTTTTATGTCATTGGTGACACATAATAGGACAATGCACGTCAAAACTTTTTGAAAAAAAATTCAAGATGTTTGTTCATTTTTTGCATTCTCAAGTTACTCCATATCTTGGAGATGTTTTGAGATATTAGTTTTAAATTTTCAACAATTGTCAGACACCATAGGAGATTGATGCATGCCAAAATCTTTAAAAAAAAATCAAGATGGCGGATTGGCAGGCATTTTTTTTTTTTTTTTGCTATATTTAACGTTACCACCTGTATCTTAGACATATTTTGAGCTATTACTTTCAGATTTCTAACGTTGGTCAGAGATGCTAGGAGGATTTCTAATATTGGTCAGAGATGCTAGGAGGATGATGCACGTCAAATTTTTTTGAAAAAAATTCCAGATGGCCGAAACATTTTGAAAAAAAATTCAAGACTTTTTTGTTGTCATTTTTTTTTTTTGCCATATTTGACGTTATCACATGTATCTTAGACATGTTTCGAGCTATTACTTTCAGATTTCTAACATTGGTCAGAGATGCTAGGAGGATTTCTAACATTGGTCAGATATTCTAGGAGGATGATGAACGTCACTGGCAGGATTTCTAACATTGGTCACAGATGCTAGGAGGATGATGCACATCAAAATTTTGTGGAAAAAAAATTTAGAATGGCCGAAGGACAACCAGTTTCATTGATTTTTTTTGTGTTCCTATTTTACGGTTACCACCTGTATCTAATAGATAGATGCTTCGAGACTGTACTTTCATATTTATACCATTGGTGACACGTAATAGGAGGATGATGCACGTCAATAATTTTTTAATAAAAATGCAATATGGAATAATTACTTTGTTGTTCCTGTTGCTAAATGGTAGGTGCCTGAGAACAGATACATGATAGGAGAGAGAGGACTTCAATTCCCACTTGCTGTTGAAATCTTTTATCCATTTCATAACGTGCAACTTATTTTTCAAATGCCCAACATGCCTAAAAATATTTTGCATGTTTTATAGAACAGACCATCCGCCGTGGGGGACTAGAGTCTGATCGCCTGTGATCGGCGTTGCACTAGTATTTAGTATAATAATTGGTACTTAGTGTAAGTCCAGGAAGCCTCGGATTTAAATGCTTGTTCTTTGCCGGAAGTCGCAGTACTCCTTCAATAGTTGTACTATGGGATGCGAATGTTGGAAACGGGTGTCTACATGTGTGGTGGGTGGTGAAGTTCCGATATAGGAGCTTTCACCGCAGGCTAATACTAGTCTTTCAGTCTCTTTTTCAGAGAAACAAGAACATGGTGATGGTACTTTGACACCTGTCCTTTACGTGCTGCCGTCGTCGCACTCTGAAGAGCCTCGCTCTGATGAGTAAACAGAGATAGCTGCCAAGGTGCTCATGATATTTAGCAGGGGATCGAGGTCTCTAGTTTGTTCGCTTAATCCTCTGCATGCAGGTAGCTCGACCGGTGAAGTGATTGTCCCGATATGGGAGCCGGGACGCCGGGTAGGTCTGTTGCTGTCGAGTAGTATAAACGTGGATAGAGCGAGTACTTCATAAAATAAAGCTCAGCCAGCGATGATGACTAAAGAAGATGCCTGAAAGTTTCTCTACGGGATGCTTGACGAGATCTGGGGTCAGATCATGAGTTGGAGAACCCTCTCCATCCTGTTAGCAGTCAGGGTCAACTGTGTCCGTTACGAGAAACTATAATGAGTCGGAACATGCATCGGGATGTTCCTTCCACACTGCAGCCAGGGCCGGCTGCAGTTATGGCTTCTTCTTCTTAAATGGAACTGCACGCAAATGGGATTAGCCTATAAGTTTCTCAACGGGATACTCTTTGAGATCTAGGGTTAGATCGCGAGTTGGAGAACATTCTCTGTCCCGTCAGCAATCGGGGCCGACTGTTTTCTGTAAGTGTTTTGGGAAACTTCAATGAGTCGGAGCACCGGTCCGAAATGTGCGAGTCGGAATGCTCCTTCCACACTCCGGGGTCGAATGTTGTTATTGCTTCCCCTTCTTCCATAGAAAAGCACGCTGAGGGGTATAAGCCTACAAGTTTCTAAATGGAACGGTCGGCGAGATCTGGATTGCGAGCTGGAGAACCCTCTCCGTTCTGTCAGCAGTCGCGGTCGACTCTTTCTGCTTCGAGAGACTTTAGTGAGTTGGGATGGCCTGGGATGCTCCTTCCACACTGCAGCCAGGGCTGGTTGCAGCTATGGCTTCTTCTTCCGCTTCATCGATGAAGCACGTAAGGCCGCAGACTATCTGTCGGATTTCGCATGTTCATGCTGTTCCATGGAGGTGTTCCCAGTCTTCATCACCAAAGTCGGATTAACCTGCAGCTGGTGGTTCGAGGCATTTTTATACGGGACATGTGTCAAAAGATCTGGGGTCAGATCTCTGTCCCGTGAGCAGCATGTGGTGTAGGAGCGGATAACCGCTGCGCTGCAAGCCCTGTTCCCGGACCTGCTGTCACAGAGTGCGCAGCTCATCGCAGCATCCCAGTAGTCGCAGGTTCAGCCGTCAACAGTCTCCGGTATTGAGCTGTCGGATGGTGCTGGGTTGGTCCAGTCATCTGTACATTCGGATGGTGTTGACCATGTTTTTCAGATGGAACATTCAGATGGTGAGAGGGCTACGGAGATTGATTCTCCATCCCTCACAGCACTTTAAGACAATGAATTTTATAAGTTCTTTCGAATCTTCTTCCATCTGAACAAAAGTCTGCGTTTGCTGGGCAAAAACAGCTTAAGGTACTGAGTGAAGGAAAGATGAAGATATCTCCTTCCCGGATTTTTCTGCCCAGGTGTTGAAGGCCTTTGGTCCGCTTAACGACGCCGCCTTTGGCCTAGCAATAGTATAAGAAAGGCAATGATCTATTCTTTAAGAATAGAAGATCGATAGCTCATAGTCAGGCTGAGACAGCTGTCGTGTTTGGAATAGAGTCGTTAGAAGGAATAAGTACGTCTTTTCCTTCTTGGTGTTGTATTCTTAGGCGTCAGAGGCATTTGGTCCTATTGTTGATGACATAGTAGCCTGTTAGAGCAGTATGTTCTTATACATTAGCGGCTAATGCCGTAAGTCTCCGTTTAGTGAGATGTCTGAGGCCGCAGGGTAACACATAGATGTCTGTCTTCACCGATATATGACTTTTAGGCGATGTTAGCTAAGCTGAGACCGCTATCTTTTTGGAATAAGGCCGTAAGAAAAAAAGATTAAGTTTTTTCCTTCACGCTGTGGTTTTTTCTAGGCGTCACAGTCATTTAGTCCTATTGTTATTGCCTTATTTTGTCTTATGCGAATTATGAGCTGACTGTTTATATAACATTAACGGCTAATGTCATAGTGGCCTTATATATTTTACAGTGGTATTTTCTTATACATTGCAGCTAATGTTGTAAGTCTCTATTTAGTGAGCTTTCCAAGGCCGCAGGTGACACAGATATCTGTCTTCACAGAGATGAAAGACTACTGTCTTTTTGGAATTACTGCCGTTAGAAGAGAGGCCCCTTATTCCTTACCTTGAGTGACTAACATTGTAAGTTCCCTTTAGTTAGCTTTCAAGGTCGCAAGTCACACTGAGATATCTGTCTTCACGGAGATGACGACTTCTTTGCTGCGCTAGCTAATCTGAGACGGCTGTCCCTTTGGAATGAGGGCTGTTAAAAGGAAAGAGTACGTTGTTTCTTTCTCGGTGTTATTTTCTTAGGTGTCTGAGGCTTTTAGTCCTTTTGTTGACGCCTTATTAGAATCAAGTGCGGCCCTTTTTCCCTTAACTTGAGCGACTAACGTAAGTCTCAGTTCAGTGAGCATTCTAAAGTCACAAAACAATTACACGGAGATATCTGTCTTCACGGAGATGAAGACTTCTAAGCTTCACTAGCTAAGCTGAGACTGTTGTCTTTTGGGGATAGAACCGCTAAAGAAAAACGTGCATTTTTCCTTCTCGATGTTGTTTTCTTAAGTGTCACAGACTTTAGTCTTATTGTTGACACCATAATAGCCTAGCTAGAATTATGAGCTGTGTTTTTCCCTATCATTAGTGGCTAGCATTGTAAGTCTCCTTTAATGGGCTTCTAGGACTGCAGTTAACAGCCATATAATTGTCTTCACGAATAGGTAGACATTTAGCTGCTTCAGCTTAGGCTGTGACTACTGTCGTATCGGACAAGATATGGTTATAATAGAAGAGGTTGTTCTCTACTTAACGGTATTGTTTGGTGTCAGTTGTCTGAGGCTTTTACCCCAATTGATGACTCCATGTTAACCTAAGGAGAATAATGAGCGTTCTTTCAGATGCCTACAGTTAGCTCCTTTTTCAGGATTATAGTCGATATGAGGCGTATGGAGTTCATCTAGGTTTTTATGATCGGGTGCTGGAACTTAGTTTTTCGTCGCCCGCTTCATTTTTAATCCAATCTATTGTCGTGGATTATATTTCCACTCAGAAAATTTGGATATTATGTCTGTAAGGTGTATTGTTTGGGGCTATGGCGTATGGTCTTGATTTCAAGGGATATGTTAACGCTTGCAATAGTACCATGTTCATCACGTCCATCTCCGTCCTTAGTGACATTATGGAGTTGATCAGACGTGAGGGAGCCCTACGGTTTTATACTATTCTAGATGAGGAACACTAAAGCATTACGAGTCGCGCCAGGTTAAATAGGTAATGCTTGTTTTGACTAACGATAAGCTTCTATTAGCTGTATTACTCTTTATTGAGAATAGTAGCAGCTGTATAGCTTTGCAATTGTAGTGTGAGGTTTCCTTTTCCTACAGTGAAAAAGGAATTTCTCACAGTTCTCAGCTATAGTATTACTGCACCAGCATTACTTATCTAGCGATTCAAGTAATGCAGGGGGGGGGGGGGGGGTGGTAGGCTTGACATTTTGAAAATTGCGGGAGGGCCATTATGGTCCGCCTCAAATCACCCCAGGAAGGTCATTTGGTTTGCAGGGGTGTTTCAGTGTGCTGGGTAGTCAACTAATATCATTTTAAGGTACATGGTTTGTGTAATTATGTCTGTCATCACATAATATACAGTACGTGGAGAGTGGATTGTAACTAAATCACCTGGGAAGTGGAGTTATCACCCAAAGTATCACGTTCACATTCTGCACATGTGGACAAAAAACACAAGCAATATTTCAGCCAATGGATCTCTGGGTATAGCCCGGAGGTCCATTGGCTGAAACTTTGCTTGTGTCTGTTATGCTTCGCAACAAATTTGCAATTATTGCTTGGGTGGAATCTCCACTCGGTGGGTGATTTAGTGATAATACACTCTCCACGTACTGTATAGATGCAGGCTTCAATATTTGGATGTAAGATACCAGGTTGCCCATTACACTCACAAACAGTGAGTGTTATAGTTATCTTGCCTCTAAATAACCAGGCCCACATCTACAATCCAGTACATTTTTCTCATCGCCTACTTCCCATAACTGCGAATCAATCAGATTTGGGGGACGAATTGTCCCGGCTTTGATTTTGGGACAAACGTCCCAGGCGAATCGTCAGGGGTCGAACTGGCTTTAGGGATGATATGCCCCGTAATCGCTCATGACACAAGAGTTGTCACAACCTGATGTACAATTTAATAACTAATTACAACTTTGGAATTAGCAGACCTCTTGCTGGTGTTTGGAAAGTTACTTACTGTCTCTGGGTGACTGAGTCGAAGACACACTACAAACTCCACATATTGCGCTTTGTTACAGACGATTTTGAGGTGCCTTCGACAGAATTAATGGGCCGCAGAAATTGCGTTTAGGTGGACGTTTATCGTCTACAGAATTTTTAACTAAGGCGGACGACTGCGGCCCAGAGTGATCGACCGCCTCAAAATGACAAGCCTGGTGGGAGGTCGCAAAGATTTATTCATTGTATACCTGTGTGGCAGGCATGTCGGTTATCGGGACGACATTCTCCAATATGGCAATTAGTCCACTCTGAGAAATTACGACGTATGAGTCTATTCCTCAGGTTAAATCGCATTAACGTTGTTTTAATCCTTCAGTTTCCTGGTTATATTTTGTATCACTCGGTTACACTGTTGATACCGGCTGTATTCAAGCGAGGGTACATACAGGATTCTGTTGGTGGCGTGTATAATATGTATTAATCATAAAACAGACATATTGCTTAAATAGATTCTCTTAAATTTTTGCTCAGTGTAAATATGAGAGCTTATAAGAATTTTGGGCTAGTTGGATCAGTTGTGGTTTTCCATACAGACCGCCTTTTCATACGTTTTCTATTTTTGGCTTCATTTCTTTAAAAGTTTTCTTCTTCAGATCCAACAATCAAAATGCTTTCATATTTGGTATACAGTATCTCTAGGGAGGACAGATTCAGCTTTGTTTAAACCGAGAGGCTGGGTTGATATTTGGGCTCCCGATGGGGGATGGGACCCGGAATTTGCCATGTAGCTGAAGAATTAGAATTTTGTATGCAGTACCTTCTAGAGGTGTGTAGCTAAGATTAATGCACAAAGGTTGTATCAAGGGTCTTCATAAGGGAGCTCTACATTTTACATAATGATCATTTGAAGAAAAGGCATGGTGACTATTTTTGTCACTCCTGCAGGGCGCAAGGCTTGTTGCAGGACAGTATGCTCATCTAAACAAGACCCTTCAGTGTGTCATGGTACATTTACTGATAACTGATTGTAACTTTTCTCCCAGTAGGTCGAACCATGGTAGCCTTCAAAAGTTTGTACCCCTCCATTTTTATCGAGCTTCTGCCGCCTCTGCCAATATGCATAATAATAACACTTTAGCAGGCGATTGATTTGTTGTGGTTCTCAAATGATAAGGCCTTGATTAGCCCTGTGCTCCCAAATGCCTTCTTATCCCCAAGCCTCTTCTTTCCTCCCTACATTCCAAGGCCATATCCAGGACATTTTTGGTATCGGTATACCGGTTTGGATGCCCAAACTCTAGACACCCAACGTCATCGTATTTGTGTGTACTCTCCATCCCAAAGTCTAATAAAGCGGTTGAAATTCAGCAAATATTATACATAACTAAAACCAACACAAAGCTAATCCCTTGATTCCTGAACTAGGATACTTTAGCTGACTAAACATATGCTTGAGGCAATTGCACTTTTGATAAAAAAAAAATGCACGGAACAGGTATGCAGAAAGCACATGGAGGCATTTCGGTAATTTCAACTTTTGTGTCTTTTAAAAACGTTGCGTTCGGTACAGTAATCTATAATGACAGGTGTCCCCAAATTATCCTTGGATAAGCTTACTACCCAAATGTGTGCAACTGGTAATTTTTACTGCGACCTGAGTTAATGGAGTGAAAGTTCACTTTTCCAGTATGAACTGGCGATTGCCACAAGTACGCTCAATTGTAAGATTCACATGTCGTTTAACTTGTATATCCCATAAAGGGACATCTAGAGAGATTAAGAATACACATTGTGATGGTTTTTTAACTTTATTGAATGGTATCATTGACATCATTTTACATTAACGATTGAACAATTGCAAAAGATAATAAAATGCGGTTTATGAACCGTCACAAAATGCTTGGCAACAATGTTTTGAACTGTGATTCCAGGAGCCATTGCCGTTGTTGTCCGATTGCCCACAATTGACCAATTGTGGTGGCCAGTTCTGATCGTCGGTTGAACACTATTGTCCAAACGCTTTTATATAACCTGAAATCAGTTATGCAATTCAACTTTTGCAAACCATGTGATTATGTTGTTAGAGATATGAAAGAAAACTATTGAGGATTTAACAACATTTTTGACAGCCCGAGTCACTTCATGTCAGACAATTTTATGGGTGGAGCAATGGCAAGCAACTGTTTGACTCTCCAACATACTAACTTCACACAGGCTGGGTTAGCATTGGTTGAAGACAAGTGCACCATCAACGTGCAGTACGCCTTAGTACATGGTGTCACTGTGTTCCCTCGTGGGTAATCGAAGTTAAGTGCCGTGCCCAAGGACACATTGCAGTTAACCATGGTCAGATCACCCAACAAAAATGGATTTTTTCAACTCATGTTCTCCGATTTTTCATGAAACTAGGTAAACTTGTTTGGACTGGTGGAAATAGTAAAAATACCAAGTTACAATGAAATTAGTCTTGAAGTTCCAAAGATATCGCCATGTAAAATAATGCAGTTTTGCAAAAAATGGCAAGGTCGGTCATTTTCAAATTGTTGTATCTCAGGAACTACTGAACCAATTTTGATGTCATTGAAAAGGAAATGTTCAGAGGATTTAAACATTGTCACCATTTATAAGCTCGGGAGTAAGTTAAAAAGTAATGACCTTTTGATCTTTACTTTGAATTTGCCCATGTGTATAACAAGACCTTAACATTTTAGCATGCCCAATTGAAAGCCCAATCTCTTTTCAGCATAATATTAAAAAACAAGATGTAATATTTGTAGGTAGCTTGTTTTATTATAAGTACCCGGAGAGAACTACGGAGCAACAATGAGCAGCTGTCAGCTCTCCAACATCGTAACTGTGAACTCTGCACCGCGGCACAGGCTTGGATTGGTTGAATACATGTGCATCATCGATGTGCAGTACGCCTTAGTTCGCAGAGTCATCTTGCCTCCATGTAGGCAATCAGGGTTAAGTGCCTTGCCCAAGGACATAATGCGGGAGCGCGAATCAGTCGTTAAAGTGGTCACCCATCCAACTACTAACCGCGCTCGACGTTGCTTAACTTTGGTGATCTGACGAGAACCGATTACCGTGACGCCACCGCGGCCCCAGGTAGTTTGTAGTTATTCAGTGAATAATGCAGTTATCTGCAACTTCAGGGTTAACTATTAAACCTGACCTCGTGAGTCTGAGTTGCTTGCCGTTGTTCTGTGGTTCTCTCTTTGAGTTGCTCGTCATTGTTTGGTGGTTCTCTTTGGGTACTCCAGCTTCCTTCACCTGTAAAACTGTCTGAAAGTGTCATTAAACCCTAATAAATAAATAAATTAAACCCAACTCAATATACATTGGCATGGCAGGGGATCGAACCCACGTCAAGGGAAATTCCTTCGGCACCCCGGCCTGTCGGTGGCCGAGTGGTGTGCGTGCTTCAGTATAGTTTTGCTAGGCGGTTGGTGCCGAAGAATCCTCTCTCGGCGTGGGTTCGAACCCCCGCCATGCCAATGTAAACAAAACCAGCGTCCTTTCTTAATTCTATGGCATCCAAGAAATTTGAAAAAGACAAGTGTCGCTGATTTCTTCTGAGGTGCAGTTCGTAGAATTAAGTACTTAGATGCAACTATCTGATGAATAACTCAACATACCTCTTTAACTAGTGGAGTGTTAACTTTTTTCTTAGGGAGCTTAACTTATCACTTGTCGTCTGTCGTCGTTGTCGTCCGTCGTGAACTTTACATTATCGACTTCTCCTCACAAACGACTGGACCAAATTGAACCAAATTTGGTGTGCATGTTCCTTATCATATGTCTATTCAAGTTTGTACAAATAAACTTGCTGCGCCCTCAGGGGCACCAGAAGGGGCATAACTCTGATAGCACCTATAATTTTTTTCAAAAATTCAAAAAAATCTTCTTCTTCAGATCCACCAGTCAGAATCTTTTCATATTTGTTATACAGAGAGGGAGGGGGGGGGGGGGGGGGAATTTTACCTTAGTGAAATATATTATTATTTTTTATTGGTGTTTAAGGTCACATACTTATGCACAATGGCTAATCGTGACCGTGACAGTTTTACGGGTGGAGGAAGCCGGAGTACCCGGAGAGAACCACTGAGCAACGACGAGCAGCTGTCAGCTCTCCAGCATCGTAACTCTGAACTCTGCACCGCAGCACAGGCAGGGTTAGATTGGTTGAAGACATGCGCTCCATCGACGTGCAGTACGCCTCAGTACACAGCGTCATCGTGCCCCCATGGAGGCAATCGGGGTGAAGTGTCTTGCCCAAGGACACAACGCGGTTGCCGCAAGTGGGATTCGAACCGAGGACCTCTCGGCTTGCAGCCTGCACCTCTACCAACTGAGCCACCGCGCACCCTTAGTGAAATATAAGGAAATTTCTTTAAAAATCTTCTTCAGATCCACCAGTCGGAATGCTTTCATATTTGGTATACAACATCTCTAGGAGGGACTCAGATTCAGATTTGTTCAAATCGGGTTATGGAGTTAGTATTTGGTCTCTTTATTGGAGCCCAAAGTTTAACTTCGGTTTTGGACCAAAATTTAGTATTTTTTGTTGTTGATTTTTTGTGCATTTTGTTCAATTTTGAGACGAAATAAAAAAAAAAAATTTAGCCTAAAAAGTTTGTGTCCGGTTCAGACTTGGAAAAATTGGAAATGTTTTGGGGTTTTTTTTATTCGTTTTGTTCAATTTTGAGATGAACCCTGGGTTAATATTTTGGCTCCCTATTTGCGCCCAAAGTTTAACTTAGTGCAATGTGAGGTGATTTCTTTAAAAAAAAGACTTCTTCATATCTACCAGTCAGAATTCTTTCCTATTTGGTATATGCCATCTCAAGTGGGGATCAGATTCAAATATGTTGAATTTGACTCCTTGGCTTACTATTTGGGCCTTGTGGGCAGGGGTGACAGGGGGGCATGTTGGGTTCAGGCTTATTCAAATCCATTCCTTAGTGTTTTTTCCATAGCATTTGCCGCCCATGACTTCATTCCTTTGTAGTATTGATGAACCATGTCTAAGTGAATGTGAGCCCAAACACTTCTTTGAACCTCTTTGGCTGGTGAGCGATTAAGGCCCCTTTGGCCTCTTGTTTTGCAAAATTTATTCACATGTCTTTGCCTTGTTATAATTTATGGGAGAGTGCCTATAGGCTAGAGATGGACAGTAGTGCCTAGGCACTCTCCCATAAATTGTAACAAGGCGAATCCATGTATATGAAATATATTCACTGCAAAGATAATGTGAATGACATCTGTAGAATACGAAACCTTTAAGTTTTGGTACCTGCTCTTTAGAATGGAGCCCAAACCAGATAAAACGATATTAAATGGAACAGATAAGAAGAAATGTCTGTTTAATATAATTTTTATTTTAAAGAATTACATTTGTTTGAGGCAAATCAGATAAAAGAGAGATGGGCCTTAATTGAAGATTTAGTTTAGTTTCAGGTATTTAACCACAATTTGGGTTTCTCGGGGACAAATAATGTTGCAACAAAACTGCTATAGCCAAACAGATAACCCATATGTACCATGAGTGTAGCTAGCAGTCTGCAGCTCACAACTCCTGCTATAAGAAAAATGCTTTAGCTTAAGCGTAATGTGGCCCTGTACCCTATTTACAGGATGTTCTAGGGGAATGGTAACATTACAGGTACATATAGCTTTGTTTGGTTGTTTCCTTAGACAGTGTATACATACTATATGGAATAATATGCATTTCTGTTAGCATTACCTTAATGTATGAATGTATGAATAAAAAGATACGAAAAACAAAATATTAATACACAAACTATTAGATTGTCTTATACTTATGGCGAGCACTTTCAGAAAAAGGATATTTGAAAGGTAAGGGTAATTTTTGCACAATGAAAATTGTGGCTTTGACCTTTGGTCAATTTTTTTTTTTGTTTAATTAGAGCAGCTTTCAGAGAAAATATTGGTGTTCAAGTGACTAACAATTTTTTTTTTCAGGCGGAGAACAGAAATATCTGACCAACATTATCATGGTGGCAAATTGCTGCCCCCTCCCCTCCTTCCAGTACATCCACTAGCATTGGGCTTATCTATATCATGGCCTTTACTCATATTATAAAGTCGTGTTTAGTCAGTTGTTTTCAGTGTCCCCATAACTCTGGAATTGATTAGGTTTTATCGTAGTTTATCATAAGTTTATCGCAGTAATCATATTTACTCCTTTAACCTTCTCCAACACACCGTATTTTAAATTCAACAAAATCATACCATGTGACCCCTCATTGAAATGAGCTAAATGAGCTCATTCCATTGAAGGGTCACATGGTATGGTTTGGATGAAAAGTTTTGAAAAACAAATTTTTTTTATACCTGCTGAATTTGTAATTTATGCTGGTGGATACAGCTGATTCATTTAGATAAAGGATTAATTGCTGCTAGAGGAAATGATCTGAAAGTTTGTTTGGAGCTGCTTGTTGGGGCATCTGGGCCGAGACCATAAAGTTTATTTGAAACAGAATTTAGGCCTTAATGGGGTTAATGTCTTTGAGTGTACTCATACAGCACTGAATGTTTCTGTGTTTTCAGATTGCAGCTTTATATGAGAAGTTGAGAGAAAAAGTAGATGTTTTAATATTCAATCCACCCTATGTTGTGCCACCAAGTGAAGAGGTAATGTTATTTCTCAAACATTTAAAAAAAAACTAGAAGTGGACAATTGTGTTTCTTGAATTGGATGGGATGGGAGGGATAGATGGATGGCATGTTGGTTTTATGCACTTGATCTCTTATGAGAGAGGGAATTATTCTGACACCATGTCTGTCCTGCATGTATCTGTAAACTTTTAGTTTCTGTCAATTAACTTGAAAAAGATCATTCTCATCTCTTGGTATTGTGTTGATGGTGGACAGTAGAAGGTTCCGGTTGATAATTGTCTGCATTCAATAACTAACTAAGGTGGCCATTTTGGGTTTTTGGGGTTTTTTTTGTTTTCAATCAGTTAACTCCCGAATGCTCTCAAAGATCAGTCTCATCTCTTGGGGATGTATTGATTCAAATACAATATGGCTGCCATGGCAGTCATATTGATGTGGCCATGTTGGACATCTTGACTTTGGTTGCCGTCAGTTAACTCAGAACTTCACCTATCATTCTCATCTCTTGGTGATGTGTTGGGGCGAGGTAGTGGAAGGTTTCTTTTGAGAATTACCTGGATTCCACATCAAGTATGGCTCTACAGTAGCCATCTTGATTTGGGTTTCAGTCAATTAACTCAAGAATGCCTTCACTGGCAGGCTCATCTCTTAATGATGTAATGAGGAAGGGTAGTGGAAGGCTCCTTTTGATAATTGTCCGGATCCCACTGACCCATTCAACATGAACTTAGGGGCATATGCTATGCTCACTAGTGCCAAAGAGGGAGGGGGAGGGTGTCAACTTCCCTGGGGCCTGGGCTTCATGGGTGGGTGGGTGGGGGGGGGCTGCATTTTTGGTGTTTTAAAAATATGACTAAATTGAAAGTGGAAAGGCTTTTCATATGGGACTCCAGATGCTGGAGGAGGTGGCAAGAGTACGAAGTTACATTACTGACCAGGTTCCTTTCATATAAAAAAGCCAAAACATTTTCCAGTATGTTGGTTTTCCACCCATTTTTCCTGCATTGTGGTAGTCACGATTATCTTTGGAGAAAACAATTGTAAGGAAATAATTGAGTAAATATTGTCAAGAAACTACAGGAGAATGCTTCAACAAACACTAATTTACCCCCCCCCCCCCCCCCCTCATTTCCCACAGGGCCCATAATGCCCATTCTACACATTGTCCTTGAGCCCACTCTTGCTCTCGGCGGCCACCTGGCTATGCTTTGCAGTGTTCTTGTTTCTAAATAACTCCATCATGAATCAACATAGGTCCGATTTTTCTCATATTTAGTAAATAACATAACTGACAAGATGAGATTACAGGTTTCTGAAAGAAGCATTGGGGGTGGGGATTTTAACAGTGTTCTAAAATAAAGAAAATTGTTCTTGTCGTAAACACAGGCCCAAAACATACTTTCATATATTATGACATACAATATCTTTGACATGATGAGGTTGTTTGAGGGGTGTGGCGGCTTTGCGGTAACCGGTTCTCATTAGTTCACCGAAGTTAAGCAATGTCGAGCCCGGTTAGTCCTTGGATGGATGGCCGTATGAGCGATCGATTCGGACTCCCTCATTGTACTCTTGGGCAAGGCATCAACCCCGATTGTCCACATGGGTGCACGTCAACGCCATGTATTAAGGAGTACTGCATGTCGATGGTGTGCATGTCTTCACCAATCTAACCCTGCCTGTGCTGCAGTGCAGAGTTATGATGTTGGGGAACTGGCAGCTGTTCGGTGGTTCTCTCCGGGTAATCCGGCTTCCTACACCTGTAAAACTGTCACTGACACGCTATGACTTTGACTGTTAAAGTGTCGTTAAACCTTAATAAATAAATGAGGTTGTTTGAATGAAAAGCGTGCAGGTATGATTACAAGTGACAGTGTAGCCTATAATGTAGGCCTGTGGGTAATGGAGAAATGCTTAAAACAAGCTATTGAAAATACAATGTGTTTTCATTTTTTGAATTCACTGCAAAAAAACCCTTTGCAGAATCCATTCCAATGAAGGGCGATAAGTTGAGTTTAAATGTGTTTTGAGATTTTTATTGGATGGTTTCGGCCATCACATTGGATAAAGAGTTGCGATAAATGAGATTTTTACTGCTAGTTGCTCAGTTAATAATAATTTTTTTATAACCAGAAAGTGTGACTAACCCTGTGCAATGCAGTGGGCAGTGTTACATGTACATGTGCGATGCACAGGGTTAGTCACACTTTCTGGTTATAAAAAATTGGAAACTATTATATTATACACCACCTGAAAATGTACACTCACTAATGCTGTGCATGCACATAGGGTGCAGGATTCAAGGAATAATGGAAATACTCAATATACTGGAGTGTGGAGATTTTTTAATATCAGTTTCAAAAATGAAAACCTGTTCTATTTTCATTGAATAGCTTGTTTGCTCACCTGACTGAAAGTCAGGTTGAGCTTTTCCGATCACTCTTTGTCCGTCGTACGTCATGAAAGTGATGTTTGAGTCATTTTCTCCCAAACCACTGGCTACAGTTCAATGAAACTTCACGTGAGTAGCAGTTATATAGGGGCATTTGGGTTTTTCTTCAAATTGGGTTTCTGCTCATATTGTGGAGGGGGTGGGGCTAAAAATGCACAAAATTTTTAAAAATCTTCTTCTCTTGAACCAGCCTTAACAGAGACTTGATATTTGATATGCAGCTTCCATTTGAGGTGTAGACTCAAGTTTGTCCAAGAGAAGTTTGACGAGCAATATTTGCCTTTGTTCTGAGAGGGGCAGGAATTTTTGCTCCGCCCAGAATTTCTATTTTCTGAACCGAGTGGCCAATTTGAACCAAATTTAATATGAGGTATTATTGGGTTATATGTACTTGATTTATGCCAAATATGTTTTTCCTGCAGTCCCGTGGGAACCTCATGAGCCAAAAATAGAAAAAAACGAAAGCGTCCATATCTCCAAAACTGCACGGCACTGAGAATTTTTATTTGGTATGAGGCTTCCTTGGGACCAACAGAACGGAATGGTAAAAAAGAATTGCCATCAGTTGTGTCATAAGGTACTTTTTCAGGACTTTGAAAAAATGCTGAGTCAGCATTTTTTAACACTGTGGGCAATGGGAAAAAAATAAAGAATCGTTTGTTTCCAAACCTGCTCTAAAAGTTTTCATATTTTACATATAACATCTGTAGAACATTGATTCACATATCTGTTGAAATCAAATCTCCTCGGTCCATATTTGGGTTCCCTATGGGAGCCCAAATGTTCAAATTAGTGCAATATGAGGAATATTCTTTAAAACTCGTCTTCTTTGAATCTATCAATAAGAATCTTTTGATATTTGGTATGCAGCATGCTTAGGGGGGTGAGATTCAAGTTTGTTCAAGCCAAGTCCCTGGGTTCATATTTTGGCTGACAATTTGGGATCCCGGTCTGGACTTTGACAATTTGAACCAAAATCCGGAAATTAGTTTTTTTTTGTTTTTTATGCGTTTTGGTCAGTTTTAAGAAGAAAAAAAATTTTAGTCTGAAAATATTTTGTTTGGGACTTCGAAAATTTCCGAACAAAAATAAAACAAATATGTTTTTTATGCGTTTATCTCAATTTTGGGACGTAAAAGTGCAGGAACTGAAAATAGAAGGAAAATCTTGTGTATTGTGTGGGCACAATCGCCTCATCTACCGGGTAGTTGGTATATGCTTTTCTTAGGAGGGGCGTATGCAGCTTATTCAAGTCAAGTCCCTGGTTTGATATTTAGACTACCATGTCAGGTGAGCGCTCTCCGGCCCCCTGGGCCTCTTGTTTCAATTCTCCTTCATGTGAACTTCTGGCGAGAGGTGGCACAATTTAAATTAAAAAGGGGTCAACGGAATTGTCATTTCTCAGAACTTGGAAAATGACTGATTTCTAGAACTGGACTGCTGGAACATTTATTGATCACATGTAGCAAAGTGCCTCAGTCACCACTATGTGTTGCTATAAATAATCAATGCTCAAGTTAAAAAAAACTCCTCAACCTGATGCTTCGTAATCGTGGCTGGCCTTTAAAAAAAACATTTTGATATCTGTTAAACATAAATATGTTGATGGTGACTTCCATTCACCCAAAAAACTAAGTCGAGGGAGGAGCTATTATCACCTTCTTACAAGTTAGCTTATATTGTATGTAAATGTTTCTTCCTGTTTCCCCAACTATCCTGATCTTTCAAACGTGAAACACTTGACATGATGGTTGTTCATTGTGACGATTTGATTCGATCACATGATCGCAATTCAGTAACAAACTGAATCAGATGGAGAGGCCTATTGAAGTATCAATCGAGATCCAAATAATTCCATGGCCATATTCAAGATATGACAATGCTTCAGTTGGTAAAACAGCAGTCTCATTTTACACAATAATTTTCAAGAATTAAAATATGCAACACAACAGAGAGAGAACAGGTCTTGTAATATTTCTAATGTATTACCCATCAATTCGGCATAGGATGACATTTAACCCTATGTTAGGGCTACATGGTATTTTAAACTGAATCTGAACATACAAAACACAATCGTGACTTGAGCCATCACAATCATACATAACACAATCGTGACTTGAGCCATCACAATCATACATAACACAATCGTGACTTGAGCTATCACAATCATACATAACACAGTCGTGACTTGAGCCATCACAATCATACATAACACAATCGTGACTTGAGCCATCACAATCATACATAACACAATCGTGACTTGAGCCATCACAATCATACATAACACAATCGTGACTTGAGCCATCACAATCAAACATAACACAATCGTGACTTGAGCCATCACAGTCGAAACATACATAACACAATCGTGACTTGAACCATTACAAACATACATAACACAATCGCGACTTGAGCCATCACAATCATACATAACACAATCGTGACTTGAGCCATTACAATCATAGATAAAACAATCGTGACTTGAGCCATCACAATCATACATAACACAATCGTGACTTGAGCCATCACAATCAAACATAACACAATCGTGACTTGAGCTATCACAATCATACATAACACAATCGTGACTTGAGCTATCACAATCATACATAACACAATCGTGACTTGAGCCATCACAATCATACATAACACAATCGTGACTTGAACCATCACAATCATACATAACACAATCGTGACTTGAGCCATCACAATCATACATAACACAGTCGTGACTTGAGCCATCACAATCATACATAACACAATCGTGACTTGAGCCATCACAATCATACATAACACAATCGTGACTTGAGCCATCACAATCATACATAACACAATCGTGACTTGAGCCATCACAATCATACATAACACAATCGTGACTTGAGCTATCACAATCATACATAACACAATCGTGACAATCATACATAACACAATCGTGACTTGAGCTATCACAATCATACATAACACAATCGTGACTTGAGCTATCACAATCATACATAACACAATCGTGACTTGAGCCATCACAATCATACATAACACAATCGTGACTTGAGCTATCACAATCATACATAACACAATCGTGACTTGAGCCATTACAATCATACATAACACAATCGTGACTTGAACCATTACAATCATACATAACACAATCGTGACTTGAGCTATCACAATCATACATAACACAATCGTGACTTGAGCCATCACAATCATACATAACACAATCGTGACTTGAGCTATCACAATCATACATAACACAATCGTGACTTGAGCCATTACAATCATACATAACACAATCGTGACTTGAACCATTACAATCATACATAACACAATCGTGACTTGAGCTATCACAATCATACATAACACAATCGTGACTTGAGCTATCACAATCATACATAACACAATCGTGACTTGAGCCATTACAATCATACATAACACAATCGTGACTTGAGCCATCACAATCATACATAACACAATCGTGACTTGAGCCATTACAATCATAGATAACACAATCGTGACTTGAGCCATCACAATCATACATAACACAGTCGTGACTTGAGCCATCACAATCATACATAACACAATCGTGACTTGAACCATTACAATCAGAACAAATCATATGTCTTGATGATACAGTTTGAATAACCCTTTCCCCAACGCAGATGATATCAAAATTTATTTTTTTAAACATCAGTTTATCAAATTTCTAAAAGAATTACAATTAAATCACATGTGACCCCACATTAGAATGAACTTGTCAAGCTCGTTCCAATCAGAAGTCACATGGTATGGTTTTGTTGAAATTTTTTGAAAAAATAATGTTTGTTCAACTGCACATTTTGTGTGTTACCCGGGTGTATGCGGTCTATTTGTTAGGTAGAGTGATAATATTATTCGTTTGGCACTACAGTTGAAAAACTCGAGACATCTTGAAAATAAAATTGTGGTTTAGTAAATAATGTTGATAAATCTATGTTTTTGTCATTACACCGATATTTATTCAATACTGGTTTGAATACCGGTATGTATTGGTTTATTGATATACCATGAAGCCCTACCCTCTGTACTCTGATGTAAAAATGGCAAAATATTCAGCAGCAAATATTTCCCACAATATAGTTTGATATTTAACCAAATATGCATTGTTTGAGAAAGCTCAGTGAACTCTTTCAAGCAAGATATAATTGATTAAATACAAAGTAAAACAAGAGAGAAACAGAATGATTGTCGAAAATTCTTTTGCACTAACAGTGTGTTAAGGCTAAAATTTTACGCTTGGCAAGCTCCACCAGTGTTGATGTATAGTTTACTCTCTGCATGGATATAAACACATGAGAATGTTTACACTCTATTGACGGTCAAATATCACATGTTTCCTTTGTGGAATCTTGCTTGTTTTGGGTTTTCATTGGGATTTAATGACAATTTCAGCAGACATGGTGGAATCATGCCGCAACAGTTTATGGTGGAGGAAGCCAGAGAGAAGTTCAGAGAACAGCGGGGTATAAATGTCACACTCTTCAACATAATAACCAGTCACAAGTAGAGGTCATCATGCAGTCTGCCTTATTTCACGGTGTCACCATACCTCCACGTTGGTAACCAAGAACCAGTCACAAATAGAGGTCATCATGCAGTATGCCTTAGTTCACAGTGTCGCCATACCACCACGCTGGTAACCAATATACTAACCGGTCACAAGTAGAGGTCACCATGCAGAATGACTTAGTTCACAGTGTCACCATACCCCCACATTGGTAACCAACATACTAACCAGTCACATGTGGAGGTCATCATGCAGTATACCTTATTTCACGGTGTCACCATAACACCCCGTTGGTAACCAACATACTAACCAGTCACATGTAGAGGTCAACATGCAGTATGCTTTAGTTCACAGTGTCACCATACCCCCACATTGGTAACCAACATACTAACCAGTCTTAAGTAGAGGTCACCATGCAGTATCTCTTAGTGGCCGCCTGTAAATTCAGAGATACATTAACCTCAATGAATCTTGTCCAGCATGTGGTGTGTCCGACTCATAAAGACGGCCACACATTAGACCTTGTCATAACGAGGGAGTCCGAAACCCAACTGATTCACAATATTAACGTTATTGACCTAACCATCTCTGATCATTTTCTTGTTAAGTTGCAACTTAAATTGCCCCGCCCAATGCCTCTGTGGAAGAAAGTTTCATACAGGAAATATCGGAATATTAACTGTGAAAAACTCTCAGAAGAGATTAATTCATCTTTCATGTCAATCGATACCCAGAAACCACCGGATGAAATGTTGAGCGTCTTCACTTCAAACATGTCGAACATCATCAACAAATTCGCGCCCATTGAGAATCGAATTTTTACAATTCGCCCAAATACGCCTTGGTTTTCAGACGAGATACGACAGGCGAAATCTCTGCGACGAAAATTCGAATTGCAATGGCGACAATCCAAGCTCTCCATTCACAGGGAGATGTACGTTCGACAACGGAACCATGTCAACGAACTAATACATTTGGCCAAGAAGACCTACTTTTCTCAAATTGTTAAAAAGAATTTAAACAAACCAAATGTTCTTTCAACAGTACTCGACAAGCTACTGCACCGAAAAAAGGAAACCGTTCTCCCAGATCACTCCTCTGCTTCTGATCTTGCGGAGCGGTTCTCTACATTTTTCGCTGACAAAATCGAATGCATTCGAGCTGAACTGAATGTCATCCACAACCCATTGTGTTTAGGGCTTCGACAGACCATGTGTGTCTGGATTCCTTCCAGCCTATAACACTTGTAAGTCTCAAGAATTTAATAACGAATGTCCCCACCAAACACTGCAAATTAGATGTAATCCCAACCTGGCTGTTGAAATCTTGCCTATCAGATATTGCGCCATGGATATTAGAAATTGTTAACTCATCTCTTACATCGGGTGTCTTCCCCACTGATATGAAGCAGGCACTTGTTACCCCATTACTTAAAAAACCCGGGCTTGACCCGGAAATATTGAAGAATTACCGCCCTGTCTCCAACCTTTCGTTTTTAGCTCACCTGACTGAAAGTCAGGGTGAGCTTTTCTGATCAATTTTCGTCCGTCGTCCGTCGTGAAGGTGGTGTTTGGGACTTTTTCTCCCAAACCACTGGCCACATATTAATGAAATTTCATGTGAGTAGGGGTTATTTTAGGGCATTTTGATTTTTTTGTCAAATTAGGTTTCGGCTCATATTGAGCAGAGGGATGGGGCAAAAATGCTCCAATTCTTAAAAAATCTTCTTCTCAAGAACCAGCAATAGCAGAGACTTGATATTTGGTATGCAGCTTCCTTTTGAGGTGTAGACTCAAGTTTGTTCAAGAGAAGTCCGAGGGGCTATATTTGACGATATTTCCGCCCCAAATTTTTACTTTCCAAACTGCGAGGCCGATTTGAACCAAATTTTACGTGAGTGCTTATTGGGTTATAAGTACTTAATTTATGCAAAAAAAATTCTCGTCGCCCCGTGGGAACCACAGGAGCTAAAAATAGAAAAAAATTAAAATGCCCATATCTCAAAAACTACACGGCACTGAAAATTCTTATTTGTTGTGAAGCTTCCTTGGTACCAACAGAATGGAATGGTCAAAAAAAGTTGCCATCGGTTTTATCATGGGGTACTTTTTGGGGACTTTGAAAAAGTGCTGAGTCAGCATTTTTTAACACTGTGGGTAATGGGAAAAACATAATAGACTACTTTTCTCCCAAACCACTGCTCCAAAAGCTTTCAGATTTCACATTTAACATCTTTGGAAGATTGTTTAGTGAAATCAATTCCCTGGGTCCAAATTTGGGCTCTCTATGGGAGCCCAAATGTTTAAATTAGTGCAGTATGAGGGGTATTTTTTAAAAATCTTCTTCTTCAGATCTACCAATAAGAATCTTTTGATATTTGGTATGCAGCATCCTTGGGGGGGGGGGGGGGTGAGATTCAAGTTTGTTCAAGTCAAGCCCCTGGGTTCATATCTAGGCTGAAAATTTGGGGTTCCGTTGCGGACTTCGAAATTTTGGACCCAAATCCGGAATTTTGTTTTTTTTGTTTTTTTTATGCGTTTCGGTCATTTTTAAGACAATTTTTTTTTTTTTTACACTGAAAATTTGTGGTCCGGGTGGGACGTTGAAAATTTTGGACCAAAATTGGGAATATTTTTTTTTGTTTTTTATGCGTTTCGGTCAATTTTAAGACAAAAATTTTTTTTTTTTTTTTTACACTGAAAATTTGGGGTCCGGGTGGGACTTAAAAAGTTTTGGACCAAAATCCAGATTTTTTTTTTGTTTTTTTATGTGTTTCGGTCAATTTTAAGACAAAAAAAAAAAAAAAATTTTTTACACCGAAAATTTGGGGTCCAGTGGGGAATTAGAAAATTTTGGACCAAAATCTGGAAATTTTTTTTTTGTTTTTCATGCGTTTCGGTCAATTTTGAGACAAAAAAAAAAATTTTTTACACTCAAAATTTGGGGTCTGTGTGGGACTTGGAAAATTTTGAACTAAAATCCGGAAATTAGTTTTTTGGTTTTTTATGCGTTTTAAGAAGAAAAAAAATTTAGGCAGAAAATATTTTGTTGGGGAAAAGAATCTGTTTTTTATGCGTTTATCTCAATTTTGGAACATAAAAGTGCAGGAACTGAAAATAGAAGGAAAATCGTGTGTATTGTGTTGGCAAAATCGCTTCATCTAGTCGGTTTATGCTTTTCTTAGGAGGGGCGTATGCAGCTTCTTTTAGTCCCTGGTTTGATATCTAGACTACCATGTCAGGTGAGCGCCTGCAGGCCCCCTGGGGCCTCTTGTTATCTAAGGTTGTGGAACGTGCGGTTGTTCTTCAGTTGAATTCTCATCTTTCCCTGTATGAACTTTCAGAGGTTTTCCAGTCCGCCTATAAACCTAAGTGCAGCGCAGAGACTGCCTTACTCAGAGTGCAGAACAACATTCTAATGTCGATGGATAAACATCTTGTCTCCTGCTTAGTATTACTCGACCTGAGAGCTGCCTTCGACACCATCGACCACAATATGTTCATAGACAGGTTAGAACATTGAATAGGAATTTCGGGTAGAGCTCTACAGTGGTTCTCTTCCTACCTAACAGGCCGTACCCAAAGTATACTCATTAACGAGTCAACCTTCACCGAGTTCAATCTTCAGTATGGTGTTCCCCAAGGGTCCGTTCTGGGCCCTCTATTGTATGTGATATATGTTCTTCCCCTGTGTGATATCATCCTCAGCCATGGCCTACAATTTCACTTTTATGCCGATGACACCCAGCTATACATCCATTTTAAACCGGATAATGAAGCGTTTGCATGTCATCGACTAGAGGAATGTGCGGCGGACATCAAAGCCTGGGTGACTAATAACTTTTTAAAGTTAAATGCCGACAAAACAGAGGTTATTTACATTGGCTTACCTCAGCAATTAGGCAAAATTTCAAAACTTCCGTTATCAATAGAAGGAAATAGCATTATACCATCGGCTACCGTTCGTAACCTGGGATATTTTCTCGATGAGTCGTTGGCAGCTGACAAACACGTCCAGCAGGTCTGTCGTGCTGCATTCTACCATCTTAGAAATATCAGCAGGGTGCGAATGTTGATAGACAAACACACAGCTGAATAATTAGTCCACGCTTTTGTCACTAGTCGTCTTGATTATTGCAACTCACTGCTATACTGATGCAAAAAGGCGTCACTGGATAAGCTTCAACATATCCAAAATTGTGCTGCTAGGTGTGTAACTCGAAATAGGAAGTCGTGTCACATAACACCTATCCTAGCTGACCTCCACTGGCTTCCTGTCCAACAAAGAATTCAATATAAAATACTCCTTCTAACATTTAAATGTATAAATGACCTGGCACCATCATATCCCTCAGATCTGGTCACATACTACACACCTGCCAGAGACCTCCGTTCTTTGGACTCGCACACCTTGGTCCAACCTGTTTCAAAATTAGCATCCGCGGGTGACCGGGCCTTTTTGATCGCAGCCCCTAATCTCTGGAACCTTTCACCGAGTCACCTAAGACTACCACGGGAAACTGAGTCATTCAAAGCTGGTTTGAAAAGGCATCTCTACAAATAAGCTTTCTGCACCAATATGTAGATAAGAAATCATTTCCTTTTTTTTTTTTTTTTTTTTTTTTGTATGTAAAGCCAAAGAGAACATTATGGATTTTAGGCTAAAAATTATTATTTATTATTATTATAGTTCACAGTGTCACCATACACTCACGTTGGTAACCAACATACTAACCGGTCACATGTAGAGGTCATGCACTATGCCTTAGTTGTCAGTGTCACCATAACACCACGTTGGTAGCCAACATAATAACCAGTCACAAGTAGAGGTCATCATGCAGTAAGCCTTAGTTCACAGTGTCGCAATACCGCCACGTTGGTAACGAAGAGCCAGTCACAAGTAGAGGTCATCATGCAGTATACCTTAGTTCACGGTGTCACCATACCCCCACGTTGGTAGCCAATATACTAACCAGTCACATGTTGAGGTCATCATGCATTATACCTTTTCACAGTGTCACCATACCCCCACGTTGGTAACCAACATACTAACCAGTCACATGTTGAGGTCATCATGCATTATACCTTTTCACAGTGTCACCATACCCCCACGTTGGTAACCAACATACTAACCAGTCATGTCTAGAGGTCATCATGCAGTATACCTTAGTTCACAGTGTCACCATACCACCACATTGGTAACCAACATACTAACCAGTCACAAGTAGAGATCATCATGCATTATACCTTTTCACAGTGCCACCATACCACCACGTTGGTAACCAACATGCTAACCAGTCACATGTTGAGGTCATCATGCACTATGACTTAGTTCACAGTGTCACCATACCACCACGTTGGTAACCAACATGCTAACCAGTCACATGTACATGTCATGCAGTATGCCTTAGTTCACAGTGTCACCGTAACACTACGCTGGTAACCATGGTAACCAACATACTAACCTGTCACAAGTAGAGGTCATCATGCAGTATACCTTAGTTGAGAGTGTCGCCATACCACCACGTTGGTAACCAACATACTAACCAATCACATGTAGAGATCACCATGCAGTGTACCGTAGTTAACAGTGTCACCATACCACCACATTGGTAACCAACATACTAACCAGTCACATGTAGAGGTCATCATGCAGTATCCTTTAGCTCACAGTGTCACCATACCACCACGTTGGTAACCAACATACTAACCGGTCACATGTAGAGGTCATGCACTATGCCTTAGTTGTCAGTGTCACCATAACACCACGTTGGTAGCCAACATAATAACCAGTCACAAGTAGAGGTCACCATGCAGTATACCATAGTTCACAGCATCGCAATACCACCACGTTGGTAACCAACATGCTAACCCGTCACAAGTAGAGGTCATCATGCAGTATGCCTTAGTTAACAGTGTCACCATACCACCACATTGGTAACCAACATACTAACCAGTCACATGTAGAGGTCATCATACAGTATACCTTAGTTCAGTGTCACCATACCACCACGTTGGTAACCAACATGCTAACCCGTCACATGTAGAGGTCATCATGCAGTATGCCTTAGTTAACAGTGTCACCATACCACCACATTGGTAACCAACATACTAACCAGTCACATGTAGAGGTCATCATACAGTATACCTTAGTTCAGTGTCACCATACCACCACGTTGGTAACCAACATACTAACCAGTCACATGTAGAGGTCATCATGCAGTGTCCTTTAGTTCAGTGTCACCATACCCCCGCGTTAGTAACCAACATACTAACTGGCCACATGTAGAGGCCATGCAGTATGCCTTAGTTCACAGTGTCACCATACCACCACATTGGTAACCAACATACTAACCAGTCATAACTAGAGCTCATCATGTAGTATGCCTTAGTTAACAATGTCACCGTACCGCCACGTTGGTACCAAGAACCAGTCACAAGTATTCGTCATCATGCAGTATACCTTATTTCACGGTGTCACCATACCACCACGTTGGTACCCAACATACTAACCAGTCACATGTAGAGGTCATCATGCAGTATACCGTAGTTAACAGTGTCACCATGCCACCACGTTGGTAACCAACATACTAACCAGTCACACGTAGAGGTCATCATGAAGTATACCGTAGTTAACAGTGTCACCATACCGTCACGTTGGTAACCAGCATACTAACCGGTCACATGTGAAGGTCATCATGCAGTATACCTTAGTTCACAGTGTCACCATACCACCACGTTGGAAACCAACATACTAACCAGTCACAAGTGGAGATCATCATGCATTATACCTTTTCACTGTGTTAACATACCCCCACGTTGGTAACCAACATAAAACCAGTCACATGTAGAGGTCATCATGCAGTGTGCCTTAGTTCACAGTGTCACCATACCCCCATGTTGGTAACCAACATACTAACCAGTCACAAGTAGAGATCATCATGCATTATACCTATTCACAGTGTCACCATACCCCCACGTTCGTAACCAACATAAAACCAATCACTTGTAGAGGTCATCATGCAGTATATCTTAGTTCACAGTGTCACCATACCACCACGTTGGTAACCCAACATACTAACCAGTCACACGTAGAGGTCATCATGCAGTATACCGTAGTTAACAGTGTCACCATACCACCACGTTGGTAACCAGCATACTAACCAGTCACATGTGGAGGTCATCATGCAGTATACCTTAGTTCACAGTGTCACCATACCACCACGTTGGAAACCAACATACTAACCAGTCATAAGTAGAGCTCATCATGCAGTATACCTTTTTCACAGTGTCACCATACCCCCACGTTGGTAACCAACATAAAACCAGTCACATGTAGAGGTTATCATGCAGTATATCTTAGTTCACAGTGTCACCATACCACCACGGTAGTAACCAACATACTAACCGGTCGCAAGCAGAGGTCATCAAGCAGTATGCCTTAGTTCAGTGTCGCCATACCCCCACATTGGTAACTAACATACTAACCAGTCACATGTAGAAGTCTTCATGTAGTATCCCTTAGAGTTCACTGTCACTGTACCCCCAAATTGCTAACCAGCATACTAACCATTCACATGTAGAGGTCATCATGCAGTATACCTTAGTTCACAGTGTCACCATACCACCACGTTGTAGATGGCTACATGTGACTGGTTAGTATGTTGGTTACCAACGTGGTGGTATGGTGACACTGTTAACTACGGTATACTGCATGATGACCTCTACGTGTGACTGGTTAGTATGTTGGTTACCAACGTGTGGGTATGGTGACACTGTAAACTAAGGGATACTGCATGGCGACCTCTACTTGAGCCTGGTTAGTATGTTGGTTACCAATGTGGGGGTATGGTGACACCGTGAACTAAGGCATACTGCATGTTGACCTCTACATGTGACTGGTTAGTATGTTGGTTACCAACCAACGTGGTGGTATGGTGACACTGTGAACTAAGGGATACTGCATGATGACCTCTACATGTTGCTGGTAAGTAAGTTATGCTTTTCCATCGTGATGATCTTGTTAACTAATCACCTGAGTGTTTGTTTAAACAGACGTGATTAACAGTATTAGGTTAGAACCGTTCACCAACAGTCAAAACAATTGTGAGTGTCAGAGGCTTTGCTAATAGTATATAAGGATGGACTTTTAAGGTCAATTCAGTAGTGTATTTAGTGGCTTTGACAGTGACTGAGTTTATGTGATTGTTTAGATTGAGACTGCTATCCAGGGTGAATCCGAGAAACTTTGCCTCAAACTTGAAGCTAGTAATAAGACAAAGTTTCTGGAAAGTTTTTCGAAATGCCACACATAATAATAACACTTTGGGCAGCCGCTGATTTGTCACGGTTCTCGGACGAGAAGGCCATGGTTACACCTGAACTCCCAACTGCCTCCCTATTCCCACGCTTCTCCTCTCCTCCCAACACTCGGAGACGAACTGCTTGATGACATCCCCTGCCCCATTCTTCCCAGTCTCACCGATTAGCATATTAACCCTCTCCTTTGAGCCTCCCCCTAACCACATGTCCTTCATTCTCCCATCCCACTTCTCCATTATACTCCCAGTGAATCTTATTATTTTAGACTGGTACTTTGGGCATTCTAGAAGAAAGTGTTCCAGGGTCTCCACGACGCCCAAGTAACACATCTGGCACTCCTTTTCACTGTTTTTCCCAATTTTTCCCCTCAGCTTCAGGGACCGCGACCTCAGCTTGAACAACAGTGACCCCCCAAAGGTGCCATCAAGGTACTCTTCAAAACCAGGCTTCTCTTTATCACGCAGGTCACAAGATCTCTCTCTCGCCAATTACGGTTACAATCCTCCATGACCCTTTCTCTGACGATCTTTTTGCCCTGGTTTGCTCCAACGTCAAGGTCCGAGATCTCCCATGAGTAGTTTTCTACTAGCTCCCTCACTTGGACCATCCACCCCGTCTTGATATTTGAGTTGAAAGTTCTCAGGAACATTACTTTACACCATCGGCTATCGGGGAGATTTACCAAATAATTAAGATAACCGAGTTTCAATAGGTCTATCCTGTCCTTGATCCTCATCCACCCAAGTTCACCCCTGATCGCTTCTAGCGCTGCGGCATTACTCGAGCCTGTTATTCATCGGCCTGCATCGTTCTGCAGGATTTCCAAGCTCTTTACGGCTGTGTTGTTTGGGGGTACAACTTCCGTACCGTATGTTATACTTGGCAGACCCACCATTTCCCAAATAGTTTTCCCCACGAAAACCTTATTGAAACTGTTTCTCCCTATAAGTTTCATTTGGTTAAGGATTCGCTTCCCCTTCAGAATCAATTTATTTGTGTGGTTTCGGTAGATGCCTCTTCCTGTGATGTTTATATTTACCCCCAAATACTCGTAATCGCTAGTCTCTCCTACCTACACTAAGAAGTCTACTGCTACCTTCCGGAATGCAGAACTCCCCCACTCTCCACCTTCGAGTGGGGTCCACTTTGCGGCCCACGGGTATAACTTTGCTCCCATATTTCCCAACAATTCCCAGCATCTTTGCTAGCCCCTCTTCGCTTTCTGACACTAGCACTTTATTATCTGCAAAAAAATAGCCCTGGGATCTTCAAGTAACCAACTGCAACCCCCTCGTCGCTATGCAGGAGTTCATCTCCTAAACCTTTGATGTACAATGCAAAAAGAATTGGCGAAAGGATACACCCCTGTTTTAGGCCTATCTCCATAGGCACACGTTTTGCTGTAATGTTTGCCAGGCTAAGTTCACTCTGTACATCTTTATATAATGCTTTCATAATCCCAACAAACTCGCCCCTAAGCCCAGAGCCTCCAGCTTGCGCCACATACTCTATCATATGCCTTTTTAATATCCAAAAAGGCCATGAACATCTTTTTCTTTTTTGCTTTCGCGGATTCTATCATTTGGGATAGCGTGAAAAGATGGTCAGTGACTCTCCTTCCCTTCCTGAAGCCATTCTGGATTTCTCCCAAAAAAACCCTTCCCTTCGATCACCTCCTCTAATCTCCCTTACAGGACTTTACAAAAGATTTTTCCAATGTTGCTGCTGACAGAGATCCCTCGATAGTTATCCAAGACGTCTTTTTCCCCCTTTTTGTGAATAAATGTCACTTTGCTTTTCCTCCACTCCTTTGGGGCCTCTTGTTTTTCTATGGCTAAATTGAATAGGGCAGTTAGGCTTTCTAAGAGTTCCTCTCCCCCTTTTTTGATAAATTCGTCCACCCCTCCCGCTTTTCCATTCCTTAATTTCGAGATCACCCTTCGCACCTCCTCAGTTTTTATTTCGCTGCACACGAAGTTCGATAGACTTTCCTCGACCTGGTTCGGACACTCTGGCGGGTTCCCCATGCCCCATCGCTTATCGTTTACCTTTTCCCAGTGCTTGCCTAGTTCTAATGCGATTTGATCTCGCTCTTCTGTAACTCTGCCATCTACTTTAATGCTCTGTGGGTTATTCCCTTTGTTACGTTTGTTCACCCATTTCCAAAATACGCTCGAACTCGACCCCCGCCCCCCCCCCTCCCCCCCCCCCTGTCGTTCTTATCGTCCTAATAAGACTGCTATTTCGCACTCTCCGGTTGTCGTCTTTAATCCTGTTTACTTTATTTCGTGCTTGTTGGTATTCTTCCTTTGCTACCATGGCCTCATTGCTTTCCACCCTCTAAGTTTTCTACTTCTCCTGTATGCAGCACACTTAGCTTTTCTAACCTTTATGGCCCTTTTCAGTTCTGCGTTCACTCTGTACCCAAGTTCCCGTGTTGGCACCCTAATCTTTCCTCCACTTTCCTTCCCTGCCTCCACTAGGCTCGCAGCTATGGCGTTGATCATCTTCTGGACACTGCCCCCCACCCCCACCCCCACCCCCCCCCCCCCTTGTGTACGGCTGCAAGTTTTGGTTTCAGTTTTTCTTCGAACTTCGCCCAGTCGGCATCCTTTTTGAGTTCCCAAACCTCCTTGAAGCTTCCTTTGCTTTTCTCTAGGTTTTTGGCCCTCGTCGTCACTGTAATCAAGATGTGATCACTATCCGACTCCATTTTTCCCTCATCGTCCACTTCTACCCCTATCACCTCCCTCCATAAAGTCATATCTGTGAGAATGTAGTCAATTATTGATTTTCTGTCATTTCTCCCCCAGGTCAATTTCCCCTTGCATCTAGCGTCCCTGTTCAGAATCTTCACGCCGAGCTCATTTGTGAAGTTCAACAGCATCCTTCCATTCCTGTTGACTTTCTTGTCCCCACCCTCTATGCCTTCTTCCTTATCACCTATGTGTCCATTAAAGTCGCCCATCAGAATTATACCGAGCCCCCTGTTTTCTAGTTCAGTGATATTGGACCTTAGTGTTGAGTATATCGAGTCATTCCACTCGGGTTTACTTCCCTCCACCGCACAGTACACAATCCCAAGGGCAATACACAGAATGGGTCATAAATTATTGCGAATCAATGCAACGTTGACAAATGATACTAGATTTTAAAGGCTGTCCCAAACAGGTCTGGCATTCCAGAAAATCAAGGGGTGAAAACAATTGTTGTCCTCAATTTTTTTAGGCGTGCGGCGCTCCTGCACTCCTAAAGAATGCCAGGCCTGTATTATTATCTATCTATTTATTTATTGAGATTTAACAACATTTTCAAAAGTCAGGGTTACCTCGTGTCGGGATATGAACCATGACACATTCATACGTAAATTCCCTGTGTGGTGTGAACTTCCCCCATCACATAAACACATTAAATTTCCTTTTTCATTACCACCAAGCAATTTAGATCAGGGTCCAAATCCTCCAAGACAGGGTCTGAATCCTACAAAATTAGGGTTCGAACCCTACAAGTTCCGAATTCTCCGAAGTCCGCATTCTCCAAGTCGGGGTCCGAATCCTCCAAGGTCCAAATCCTCCATGGGATGATCCTTCTGTATTCAGGCGGGACACTTAGTCCAGCAAAGGCATCATAGTGAGCATACAAGACATACAAGCGATGACACCATTCGCATATCATGATGCATCGCAGTCTTGTTTGCTGAATGCGGTGGGCAGTTAGCGTTGTTTTAGAGTAGACACTGTTCAGTAGTGTCATTATCAAGTTGCCGTCTGTTCTAATCACCGAACTGCACCCGACCGGAATCTTCCAAAACAGAATTTTTTTTTTTTTTTATCAGATTCTATCAAGTACACCAATGATCTCTAAGATTTTACACACAATGAATAAAGCGTTTGTGGACAAGTTTTGCCCGAAAAATAGAACTTTCGAATCATAACGCGGCAAAGTTAGTTACCCAAAAGGCTGCGGTGAAGTTGTCATTGCGTTTGCTACAAAGATTACAAGCAGACGATTCCGCATTTATTTGGTGTCGGGTCGTTTCGACCGAATACCCGTACGCCCCTGGGCATTCCCCCCCCCCCCCCCCCCCCCCCCCCCCCCATTTAGGGTGATCTGGGTCAGAGGTGATTTTTTTTTTTATTATTTGAATAATTCTGAACTGTTTTTCCACTTTTCACCATCTATTTTGACAGTACAAATTATAACTAGAAACCTAACCTTTTGGGAAACGCTTGAAGATGGAACCAAAACATCACAAGGATAACAATTATATTGCACTAGCTACCAAATAGAAATGAGAGAGTATAGAAGTTTGATATAATTTTTTTATTGGGGGCGGGTCTTTTCGGCCATGGGAATATTTGGCCTGGGAACATTCGGCCTCCGTTTTCAACAAGGGAGACTAAGAGAAACGCGGTTTAATATGGGTTTAAATACCTTTATTACAACTAACAACAAAAATAAATACCGCATAATATAAAATATAAACAATATAAAATACATTTACACTTTATATATACTGGCACACAACCTCAAAAATCTGGATGTAGTTATATCATTCTCTTTAATTTCTCCGATGCTTCCTGTAACTTCTTGGATACCTTTGGACAAGCAAGTAAGCGAACAAGATTGATATTGGGCTCGAATGAATGAAAAGTTTCAGCGCGCCAAAGGCGCACAGGGACGACGATGTGGGATTTAAATCCCTTGCGACCCGAATAACTTTGCTTTATAATTTTATTTCCTTGTGAATACTGAAATCGCAGTTTGTTGGTTGTTTTAGAAACAGAAAAAGAAACCCAAACAGTCGCTGGTTTGGGAGTAGCCACAGAATGTTATCCATAACGGTTACAAAAAGGAAAAAATCCTTTTAGCTTTATTTGCTTCCGAATCCACGAAAGTTTTTTAAAGCTGAATGAATGAATGAAAGGTTTTAGCGCGCAGAAGGCGCGCAGGGACGATGTGGGATTTACAAATCCCTTGCGACCCGGTTAACCTTATTTTTTTTTTCCTTGGATCACACAGGCCTAGCTTTCCTATTGCCCAAAATGGAGTCTGAGGGGGTTATGCACGCGGTTAGAATACCCGGCAGTTTACGTTTGAGTGTTAGATGGTCAATACTCATTCCCTCAACGCCTTTAAAACTATTAGATAGCGAGCTCTATTCGGTTCCAGTTCGGCGATGATAGAGGTTTGAGTCCCACCATGGTGGCGAGCCAGAATGTAATGTTGTGCGATGGCAAGTTTAAGGGAAGAAGAGAAAAGAAAACCAAACAGCAACGCCGGTTTGGTAGCGGCCCCGGTATATGACCATAGCGGTTACAAAAAAGAAGTGGAGAAAGCTCCAACAGTTTAGTTTGAAAAACCGGGAGTCATCCATCAATCCTTCTGGGAGATAGGATGCCGTATGTGATTTTGAGGTATCTGGTTATCCTTCGGGAATTCCAAATGACCTCCTCCCCACCCCCCCCCCCCCCCAAGAAAAACAAAAAAAAAAACAAAAAAAAAACAAACAAAAAAAAACTCTCACTGACACACACCCTCAAGCCCTTAAAAGGACTGTTAAATCTTTATTCAAATGTTTATTTATATCAAATGTACACTCGTTCCCAGCCAGACAAGCTTGTTTCAATCCTTGACTAGCGTTTGGTGGTTTCTTGTATATGTTGCAGAAAGGTAGGTTGCACCAATTCCTCCTACGCTTTGTCACCATTTCCATGCGTCTTCTTAATAAGAGTGTTGCAAGAAAATTTGAGAATGTTCAGTTAGAAAAGTTATAGGTAGAGAGAAAGATAGGTATCCGCTATTGTATATTGTGCCTGCTGTGTGATTGTTGCTATGGATGGGGTAAGGGGTGTGTTTCTTCGGAGCCCACTCCCCACACGCAGAATTGCGAGGCAATCCTCACAGACTCAATCCTAAAGATCTCAATGAGTAGCGAGGCAATCCTCACTGACTCCACGCAGTTTAATTCTATTGAGTAATTTTAATTTACTGTGGATTATTTTGTTTTTCTGTTTAGGGTTCGGTGTTCGTTCGGCTTCACCCTTGATTCACTATCCTGGAGTATGTGGAGGGTTTTGTTGTATAGATCTTATTAAACGCGTTTCAATCGCCCTTCAGCAGAGTTGCGAGGCAGTCCTCACAGACTCTATCCTAAAGTTCCCAATGAGTAGCGAGGCAATCCTCACTGACTCCACGCGATTTAGTTATATTGTATAATTTTTATTTTATTTTATTTTATTTTATTTTATTATTTTTTTTTTTTTTATTTTCTGGAAACTTATTTTGTTTTTCTGTTAAGGGATCGGTGTTCGTTCAGCTCAACCATTAATTCACTATCTTGGAGTCGTCTGTTGAGGGTTTTGTTTTGTAGGTCTTTTAATCGCGTATCAATAGTTTCTATTTTTGCTAGCTCGTGAAGTTCCTTTATCGGTGTCCATTTCGGTTTGCATAGTGCCACTCGCAGGGCATAATTTTGAACCCTCTGTAGCTTCTGAATGTTGGTTTTGCTTAGGTCGCTTGTTATTATGGCACCGTATTCTAGTACCGGACGTATAAATGTTTTGTAGAGCTTGAGAAGCACATCTTTGTTTGCTCCCCAATTTCTACCTCTGATCATCTTCAGAAAATTGATACGTTTAGTAGATCGATACTCGGGACTGGTTTTTTCCTTTGCTTTTTGAAGAACGTAACTTTTTGAGTTTTGGCGGCATTGAGTTTGATGCGCCACAGGTCACACCAGCTCTCAAGATCGCGAATGGTATCCTGTAGACGATTTTTAATTATGTTTCTGGACTTGCTGGCTATCCAAATGCCTTTGTCGTCTGAGAACTGCGATAGTTCAACAAAGTTTTTCCCTACTTTTTCTATATCATTCACATATATTATGAAAAGAAGCGGACTTAGAACCGACCCTTGTGGTGTTCCCGCTTCGAGTATTAGGTCGTGTAGCGGTCGAGGTATAAACACCATTTACCAACCAACCAGCCTGGTTGGTCCGAATCTCTTAGTCTCGTGGTAAACCGATCGCTTTGTGTGCTAGAGGTCGACGGTTCGAACCCCAGCTTCCGCACTTATCTCTCCCCCTGTTACATTTGGGGGCTTGTCCGATCCTCAGCAGTTGGTGGCGTTGTGGACGCTGCGGTGAAGCATGGTGGATGTTTCGACCGCTCTGATGTGGAGTCTAGGATGAGATTCGCGGTGGGTGAATCTCGGAAGAAGGGGAGAGTAGTGTAGCGGTCGAGGTATAAAGGCCATTTACCAACCAGCTTGGTTGGTCCGGATCTCTTAGTCTCGTGGCAAATCGGTCGCTTTGTGTGCTAGAGATGGAGGGTTCGAACCCCGACTCCCGGATCTCTTAGTCTCGTGGTAAATCGGTCGCTTTGTGTGCTAGAGATGGAGGGTTCGAACCCCGACTCCCGCACTTATCTCTCCTCCTGTTACAGTCGTATATATTATTCTTTAAAAAAATATTCTGGAACAACTCCTAATATACAAAAAAACACAACAAAATGAACTAAAAAATATTTTCTTAAATTATTTTTCATCTCCCAAACTCTGAAATTTTTTACCAAAAGTGGGAACATTCGGCCTCAAAAATGGGAACATTCGGCCTCCACTGAGGCCGAATGTTCCCCGAAAAATACCTGGGGCCGAATGTTCCCGAGGCCGAAAAGACCCGGACCCATTTTATTCAGTTCTATCCCATTACAGTCCCCACACACGACGAAGAGAATTGACAGATACAACACAAAGTGGCAGATTATACTTGCCTGAAGATTCGGTCGTAGCACACCGGACAAGGATTGAAACAAGCTTAAGGTACCATTTACCACCCCCCCCCCCCCTCCCCACACACACACACACACACGATTATTATTCCCGGCAGTTAACTAATACAGGCTACTCTTTTTTCCAGCTCAACGAAGGTTTTTTGAATTGTGGAGACTTCCTTGTTGATGATACCAGAGTTGATACTGCAAGTCACCTAATTTTTGCCACACCACTACAGCTACAGCTTCTAAAAACAGCATCATGGCAACTTTTAACGGTCACAAGTTTAGTAAAAAAAAAAGCCTCTCGTGTATTCACAATGCAGGTTTTAGGTTATGGGTAGGGTCTTAGTGGAAAATATACGTTATTGTGAAGAGTTGACGGTGGGTGACATGGTCTGAGGGGGAAACAGCCAAACAATCCTCTAGCAGAACCGTCCTCTGCAATTTTACCCAAATCGGCCGCTAATGGACCCAAACCGTCC
Source organism: Pictodentalium vernedei (assembly GCA_031216915.1). Lineage (NCBI taxonomy): Eukaryota > Metazoa > Mollusca > Scaphopoda > Dentaliida > Dentaliidae > Pictodentalium > Pictodentalium vernedei. Next base: position 634,868 of record CM062293.1, on the reverse strand, counting down.
TCTAGAAAAAAAATTATTTCTCTCTTTTTTTAATATTTTAAACTGAATGTTTATTATTTTGATTAATAATAAGTTACTTTCGAAATGGGGGACATTTAGTTACGCAAAAATAATTTCTGTTAAACTCTGCTCGGGAGTACCAGGAAAAGAAATATATAAAAATATATAAAAACCCGAAGATCTAATTTTTTGGGGAAAGTGTTTCTCGGCCAGATTAAATTATATTCTCACCTTTTGTCTTAGAGACATATCTTGTGACCCCTCATTGGAATGAGCTCACCGGGCTTGTTCCGATGGGGATCGGGAGGGGGGGGGGGGGGGTCGGTGGCTGTGTCTTTGGGGCAGGAGATGGGAATACCTAGTTATCCGTTGCTGTCCATTCGAGATTCCCTGCCTGCCACCCATGGCGAATATTTAAAAAAAATTTACTGAAGAAACTTTTTTCTGTGAGTGTTTGCAGCAGTCCGTTTGAGATTCCCTACCTGCCTCCAGTAAATACATCTATGATGAAAATTTATTAAGACCCCACATTGGAATGAGCTCACCGGGCTTGTTCCGATGTGTGGTTGGGGCTGTGCTTTTGAGGCAGGAGATGGGGATATTATTTAGTTAGTTATCCGTTGCTGTCTTTTCGAGAATCCCTGCCTGCCATCCATGATGAATATTTATTAAAAATTTACCAATGAACATTTTTTGGGTGGTTCCCCTTGTCTTACACCTCTTTCTACATTGAAAAACTCTGAAAGATGACCATTGTTTAAGACACAGCTGGAAACGTCACTAGAGAAAGCCTTAAACCAACGGATGATTGATGGACTGAAATTTTAAAGTTTAGGGTTTTCTCAATGTAGTTCCATTCAAGAGAGTCGAAGGCTTTTTCGAAATCAAGTAATACTAACATTCCCGGAATATTACGCGATTTGCACTTGTCGATCAGGTCAGTAATTAGACGTGTAGATTCCCCAATAAACCTCCCTTTTACAAAACCCAACTGACTTCCAGAGAAAAGTTTGGGTTGGACCGTTTTTATACGAGATGCTATTGCATTGTTTAAGACAGCTGACTCTGACGCCGATGGGGATCGAACCACTGCCTTGATGAGAGTACACTCCTGCGGCACCAATCGCCTAGCGAAACTGGACCAGCGCTATAGACCACTCGACTACCGACAAGGTCCAATAAAGGCATGCTAGCAGATCGAGCGTCCATGGAACTGGCACAGTCTACACGAAATTACTCGGTATCCCCCAGAATTAGTTGTTTACAATGAATTATACCATGTAATAATAATAACACTTTGGCCAGCCGCTGATTTGTCGCGGTTCTCGGACGAGAAGGCCATGGTTACCCCTGCACTCCCAACTGCCTCCCTATTCCCACGCTTTTCCTCTCCTCCCAACACTCTGAGACGAACTGCTTAATGACATCCCTTGCCTCATTCTTCCCAATCTCTCGATTAGCATATTAACCCTCTCCTTCGAGTCTCCCCCTAACCACATGTCCTTCATTCTCCCATCCCACTTCCCCATTATACTCCCAGTGAATCTCATTCTTTCAGACTGATACTTTGTGCATTCTAGAAGTGTTCCAGGGTCTCCACCATGCCCAAGTTACACATCTGGCACTCCCTTTCACCGTCTTTCCCAATTTTCCACCTCAGCTCCAGGGATCGCGACCTCAGCTTGAACAACAAGGTACTCTTCATAACCTGGCCTCTCTTTATCACGCAGGCCACCCAAAGACCTCTTTGATTTTGACCCCCTCTCGCCAATTACGGTTACAATCCTCCATGACCCTTTCTCTGACGATTTTTTTACCCTGGTTTGCCCCAACGTCCAGGTCCGAGATCTCCAATGAGTAGTTCTCTACTAGCTCCCTCACTTGTACCATCCACCCCCGTTTTGATATTTGAGTTGAAAATTCTCAGGAACATCACTTTACACCATCGGCTGTCGGGGAGATTTACCAAATAATTAAGATAACCGAGTTTCAACAGGTCTATCCTGTCCTTGATCCTCATCCACCCAAGCTCACCCCTGATTGCTTCTTGCGCTGCGGCATTACTCGACCCCATTATCCATCGGCCTGCATCGTTCTACAAGATTTCCAATCTCTTTACGACCCCTCTGGTTAGGGGTACCACTTCCGTACCGTATGTTATACTTGGCAGCCCCATCATTTCCCAAATGGTTTTCCCCACGAAAACCTTATTGAAACTCGTTTCTCCCAATAAGTTTCATTTGGTTAAGGATTCGCTTCCCCTTCAGAATCAGTTTATTTTTGTGGTTTTTGTGTAGTGCGTAACATATGTTATATTGCTCAACCTCCCCCCCCCCCCCCCCCCCCCCCCCCCTCAGTTTGTTGTCAGTAATTTAGGGTAACTAGTCCCTGGAGACATTAAAATATATTCCATGAATCATATGTTTACCATCAGATATCAATGGCCATTCCTTCATTTAATTGTCTTATTATTTTGCGTATGATTAAATACGAATGAATTGAATGAATGAAAGGTTTTAGCGCGCCCCGGTATATGACCATAGCGGTTACAAAAAAGAAGTGGAGAAAACTCCAACAGTATAGTTTGAAAAACCGGGAGTCATCCATCAAGCCTTCTGGGAGATAGGATGCCGTATGTGATTTTGAGGTATCTGGTTATCCTAAGGGAATTCCAAATGACCTCCTCCAACCCCCCCCCCCCCCCAAAAAAAGAAAAAAAAAAACACCCTCTCACTGATACACACCCTCATTATTTTGCGTATGATTAAATATGCTCACTCACACCACACTTAAGTAGTATACGTAACATCTGTTATATTGCACAAACTTCCCCCACCCCCGCCCTAATTTGTTGTCAGTAATCTATTGTAACTAGTAATGGATGACACTAAAATATATTCCATGAATCATATGTCTACCATCAGATATCAAAGTCTGTTCCTTGCATCTATTGTCTTAATTACATGATTAATGATGTTCACTCACCACACATGAGTAGTTTGTGACACCTGCTATATTTCAGACCCCCCCTCCCCTCCCCCCCCCCCCCCCCAGTATATCTCTCAGTAATCTCGTGTGACTAGTAACGGGAGACATTGAAATATGTTCCATGAATCTTATGTCTCCCATCAAATATCACGGTCCATTTGTTCCATTCGTTGTCTTATTATTTGGTAACTAAAGTATATTCCATTAATGATATGTTCAACACCAAGTATCGGGGTTCATTCCTCGCGTTCGTTGTCATTGCTAGGCATTTGATTTGAGATGCTCGCTATCAGAACTTGATTATTTCGTTACAAGTATCGGGGTTCATTCCTCGCGTTCGTTGTCATTACTAGGCATTTTGATTTGAGATGCTCGCTATCAGCACTTGATTATTTCGTTACACGTCCTATATTTCATAAAATACATGTCCAGGTTGTTGCCAATAATCTAGTGTTTTTAGAGATGGGACACCTTAAAATATACTCCTCAAATCATATGTCTACCATCAAATATCACGGTCCATTCCTTCTATTTATTCTATTTATTGTCCTGTTATTTGGCATTTGATTGGAGATGCTCATTTACCACAATTGAGTAGAACGTAACATCTGTTATATTTACACAGCACATTCGCAGTTTTCTTCCCAGTTAAAAACCGAATTGCTCTAATTCTCAGCTCACTATCCCTTCTACCTCCTCTATCTCATCAGACACACGACCAAACCGAATGACAAACTATGAGGGATTGAAACAATCCTCATGCAAAGATGTGCAGAAAACCTAACAAGACCAAGGCAAGGATTGAAACAATCTTGCCAGCAAACAGCCCTTTTAAGAGCTTTTATTTGTTATTTATTTAGGTGTGTGTGTTTTTTGTTTTTTTTTTTAAGGGGGGGGGGGGGGGGAGGGTCATTTGGAATTCCCGAAGGATAACCAGATACCTCATAATCACATACGGCATCCTTTCTCCCAGATGGCTTGATGGATGACTCCCGTTTTTTTTTCAAAACTAAACTGTTGGAGCTTTCTCCACTTCTTTTTTGTAACCGCTATGGTCATATACCGGGGCCGCCTACCAAACCGGCGTTGCTGTTTGGTTTTCTTTTCTCTTCTTCCCTTAAATTTGCCATCGCACAACATTGTATTCTGGCTCGCCACCACAGTGGGACTCAAACCTCGGCCATCGCCAAGCTGGAACTGAATAGAGCCCACTTCTCTAATAGTCTCAATAGTGTTGAGGTATTGATTATTGACAACCTCTCACTCGAACGTAAACTGCCGGAAATTCTAACCGCGTGCATACCCCCTCAGATCTCATTTGAGGCAACAGGGAAGCTACGCCTGTGTGACCCAAGTGAAATAAAATAAGGTTGACCGGGTCGCAAGGTTCTGTAAATCCCACATCGTTCCTGCGCGTCTTCGGCGCGCTAATAACCTTTCATTCATTCGTCTGTCCGTCCGTCCGTCCGTCCAGTTTTGATTTTTTATTCAACCAAAGTTGATATATATATTTTCCCGCTAGTAAATCAGGAAAAAATCTGAATAAGGGATCCACGCTCCCCCTTCCCCCCCCCCCCCCCCCCCCCCCCCCCCCCCCCACTGTCGTTTAGGCAATTTTTCCCTAAATGCATTTTGAAACATTGAGAGTTATTAAATGCAAACAAACTAAAATTGATTACTGCAAACACACCACCACAACTCCACCCCCACCTCTGTGTCATTAAGGCAATTATTCCCAAAATGCATTTTGAACGATTGGGAAGATATTACATGAAAAAATGACTCCTATAGCCCAACATTGTTTTATGTACTGCATCTTTAACCCTTTACCCAACACAAGTTGAAGCCAACAGTACAAATTATTTTTCTGAAACATCAGATTTTTTCCATTTTTTCTTCTTATCATTGCTTATTAGTCCTTATTGGAAGATGCTCATTAAGAGGTCATGAGGTATGTTTTGGGCTGGAGAAATGAAAAAATAAAATTTGAATAGCAATTTTTGTATATCACGATTGCAGAAAGGGCAGATTTGTTAGGTAAACGGTTAAGAAAAAAAATGGCTCAGACAAATTTGTGTCAAAGCATTGCCATTGCTGGGACAGTCGGGCTGCATGCGTGACAACACTTTAGTTTTACCTGGGGTTGCCCCTACGTCTGGGTGCTAGATCTCCAGTGAGTAGTTCTTTATTAGCTCCCTCACTTGGTCCATCCTTCCTGTCTTGGTATTTGAGTTGAAAATACTCTGGAACATTACTCTGCACCATCGGCTGTCTGGGAGATTTACCAAATAATTAAAATAACCGAGTTTCAATAAGTCCATATTGGATCTTCATCCTCCCAAGCTCACCCCTGATTGCTTCTTGTGCTGCGCCATTACTCAACCCCGTTATCCAGCGGCCTGCATCGTTCTGCTGGATTTCCAAGCTGTAAGCCGTTTAGTTTAGGGGTACCACTTTCGAACCATATGTTATACTTGGCAGACCCACCATTTCCCAAAATAGTTTTCCCCATGAAAACATTATTAAAACTGTTTCTCTCTATACGTTTCATTTGGTTAAGGATTCGCCTCCCATTCAGAAACAATTATTTATTTGTGTGGTTTTCGGCCTCTTCCTGTGGTGTTTATATCCCCCCCCCCCCCCCAAAAAAAAAAAAAAACTCGTAGTCACCTGTCCTCTCCTACCT